>JAWNZC010000191.1:830000-1212500 GCA_035771165.1 Paragorgia papillata
TTCTCAATTGTCTATTATAGTAGAATTCGCGAGAGGACTTGGTGATATTGGTTCATATTATATTAGACAATGTTTTATAAATAGTACCATGGTCTCATGCTGAATTTATAATTAAGAAATGTGGTAATAAACGTTCTTTGTTTGTATCGTTTATTATAATAATGAATTCAGTTTGCGCGACCTTTTATACCGGGTTTCAAAACTCATGCACATGATCAAATATTTTTCTTTGATTGGCTAATTATTCATGAATTATTAATAAATTTGAGAAATATACAGTGTGTATAAAAAAAACCTGGAACCCTTAGAAAATGAATTAGTATTCTTTTCAAACAACTTATTGTAGTAGTTTGAAATGTACAATACACACTCGTTGCTCTGTGGTAAGTTGAACCATTTTTAATCGAACTGAAAAACGTCTTCTCGAACACAGCACCCAATTCAAAACTAGCGCGGTGGCTCCACATTTTCACAATTGCCAACATGCTCAACACCTCGCCGATTTAAACAACTTATATGACCGATTAAATAATAATTCATCTCTTGAGTTATCCCACAATATTAAACCTCTTGTATTTATAAACAACTCTAGAATCCTTCACTCCTGTAAATCTTATAGTCCGAACATATTATTAATCTTAGAAGCTCTATTAATTAAATTCAACTCGCCAGAGTTAAATTCTGGTCTAAAAGCCAGTAAAGAACTGGCGCTTTTCTTGTAGCATGTACTTTGTCACTTTGACTTGTAATAGATAGCATGCATTCCTTTTTAATTCTTCTGACCTTGTATATACTATAGCTTATTTTCCGTTTGTAACCAGAATTGAATTTTCTTATCTTGCCGTTAACCGTTGTAATATAACTCTAGTTATTTTAATCCTATTTCACCATCCTTGTATATATAGAACGTAGATATTTGATTCTAGTCACTTGGTCTGATGATGATTTTGTAATAAAATCGAAATATCACCGTTTCAATTGTTGTCTTGTTTTTTTGGCTCATATTTTGAGTTTCAAGATGTTTATTTTCGGTTTATGCTTTGTCTTGATATGAATATATTTAACATGTTTCTCTGCAGTTATGCTCCTTCACATACGATTAGACGTTATCTTAATTTCCCAAGTGTATAAGACCGTGTTTTTTACTACAAGGTTGTTTGAAAAGAATACTAATTCATTTTCTAAGGTTCCGTTTTTTTTGTATACACACTGTATATAAACACTGCATATGTAATACGCCATCTCATTATCTACACCATCATTACCAATTTCTCGTTCCCACAAACTTCCCCTCGTGTTTCTCTCTATGGAAACACGGAATGTTTTCAGTTGTTTCTTAACGAGTTGCGGCACAGCGAGTGCCATAACAATCCGGCCACGTAAGAGGTTTACCTGACAGCGCCGGAAAACCAGCTCAAAAACAGAGCTGAGTCACCTCATCTCAAGATTGATATTGAATTGATACACGACAACAATCATATGATGAGAATTCTGGCACTTTTCAAGGTCAACAATTGAACTATAATTGAGTCAAAACCCAACCCAGACCTGTTTCGAAAAATATAACTCCAAAGCCATTCTAGTGTCCAGACTGCTACGCTATCTACAGACCTACATATAACTGGGTCCCTATATGTCAATGACTGACAGAAAGTGGCTGATCCAGTATATACTGACCTATATATATAACTAGGTCCCTGTACCAATGACTAACAGTCCTAACAGAGAGTAGCCGATCTAAGATTACGGTTTATGGGTCGTTTCTTTCATAGTATAGTAACCGTTGACCCATTTCCAAATTAATTAGTAATTGGGTGAATCGGACTGTGGGTGTAGCTGAGGCAAATTTTGTTTTCGACTGAGCAGGAATTAAATTCATTATTTGTTAGTAAATGCTAAATTCACGGACTAATTTCTTGTCAGATGATCTCTAGTACTCGGGCAATCTGCTTAGATAAGTTGATAGTTTCTTACTGGCATTATTACATCTCACTGTTAATTTCCTTTTAATTTTAGTTGCCAAACAACATTTAATTTTAACTCTCGAAAATTAAGCCACCGCCGCCATAGTGACATTTGTTTGAAAATTTGAGCGTGGAGCAGTACGCTTTCACAACGCAATATGGTACAAACTGGTAAGGATAAGAATAAGGGAACAGTTATTGAGAAGCCGGGTGAGAGGTAGCTTCCTAAAGCAGACGTTGTGAGGCGCTTCCCCGTATAGGTGAGAGGCTTGTGTGGGACGTTGAGTACAGGATGCGAAAAACAACAACAGCTAGCAGACCCGACCTGACTTTGGAAGATACCGTGAAAAGTAGAATTTATTAGATCGTTGACACAGCCTGTCGTGCAGAAGCAAAGTGGATCTCTGAAAGACGAATATCGTTGAAAGGACCTCTGGTAGCTATTGTCGGATATTTAGAAGGAGGAATGAGAAACTGGAAAAACAGATAGCGAAACTGATAAACAGAGACATCTCGATAAAACACGGCTTCCAGTGTTTTAAACATACTACTAAAATGATCCGTGGAAAAACCAACCGTTAATTCCAACAAATCATGCAGTTAATAACGGTGTATTATTGCGTCGGTGTGCGTTTGAAGTCTAATTTGTCTGAAGAGTTCAAGTTGTCTGTTATTCGTCAAGATCAGGTCAAGATCTCACGACACACCCTCATTTTATTGTTCAAACAGTAGCGTGAAATGTATCAAGTGATTAGTAATAGTATGCATGCATATAGATATATTGATAACCTATTCAAAGAGCAAATGCGGCTCTCTTGAATTCAAAAGAGTGTTATAATCACTTATCCGCACAGTTTATTGCATACGAATTATATATTAAAAAGAGGTGTGAAGACTTCATCACACTTCTGTGAAGACGGTTCGAGTATACGATCCGAAAGCTCAGAATTTAAATAAAAAATGCTAAAACCCACAAATTGTGTACATTGAATTTATAAATCGCTACACAAAGCTTCAAACAATATAATTATATATTTGTAATAAGTGTTTCGATTCTAACTCTTGAATTTTTTTTCTCAGTAAATTTAAGAAAAGCTCGGCTTTTTCATTGCGGACAATTCGTAAGATAAGATGGTGTTCACTCGTGTGATAAAGATACGACCGTTCGGCCCAGGACGTAGCCAGGCGGCTCCCCCCTTTTGATATAAAACAACAGACATGTAACTACAAAACTGATGCAATATGAATTGTGTCAGGAAATAAACTGTAAACAGTGTATTCAATCTACTGAGTGTATGCATTTTGAGCATCTATGTGACGTTTGCGTGTTTTGAGTATTTTATATGACGTTTTTTAACCTTTAGAGTCTGTAAAATCTTCCTCCAAAAAAGCCAGGAAATGGCATTTCAGCGATTCTCGATTTCAAAATTTCCCGGGGGAGCATGCTCCCCCCGGACCCCCCCTAAAAATTTATTTTGATTTCGGCTTCCCCCCCCCCTTTCAAAATCCTGGCTACGTCCCTGGTTCGGCCTTATGGCCATCATTGTTCGTCAAGCTTCACTCGTAATCTTAACACTTTTTATACACTGGCTATCGTTGATTAATCTACTAAGTATCGTCTGAAAACGTATTTGCATATCGGCTTAAATATATAGCCCAAACATATTCATTGGCGCGTTCCTCTGGCACGAGCTGATAAAACACTGTCCGATATATATACAACAGTACATAAACAATTTTCAAATTTTAAAGGAACCAAATTTGTTAAGTATTATTTTAGGCGTTCAAATAAATTATATTCAACTATTGTTTAATAGGGTACGTTTTTGGTTCAATCATATACACCACAAGCGTGCTTCGTCGTTCCAAGAGCCTCCCACACGCCTTCGACAGGCCATGCAACGGCACGGTAGCTTGCGTGCACTCCCTGACTTCAAAAGAAGTTTGCAGGCAAGCCGCACGGTTAAGAGCGGACCTAATTCAAAGAGCGGAACAAACTGATTTATAATACTGCGTGCTGTGACCACCTTTTCATTTTTCTCTATCTAAAACACTGCCTACGCAGCACTCATTTACACATTAGAAAAATAATTAGTAACTTAGGTTAGATATACTGCCGAAACAGAGAATTGGTCACATGATTACCGTTCGTATATAAGCTCATTGTCTGTATACACTCTTTACGTTTCTCTCTGACGAAGGGCCTTCGCTCGAAACGTTAGATTCCTACGTTCTCTGTTTCGGCAGTATATCTAACCTAAGTTACTATATTTCGATTGTTGTTTCAACACTGCCTACGCAGCACGCTACTTTTATTTCACTATTTGGATAAAAATAATTAGTTCTGTGCACGCTGTATAAGCCAGCTTTAACTTGCTAGTTTTTACATTAATTTTTGTAATTATGTTCTCATCGTTGCGACAGCTGCATCTTCGTTACTGATTGATACTAGTGTGAATTACATTTATCGTATGAAACGACATCGCATTCACGCTGACTTAACGTAATATCGACGATATTAATACGAATTATAAAAATCGCCTGAATTAAGTACGACAATTGGCCAACGCATAAAACAGAGCAAAGATCATTGCTACTAAAATGCTCGGTTACCTGTACCATATCGTATCATATTGTATCGAAAACTTTATTTTAAATGTCAAATGTATCTACCTCGGTGAAAACACTGTAACGTTGATTGTCTACGGAGGGAGGAAAACCGGAGAACCCGGAGAAAAGCCCTCGAGGCACAACTCTACTCTCACGGAAAGTAATTGTCATGTACCGACCTCAACGGTAAGACCATGCATACCAAGTGGAGTTGACCCTAGGTCCCAAGACTCCTATTCCCAGAAAAGATCTTTGCTATCGAAAGCTTCGCTCGCCCGAAGCATATCGTATTATATTGTATCGCATCTTCAAACGTTATTAAAGTGTCCAATGTACCTAGCTGGGTGAGGAGACTGTAACGAGGGAGGAAAACAGGGGAACCCGCGGAGAAAACCCCTCGAGGCACAGGAGAGAACCAAAAACTCCACTGTCGCGGGAAGTTTGTCATGTACCGTCAGCCGACCTCAACGGTGGGACCATACGAAGTCGAGTTGACCCGAGACTCCTATTCCCAGAAATTTAACGCGCAAAAGATCTTTGCTATCGAAAGCTTCGCTTGCCCGTACAATATCGTATTAACAATCGAAATATAGTAGGGTTAGATATACTGCCGAAACAGAGAACGTAGGAGTCTAACGTTTCGAGCGAAGGCCCTTCGTCAGAGAGAGACGATTTCTCTCTGACGAAGGGCCTTCGCTTGACTCTGACGAAGGGCCTTCGCTCGAAAAGACTCCTACGTTCTCTGTTTCGGCAGTATATCTAATCTTACTATATTTCGATTGTTGTTTCTACACTGCCTACGCCGACACGCTACTTTTATTTCAATATCGTATCATATTGTGTCGCATCGTTAAACTTTATTTAAGTATCAAATGTATCTAGCTGCAGTACTTAGCTTGTATCTATAATTGGACATTGTAGCGTTGATTTTACGGAGGGAGGAAAACCGAAACTTAATTAGAGTAGAACCGGAGAACCCGGAGAAAACCCCTCGAGGCACAGGGACAACAAATTAAACGACTCCACTCTCACGGGAAGTTTGTCACCCGGCCGACCGAATACTAACCCCAGCTGATCGATCTTAACGTTTCCTCTGACGTTTTCTTGTTAGACCCCAACGATGAGACCATACCAAGTCGAATTGACGAGAGATTCCAAGTCTCAAAAATATAACGCGCAAAACCAGGATCAAAACATCGGACATGACAGGTCTGTCAGGCGTTCATCAAATCCTGCATAACAATTTCTCACCATCTGATGTAAACATCAAGTTTTGATTTTCGACTATGACTTAGTGTAACATCAAATCTCGGTTTGCTCGGTATACATATAAGTTTGTCATTACACAATAAGTTGTCGTGCAGAGCCTCGCACAGCCGTCTAAAGACAGCCACAAAGGGGAATCGTGTATTTACACGATTGTATTTGTATATATAGTTACAAGCACAGCTTGGGAACAAGTACGAATATACTTAAAACTGTTACTAGTCGACTTACCTTTTCCTATATAGTTTGCTTGGTTTAAACAGACTACCCGAGGTCACTCAGTGATCATCCGTTCCTTGCCAGCCAGCAGCCGTGTCCTATCTGCAGGCGGTTTCGTCTTACAGTGTTGATTTCGGTTTAGTTCCAGCTATTAAACAAATTAAAACGTTCATCAGACACCGGCTCGCTCTCACACTAGGACGTCAGGCTAGGCACAAAAGACATCATATCAGGCAGATAAAAGCCAGCTAAGACTCGTATCTCGCTTCTCCCTTCTGGTGCCGTGAGATACCGGCAAAAAAAAATCCCCACAGAGCTTTCTCAGGCCACCGACCAAACAAGGGGTTCATCTCATTTCGGATGTAAATTCCGAAAGACAAAATTATTAACACGACTAATGACCGAGAGAATCGAGTATTTACCTTTGGTAACAAAAGTGTTGATACAATTAGGCGAGCGTTTTTCCACGGCGCATCGGGGTTGTTACCAGTGTTTATGATTAGAGAGAAGTAGGGTTTACTGACTGACGGAGTACAGCCAGCGAAGGGACGCGCGAAGTATAATATACTGTAGATTCGGTGAAGTTCAGAACGTTGTTTACATTAAAGACTTGTGAGCGAATCCAAAGTGGAACCGAACGGATATTGGTAAAGCGTGCCAGAGGGTATGACGTTTATTGTGGGGCTGAGCCGCTTTCGGATCTGCCGTGTTATTGTCTAAATCTCGCAATGTTGGAAGAGCTTTGTCTTCGAACACTGTGTGGTCGGCGGTTTCGATAATCGCCACCCTTCTGTCGTTTTATTGTTCCGATTATACAGAGCATTGTCCGTCTTGACAACACGACAACGAAATTTGCTTGCATTAGTAAAGCAAATTTAACCCGCTATGAGGTTAAACCGTTTCAATCAGAGTTCAAAAGGTGGCCTCAATCAGATCGCTGGTCGCCTATAATAATAATCAACTGAGAGTGGGAGTGTATTGAATTGCGGTCGTTTCGCCCTGAGTATATATTAATACTAATAGCCGTTTTTCCTCCAACTCAAACTTGTTAGCTTCCAAATCTATTACTAGTATAAAGCTAATATGCAAAGTGTTTTTGTTAAGTCTATAAATAGAAACTGTATCGTGCTTGCACACAAGCAGCAAAAAGTGAAGGATTTTTTCAAGTATCTGAACGAAGCATATACTGATTAATATCGTTACAGCGATTTCGCCCCGAATATATAATAGGCGTTTTTCCACCAACTCAAACTCGTTAGCTTCTAAATGAAAGAATAATTTCTTAGCTAATATGCGAAGTAATTTGAAAATAAAAAATAAGTGCCCAGCAAATGACTTTAAATAATATGCAAAGCGTTTCTGTTTAATAAGTCGACTGGCAAATAGAAACTTGTACTTGCACATAGCAGCAAAAAGTGATGGATTTTTCAAGTCCGTCTTTCAAATTGTCTCAAGAAACATAATACAATTTTTATAGTCAGGCTCTAGAATATTCGATGGCAGCACGTCATCGAGGGCTTTAGTTTACGCCTTCAAAGAGGACTTAATTTTTACGTAAAGACTAAAGAGTTACGTAGAAAACTGTTTACGAGATTATTGGTCGAGATGTTTTTCTCACGAATAACGTCAACACTCCGAAAAAATTGTTTACAGACGTTTAAGAGCATGGGAAATGAACATCCAGAGGTCATCATATTAAGATTAACGTTTTATGATATGTGGTTAATATATAGCCCGCCTATACTGTTTAATTAAATGATATATTGCCATGCTGGAAATATAGAGTGGAAACGCTATAAGTGAATTAGCCTCAACTCCACTAAAAAATCAAGAATATATATAATAGAATAAATAGAATGGTTTCCATGGAGTTGAATTTGACAGCTCGATATTAATGTCATAATAATACTACTTGAGAGTACTTGTTCTTGGCAGCGGGGTTTGGAAAGACATTTCCTGTTAGTTTTACGAATTATGCAACATTTAATTTTAGAAGCATCGTCAGAGGAACGTATTGGGCTTTCGTCCACACGTATACGTTTTCGTAGCGTTTTCATATTGTTTCAGGTAAGTAGACCATTGTTTTCTATTCCCTTGAGGACGGAGAACAATATGAAAACGCTACGAAAACGTACACGTGTGGACGTAGCCTTGGTGGGGGTTGCAATCAATCCCCTGAGCCAAAGACACAGCGGCCATGTTGGTTGGTAGGTACAATAGCAACTAATATAATATTCTTTTGTACCTACCAACCAACATGGCCGCCATGACATAACGTGCAACTCAGCAATAAAAAAACAACAAAACTAATCTTATTTATTATAATTTAAGTGATATTGGGCATTTCACTCGATTACATAGCAGAAATGCCCAATATCACTTATAATATACCCAATTCTCTCCTGGCATTACCACCTTAATATATATACAGAACTCGCGATCACGCTCTCGGCAGCGCCCTCCGTGGCTCAGTGGTCAGAGCATTGCACTAGAATCGCAAGGTCGTGGGTTCAATTCCTGCCGGAAGGCCTGTGTAGTTGCATTTTTCACAACTGGTCCCGGTTTGGTCTTAAAATGTATATATTCTAATCTTATTTATACTGTTCTCCCTAGAGGTCCAGTAAGGGCCATCCCTCATGGTCCAGTGTTTCTACAGGAGGAAAACCTGCGATGTTTGGTAGAGTCAAACTGGAAGCACTCTTCTCACATGCGGCCAAGGTGAAATTTTAATCAGATAACTGCTGAGAGCAGGAATTGAACCCGGGTCGCAGAGGTGAAAGGCACATGACCTAACCACTGTGCCACCAACACGGGAAGATTTAATGTGATTTTCGTAAAGGGAAGATTTCATGATTTTCGTATATACTCCTATATATCGTTCGTAGAAAGTAAATTAGTTACAAGAATTGTATGTAAAAGCTCTAATTAACTCAGAAAAATGTCTGAGTTCCCAAGTGGGATTCGAACTCACAACCATCCGATTTCTGGTGAGACGCTCTAGCCGCTCCAACCATTGAGCTTAGGTGAAGTTCGATGTATGACATTATTGTATGCTGCTATGCTGTAGCATGCAAGAATGTTGCTAATGTCGTAATGCATGGAATATATGTATATGCTAACTCGGATATGAAAATTGTGTTTAAATGGTCTTCGAGCTATTTTCCTCATAAAGATTTTACTGAAAAAAAAGACAACTCTACGTTCATACCATCTGAGTCCCAGTAGCAGCTCAATGATTAGCCGAGGTGCCGTCGATCAGAAAAGGTGTGAAACCAGAATTTGTCGAGTAAAACAGTTCGGAAGACATTTTTACACAATTTTTAACAGCATGCATTACAACATTAACTTAAAAAAATCATTAATAATTCATGAGGAAAACACAAAGAAAAATCATAACCGTATCGTGGTTTTATATGTGATAAAACATTCTCGTGATTTACATAAACTTTAGCTTTGATTTTATCGCCTTAGACAACGTTATTTTTCAAAATTACTACGCCAACAAACTTACGAACAACGAACTTTAAAGCCATTCAAAACACTCGCAGAACGTGTTTTATCAGATCTAAAACACGGCTTCGCCTCGTGTTTTATATCTGATAAAACACTCGTGCTTATGTTTTAAATATTACATATATCATACTTGTTGCACATAGCAGAATATAATGCCATACATGCATCGAACTCAACTTACTTTCAAATCATGACGTTTCGAGGAGAGCCCTTCGTGGCAGACTAAAACATCACATTTTCCTCTGATGACTTTGTTACTAAAAATCTCGGTAGTTTTTCCCACACTTTCATTTTGCTCTATCCAAAACATTGCCTACGCAGCACTCTAGCTACAATCTCGATATTTGTTGCTTTTGAGGAATTGGTAATCTGTTTATCTGCAGGACAAGTCACGTTAAAGATTAACTTGTCCAAATCGAGTCAGACAATCGGACGTATAGGTTTTGTCGCACCCTGCTGGTACTGGAAGATTTTTATCAGGCGTTACCGACATGTGGTGACGCCTGCATTGTAGACGTAGATTTCTTTATCATATTGGGTTCAGACGATAAGAAAAATTTCATGAATTATTCATCATCGTTATCGCAAGTGAAATACTGCCTGGAACATCAAGGAACTTCTAATGTTTTAGAAAATTTAAAAAATAAGCCCTACTCCCATTAAGCGGTAAGCCCACACTCCTCATTTACTAGAACGTAAAGTCAAGTAATTTAAAAATTAAAGTAAAACGTTCTCTGACCAAAGATTCTTAATGACGAGCTTTCGACTGTGAAAACCCATTGAAGGCTACAGTTCTGGTACTTTACAATACAATACAATACAATACAATACAATACAATACAATACAATACAATACAATACAATACAATACAATACCATACAATAATTTATTTATACACATAACGCCTAGGAGTTACAAACTCGTTAAAACGCGCACGTGTTATAAATATCAAATACTAAGATTACCTATAAAATTATAAAGGAAATAAGACTATTATCTAGGAATTAGTTAACAATGTAAAATATTAGTTATTGTACAAAAACGGGGTTAGTTCTACAATCTACATCATTGAGCATTTTTCTAAAGTGTTTGTATTTGGTGCTGCTCGAATTTCAACTGGCAGATTATTCCAAAGGTGACTGGTAATGTAAGAAAAAGAATTTTTTAACCACTTTGAATTAAAGCGACATTGTTCCAGTTTTGTACCAGAGCCACGCAAATTATAAGGAGATATTCATAATTTAAAAAAGTTCTGAATATACCACGGACCTTGTTCTATCTTACATTTAAAAAATAAAACTAGTGATTGAAAATATCTACGTTGTTGGAGTGCTCTTAAATTTACTGAATGAAGGGCCTTTTCGTAAGTGAAAGATTTAGGTTTCTAATAATATAGAAATTGGCGTCCTCTTTATTTTTTAAATATGTCTCTACCTGGCCGCGCATCCTCTATATTTTTAAGTATTAAAATGTCGAGAAAAATCATTTGCAACGCACCATGAATTACCGACGATATATCCGTGCTCAAGTCTCGAACATCAAGGAAGTTCTGATATTTTAGAAATAAGCCAAACTCGTCATTCACGGGAACAGAAGTTTGAAGCAAGTCAGAAATACAAATGTCGCTTAATCGACAGAAATTCCGACAGAAATCCGATCTGTCAACAAAAATTTGGACAAAAATCCACCGGCCTATATGGGTAACTGACGATATCCAGAAATTTGTCCTCAAGTCCCGAACATCTACGCAACGATTGTGTGCTGCCTTGCTGCTACTCGGCAGAAACTATAATTGTGTGTATTGAAAACTGTACCCTTTTGGGGGCTTTGGACAACAAATCTTCCGGATGCATTGTTGTTCTAGGGAAAAGTGGTTCACTAATTTGTTCTCTAGTCTTGCTCTGACAAGCACTGCAGAAATTTTGTTTTAAAAAGGAATATTTTCTTTGCACTTATACACTTAGACATTTGGAGAAACGATAATAATCTTAATTTTGTTTTAAAAAGGAATATTTTCTTGGCACTTATATAGACATTCGGAGAAACGATAATAATCTTAGAGCTAAGAGCGTCTGAGTTCCCAAGGAGAACTTTTTTTGAGTAAAATAGCTCGGAGACCATTTAATACACAATCTATAGTATATACATTTCTTCTTTTAACATGATTTCTATCTAGTATAGAAGAAAATCATGAAATTTTCTGCACTTTGTTTCTCTGACGATGCTTTTAAAAATTTAGCATTAAGTTGCATAATTTATAAAGCTGACAGGAAGGCTTTTTCTAAACCCCGCTGCCAAGAACAAAAGACATTTATCAAGCCTACTTGTCGGCTTTCGTCTTTATAACTGATGTCACAAGACCTTGAGAGTGTCTGCAAATATTTTTCAGACTAAGTCTTCGCTTTGACGATTTAGGAAATCGCGTTTGGAAAACAGCAAAAATCGCGTGACCATGGCAGAGGCTTGCGTGAGATTCGACGGCGGCATCTTGGCAAATATTGCCAGTATCACAAACAAAAGTGACAAGTGACATTTAACGTCGCAACTTAATGAAACGAAAACTGTGTTTAACTAGTTAATTGTATCTTACGTTAAAGCGACACGCGATCTCAAGGGTTGTCGTTTTACACGGATGCCCCCCCCCCCCCCCCCGAGTTCGTAATTTCATAATCCACGGTCGATTTTCTTGTAGAATCAAACATGTAGCGGCTTCATGTGCTATGAAGAGGGTCCACGAAACGATTATTTTGATAACGAGAAACGAGATACAAGAGAAATTAGGGAAATAAGCAAATTGAACGGAATTCGAGATTTCTAAATAATGAAGACGTCAGTCGGGATTGGATCAATTTTTCGATCAATTTTTGGGTATAAAATATCAAGATTCTAGATTTCAGAAGCCTATTGTTAATTGTTGACCCGCTGTGAAGGTGTTAGTTTCCGCAAACACCTTTTCCGTCGCCGGGTGGACACATCTAGAGTGCTGTACTTCACACTGTTTTACTTCAGAAAACAAACACCGAAGGTCAAAATTAGCAGAGTGCAGACATGAAGTCACCTAAAGTCGAGTGGGTGCTGATGCTATGACTTTGACAGTCACGAGAAAGTCAAATTTGCAATACAAATTAAGAAATGTCCCGTCGGATGTTACCACAAACATCGTTAAAACAGCTGTTTGGATTTCGCTGTATTAGTAATCCTCCTTACAGTAAATCAGCTTTTTAAGACTAACACTGGTCTAAGTCTGTCAGACACTATAAATAATTACATGTGGTACTTAAAGAGACGTCATATATACATCAACTTAATCTTTAATAATTATTATTTAACGCAAACCGACAGGAGGTATGTTCCCCTCCGAGAATATGTCCCCCCGGGCAAAATTCTCGAGGAAATATATTCATTCAGAATATAAATAATCAAGAGCAAATTAATGAAAAGGTGATAAACGCGTTTCGAGCGGAGCACTTTTCGAATCCAGAAAATCTAGCCAGTTTACCACCGTTTCACGTCTACATCAGTCGACTATACGCTGTCGCTTTGCATCGACTATACGCTGTCGCTTTGCATCGACTATACGCTGTCGCTTTGCATCGACTATACGCTGTCGCTTTGCATCGACTACACGCTGTCGCTTTGCATCGACTACACGCTGTCGCTTTGCATCGACTACACGCTGCCGCTTTGCATGGACTATACGCTGTCGCTTTGCATGGACTATACGCTGTCGCTTTCCATCGACTATACGCTGTCACTTTGCATCGACTATACGCTGTCGCTTTGCATCGCCTATACGCTGTCGCTTTGCAACTCAAAATCTATTTCGGGTTATTTGAATTTACTTTTCGGCATTGCGCGCGTAGTCTAAAAATAATCGGACCTACGCCTTAATTAACACTTTCTTTATCGTTTTCAAAACATACAACTATTAAAGAGGAGATGATTACTGTTGACATAAGAACACAAAAGTCCCGAACGTGTTAACAAATGGGGTTGGGAAAGACGGATTCTTCTCGTGACTTCAAAAGAAAGCGAATGGGATGGCTGTCGTTGTTCTATTAAAACGCAACGAACAGATGCTTGCCTATGAAAGCAAACAAAGGTGGTCAAATAAACCTTTTTTTGACATACCTTTTTAATGTGTAGGTTGTCTTGAAACTACGCCGCCGACGCAATCTTGTTTTGGACTTAGAAACTAATTACGCTAGGAGTATTTTTTCTATGTCGCGCAACACACGCTTAAAATGGAGTCTATATAAACTAAACTAATGTTATTTATACTGCATGATAGCTCTATCAGTTATATCTAACTCTTCTCCCTAGAGGTCCAGTAAGGGCCATCTCTTATTGGTCCAGTGTTACGACAGGAGGAAACCGCGGAGGAAACCTGCGGTGTTTGGTAGAGTTGGCAAACTGGAAGCACTCTTCTCATATGCGGCCAAGGCGAAATTTTAATCAGATATATAGCAAGCCAAACCCGACAAAAGTGTATCGAGTTTCCGTTTAGTAACCCAGAAAAAGAATTTGATAATCGAGATGGAGAAACCGACGGTCGAGATAAAGAAATCGATAGTTAAGAATTAGAAATTGACGGTTGAGATAAATAAAATGATAGTTGAGAAATTGATGATTGAGAATTATAGTTAAGAATTAAAAATTGATATTTAAGAATTAGAAATCGACAGTTAAGAATTAGAAATCGACAGTTAAGAATTAGAAATCGACGGTTGAGATAAATAAATCGATACTTGAGAAAGAAATGGATGGTTGAGATTTACGACTGTATATATCGATCAGCGGTTATAACCATCGAACTGTATCAGAACATATGCAGTAAAGAACGTCGTTTTTAACTCTACTAATTGCTATATTATTAAAACTGTAGTAGCCTGGCAATATTGTATCAACGTTTTTATATTACATCGCCGTTTGATTTGGCTCCCTTTTTTTATTAATATATTCATAATAAAGCGTTGTACATTGAATGATTGTGAACCGCATGCTGCACTTCTTTTGTCACAACGTCAAAGGTTGGTACTTAATTAAGTATAGGCGTACACGAAATGTGTCGTATTCAGTAAGTACTAGTAACCCATGTAACCTTACGCGTCTTTTTACATTTTTGTCAGCTTTGGCTTGCCCTACAGATAACTGAACTGAGCAGGTATCGGAACCCAGTGCCCAGGTGACAGGTACATACGCTAATTTATTCATAATTATGGAAAATACACATCTTTCGATATTACATCTCAACCTCCAAATGCATAAAAGGTAAAGGTCTTTAATTAGAATACATCAAACGTGTATCTTTACAATCAAATTACTCCTAAGGATTTTTCAATGTGGCCGTGTCGAGGCATATCAAAGGCGCTTTAAGCAGCCGCCATACAACACATCCAGCTACGCCCTAGGTGTTGATTTTACGTAGGGAGGAAAACCGGAAAACCCCGGCGAAAAACCCTCGGAGCACAGGGAGACCAACTAAACTCTACTCACATGCGTGAGTCCTAAGCTCGAGAACGGGGTAATTCCCAGACAGTCACCCATCCAAGTACTAACCCTGACTAACCGCGCTTAACTATTGGTGAGAGGCAGCGCCCTAACAGCACACGCCACCCGTGCTCGACAAAAATGCTAGACAAAAATGCTAAATTAAAACGAGGTTTTGAGTGGGAAACCAAAACGAAAATGTTGTTTGAAATTGAGAAAATTTTGCTTGGATTACCGTAAATATGATGGATGCAACATTTTTCTATCATATATCTACATTCATAATTATTGAAAATTTGCACTTTTCAATTTGTTCCTCAATCTCCAAATGCAATTAAAAAGTATTTTGACTGAATAAGTTCGACAATAAAGCTAAAATAAGGAGGTTTTGAGTGGGGAACTAAGACGAAATTTTGTTTTGAGCGCTTCACCAAAAATACGTGATATATATAAAAAAATTATTCTCTTAAAAAGACTGGGCACAGAGAAGCGTTTTCTATGACTCTATAATATATAAAATATGAGCGACCGATCTTTATGTAATATTTATAAACCGCGCAGGAGGGCTTTATCGGATATAAAACACGAGGCGATAGCCGAGTGTTTTAGAGCCGATAAAGCCCGTACTGCAAGGTTTATAAATGGCTTCTAAAAAGAATCGCTTCATACGTTCATTGGCGTAGTAATTTTGAAAATTAAGCTTATCTCAGCCGTTAAAAACCAGCGAGAAACTTAGAGCGAGTCTATATCACATATATAGATCCGATACGCTCATGATTTTTCTTTGTGTTTTCCTCATGAATTATTAATGAATTTTAGAAGGGCATTTATAGACCAATTTAAAAACCAATTTGGAAAAGAAAGAATTAGACAGATTACTCATCCGTCCCTTTCCCCATGTACATGTGGCGTTAGCATGAATAAAATACTATAAAAAACACTGCCTACGTGGCAGTTTACTTTTTTAGTCAATATAGTGACAGCTGTCCAGGTGATGCAGATTGCAAATATACTATCCTAGCCCGTAACCTTGTTTTAGTTAAACATGTCAATTAAAGCGGGGTTTTTTTTAAATGTTCATGAAAACATGAAAACCCACAAGCACATGCAGGAGAGAACTAACGACTCCCAAACGAGTCTCAAAGTCGTACAGGCGATGACTTACAGTATAGGAAAAAAAAACAACTTAGGACCGAAACACACCAAGCCGAATACTGCGTGAGTTTGCAAGAGTAAGCACTATATACAAGGAATGCGAAATAGCGAGGGCAACAACAATCAGACAGAGAAGACTAGGGCACCTTTACACGAACCCGGGTTCACTTCCAACCCGGGTCAGCTTATCTCAGTTTTGTAGTCCTTTAGACAATCAGGAGATCTGGATTGACAACAAACAAAATTGGCGCCAAAGACACGTTCGTGGATCGACTTGTAACGCACTGCATCATATTCCGGTTCGTGCACGAGATTGGACACAAATTATCATATTGCCGACACTTTACACGAGCCCGGGTCAAGTCAACGACCGTGTTTACATGAAGAAATTGACCAAATTTCCACACCTTCCCAACCCGAGTCTTCAGTGAAAAGGTCACCCGGCCGAAGACGTGTGGATGGGGTATAAGGCCCCCTAATAGTAAGTTACAAGTTCATGTCTAATAAGACTGACCCCAACACAAACGCTAACCCAGGAATTAGTGCATAATGGCCATGGATGATCAAGGGGGTATGAAAATTACGGTGTAAGTCACAATGAGTTTCACAATGTTAACAACAAATCTATAAAGATTGCCTACCTTATACTTGACAGTTAAATATTAGTTCGGAGAACTTTTACTAGAAATCGATCTCAAGCCACCGTATATATATACCTCAGCTGAAAATGAATTTTGGCAAAGCTGTAACGGTAATGACAACCGCTACCTACGTATTTAGCAAAAGAGCATATTCATGCATACAGTATGCATAGTATGTATCACAGATATCAGCTATAATTAAACTCACACAATCACAGTGCAAATAAACAGAGCCTGATATCCAATTAACAAAGATCTTAACCAGTGAGGTCATTTAACCAAATACGACTGGTAGAAGAAAGTAAACTATAAATGATAGCACCTGTCCTCGCTATAGTCCATTGAAGCTTTCTATGATAGATCTTTATAACGTATTTAGAACTCAACGAGCCTATAATAAGACTATTATTTTCAAGGGGATTATCATTAGAGGAAAATTGAGAGAGAGAGAGACTTCCAAACAGATTTCCATATTCTATTATGTTATTCTATAGTTAGCTGTTTTTCTAAATTTAACTGTCTTATTTTTAGTTTTAATTGACCTTTTTAATTGCACTAACCGCACAGCATGCTAAACAAACGCTACAGTGAATCTTGAAGAAACCCAAATTTCGCAGCCATGCATAAAAAACCAACTTAGGGGCCGTTTAGATGGACTAAAAGTTGACTCGGGTAAGAGGGACACCCTACCCCCCGAGACAACTTTGTCGTGTGTTTACATGAGGAATTAGATTATGACTTTCTGAATCGGTTTAAGCCTGGAGGACTGGGTATAGTTTAATGCATCTAATTTAAGATGGCCGATCGTCGGGAAGAAACTGTAACTGTACTGTTAGAATTAAACGATAGAATTAAACTCACAGAAGCTTTTATACTCCTTCAGGCCAATTATCAGGTTTCCAATGACATTCACACTTGCATGCATGGTCGAGTCTAAACGGTGTCCTTTCTCGGTCTAACTCCTCCACTAGAAAGATTTGAATTCAGTTCAAATTACGGCCAGGTTTGCGTTTACACTGGTGAACTCGCTGTCCAAATCCAGTCGAAATCCAGTGCTAGTCCGATAGTGTGCACGCATGCACCGTAATTATAATGCATTATGAATAATGCCAGCTTAATGAACTACGGGGAGCACCAATTAACACATATTTGGAGACCACTGGAGCCATTTGATTAGACAAGCGTGGGGAAGAGGTCGATCTACTTGTTTAAACAGATTGCTCTTTGAGATGCACTGATACAGAGCACTTGTATAAAAGTAAGAAGTGCTGCGTATAGACAGCGTGCCGTAATAAGCTTGCAGCTATACTGAACAAACAGATTTTTTTAAAGTTTTGTTACTATATATACTTATACCTAGATTCGCTTTGCCGTTGTCTGTTCAGTGTTATATAGTATATATCAACTAGTATATAGACTATTGCAAATCCTGCATTCTGGTTGGCTGAGCTACTGAATATTGTGATAGACCAGCTAGTAGCGAACGGAGTCGTTTTTCAAATCCAGAACAATGGCACATAAACAACTCAGGCCCGTTGTCTAATTGTTAAATAGATCCACAGATCATTACGTCACAACGTGGTAAGCGAAAAAAGTGGCCCAAAAACGTTACACTGTAAAAGAAAATTTAAATGTTTGATATATATAAACAAACGTAAACCTAAACTTAAGCTTAACTGTCAACTTACACTTAAACCTAAACTTAAACTTAAAACTAAACTTAATTTAAACTTAAATTTAAACCCAAACTTAAACTTAAATTTAAATTTAAACTTAACCTAAACTTAAACTTAAAACTAAACTTAAAACTAAACTTAAACCCACTTAAACCTAAACTTAATTTAAACTTAAATTTAAACCCAAACTTAAACTTAAATTTAAACTTAACCTAAACTTAAAGCTAAACTTAAAACTAAACTTAAATCTACTTATAGTCCGTTTCAGCTTGCTTTTGAAATCCAATACGTATAATTGAAATGAACATTCCGAACTTACGTTGCAATGTTCCGAACTACGTTGCGAGGTAGATACAAATTAAAGTCGGGAATTTGTTTCTGCTTAACCAAGTATCTATTATTATATTCTATACAACAAATAATCTTCTTCTCCGTGATTTTACCAAAGGAATTCAATTCAAAGCTTATTAAATTCGAACTTCACGACGAACTTCACAACGAACTTCGCGAACTTCCGTACCAAGTTCCCAACCTTCCAACGAATGTTGACAAACGAATTTCAAAAGCAAGCTGACACTGACTATAAACCTAAACTTAAACCCTTAAACCTGAGGTTAAACGTACTTAAACCTACTTACGAAAGTGCGTTACTAGGTAGTGTTTTGGATAGAGCAAAGTGAAAAGGTGGCAAACTGCCGAATTTTCCAAGGGTTTCGTAGGAGGAAACTGAAACTACAAGTGGTGATGAATGCTATTAAATCATCAAAAAGCAGCGCTTCTACCGAATCTAGAAGATGTCTTTGTTAAACTATAGAACTCAGAAGACTTTACTTCTCAAAAAACATAAAAATAGTTTGAAAAACACTATAGAGGCCACTCAAAAAGCTGATCGGATATATAATTATAGTGTACGAACGCATGGTTCTCAAAGTTTTTGTCGAATTTGTTTTTGCTGTACAAGCTGTCGTAAGTAACTCAGAGAAAAACTCTGAGCTCCAGACGGGACTCGAACCCACAACCTTCCGAATGCCAGCCGGACGCTTTCACCATTGATTCTAATTGTTGATTTTTTTAATAAACGACCATCAATCATGTTCAGCACATGTACAATATATAATATAAATATTAATTAAACAGAGTTACTATTAATGCTTCTACTTCTCTATTAAGACACGACTGACACCTCAAGATGTAATTTATAATATGTTGCTATCGCGTTGAAACCAGCACGCGTACGTACTAAGTATAAAAAAAATACTCAACGACCGCGGGGAATCAATCAAAATGGCGCCATTTATACCTATCACCCAAGAATACAATTTTAGCTAAAAGAACTCAGCGAGCAATACACAAGTTCCAAGAATATACTTAACATATATAATACTAAACTAAACGACAAAAAAACAACAAACAAACAAAAAAATGTGAGATATTACATCTCATCAATCACCGCGTCATCTGCGAGTGATAGATCATTTAAAAAACTGACATGCATGTAAGTTTAAAACAATAACGACAGTCCTCGTTGATCTAAAATACTGATTAGGCAGTTCGTATTGATTGCATGCAAAAGGATAATTTATATTAAAGTGTTGAGCAGAAAATATAAGATATTACTTAGCTTCAATCACCGCGTCATCTGCGAGTGATAGATCATTTTAAAAACTGACATATAAGTTTAAAACAATAATAACAGTCCTCGTTGATCTAAAATACTGGTTAGGCAGTTCGTATTGATTGCATGCAAAAGGATAATTTATATTAAAGCGTTGAGCAGAAAATATAAGATATTACTTAGCTTCAATCACCGCGTCATTTGAGACTGAGTGACATATCATTTAACAGACATGAGTTTAAAACAATATAATATAACAGATCTAAATTATAAGTGTTGAGCAGAAAATGTGAGATATTACCAATCTTCAACCACGGCGTCATTTGAGACTGAGTGCATGACATATCATTTAACAGACATAAGCTTTAAACAATGACAGTCCTCGTTGATCTAAACTACTGGCTATATAGGCAGTTGCTATTGCAAAGAGGTGATTATTTACAAGTGTTGAGCGGGAAATGTGAGATATTACCAATCTTCAACCACCGCGTCATTGAGACTGAGTGACATGCCATTAACAGACATTATATATAACTTTAAAACAATAATGCATGACAGTCCTCGTTGATCTAAAATACTGGCTAGGCAGTTGGTATTGACTGCAAAAGATAATTTTATAAGTGTCAAGAAGAAAATGTGAGATATTATACCTATCGTACCTTCAATCATCGCATCATTTGAGACTGAGTGACACAGCATTTGACAGTTGAAAACAATAATGACAGTCCTCGTTGATCTAAACTACTGGCTAGGCAGTTGGTATTAATTGCAAAAAGATAAATTATAAGTGTCGAGAAGAAAATGTAATATTACTTATCTTCAATCGCCGCGTCATCTGTGAATAGATCATTTTTAAAACAGACATAAGTTTCAGACAATAATGACAGTCCTTCTTGATCTAAAATACTGGTTATATTGGCAGTTGGTATTCTTTGCAAAAAAATAATTTATATATGTCGAGAAGAAAATGTGAGATATTCATTACCTATATGTGTCTTCAATCACCGCGTCATTTGAGACTGAGTGGCATACATTCAACAGACATAAGCCTAAACATGCAGTAACGGTCTTCGTTGATCTAAACTACTGCCTATATAGGGATTAGGTATTTGCAAAACAATAACTTATATGTGTCGAGAAGAAAATATAAGATATTACCTATCTTCAATAACCGCGTCATTTGCGACTGAGTGACATATCATTTAACAGACATAAGTTTAAAACAATAATGACAGTCCTCGTTGATCGAAACTGGAGCTTCGAACTACAAAAACTAACCTGACTTCCCAAAGAGTTCTTTATACACCTATTTTGAACAGGAACTGAACAACCAAGAACTCGAGAGTTGGTTCTCCCTCCAACAGTGTAAAATCATATACAACTCAGCAGTTTGTCGAAACTCATTTAAAAGTCGTAAAATACACCCAAATGTGATATCTTTGTTTTTTAATTGCTGTCGAACATTGAAAATGAATGACCTTTGTACTTTCTTTTTTGCGCATAAAGAATGATCAATATCTACATGGAAACCCGTCAACCCGTCTGACAATGATCTTTTGCTTTTAAATAGAGAAATTTCGTTGAAGGCTAAAACCGTTAAGGTGATGAATTGAGGCGATTCTCGAGAGCCTGAAGGTATAAAACAGGTGCTAATTGCTCTCCATTGTGCGGTTTAAGCTATCAGAAAAGTCTTAATGGTTTTTTGATTCTATCGGAAAGAGCATCAAGCTGTCTTGACGAGTGGTGCTTTGAAAAGCGGATAAACAAACTCAAAGCACTTAAACCAACAACTAAATATAATATTTGTATATAGTATAAGCAAACGTGATCTATTTGCACAACCGCAGCATTATTGTCTGCGTTTTTAAACAATCATTAAAACCATGATATATTTCTTTGAGGATTCGTTTTTTTCGTCGAATTGACATATATTGCTTGGCAAACATATAGCTTCTGAACATCGTTATTTAAAAAAAGGTTGTCAGTTATGTCTAAAATAGCCCAAGTACTTCATGTTTTGGCCTGACCCCAACACAAACGTTAATATCCTAAGTCCTAACCCAAGAATTGGTCCATATTGGACATTGACTTATAATAGAAAAAGAACACTTTGAATACGCTACGACTTTGCATATATATAGTGCTTTGCATATACAAAGAAAGTCTCAGAGATAAAAAGGCCGCCGCTACTGAGTGAAATGCCAAATATTACACAATTATTGGATGAAGCTGTTTTTCATATCAAGAATTCTCAAGAAATATCATAAAAGCCACAAAAACCAAAACAAACACAATTCAAAGAGAGTTGCCTTTTCCCCGCGCTTTTCTTCGGTTTGCCCATAGTCAATCGAGATATGGTCTGGAAACTCAGCTAAAGTCGTTGGTCTATTACTAATACAAAGGATGTGCACGGTGTAAGGTACGGTTCAACATAAAATCCCAGCTCATTATAGGCGCTTTGAAGTTTGCCGAGTTTCCAGACCATATCTCGATTGACTATGCTCGCACTTAACTCTATTCGTTTTTGCGTAAATACGAAAAACGAAAAACACGTGTAATTCTATTATAAAAACTCTTTCGCTGAAAGTACAACATTCAATTAATCACCATGCAGATATCCTTACTTAGACCCCGTTTACACTAGAGCAAAAATTTTCGGATTCGTCACGAATCCGGAACGTTTTAGTACCGGATTCGTTTGGCCGTTTACACACAAAAGAATTAATCCGGAATAAAAACTTTCCGGTTTGATCACGTATCCGGAGATTTCGAATCCGGAAAAAAATGTAGAAACTTCGTATCCGAATACTTTTGAATCCGAGACAATACGTAGTGTGAACGGTTATTCCGATGAATTCGGAAGGTCTTCCGCTCGTAGTCATGTGGGTTGCGGTGGAACCAACATGGTCAACATATTAACTGAATTAAAGGATTCCGAGTTTAGTGTAAATGGCCAAATCTGCGAATACTGTTGTGGTGTAAACGCCTAACGAATCCGAATACTCGGTACGAAGTGAATCCGCAAACATTTACGAATCTGGAAACTTTTGCTCTAGTGCATGTAAACGTAGTCTTAGTTGGGTTTTTTTCCAATGAGAAAACTATTAGTTTGAATTTGTGTATAATGTATAGCTTATACCATCTAATGACGATTCATATATACTAATTATATGTCAGACAAGGTCATGTCAACGAATAACGCGACCTTATATTACAAAAATGTCTTATATTAATATATGAAGAAATGTTTGTCGAAATGATGATTAATGCTCCATTATTTTTATTTGACAGAAATTATTCGAACGACTAACTATATCAACTATATATAACACTTAAAAAATAAAATACATCGTGACTTTTTAAATGCTTAAATTTCTTCGACTTTCTACGGACGACGCTTGCACTTTTAACACAAAAGCCAGAAATTAAAAAAGTGTTTGTTTATTAAACTTGGAATTATGATATCCAAACTTAACTATTTGGAACTCGAATAAATTATGTCTAAATATTCTCCCAATATTATTTCGTCGCCAAAACACACGACCTGGGGTATAGCGGCTCACGCTGTTTTGTTTTATTAAACCGCTAGGCCTATATATTATACTTATCACACTTTACATTTAAGATAGAACGTGTCGAACTTAAAGTGCCTCTATGGTCTGTGGGATCTTTACATATTTAAATAACTTAGGTTAAAAGAAAATGTTTCCCGAAATTTTTTCTCAAAAATATTAAATGCTCGCCCATTAACAGTGTTCCGAAGTTGGCCAAATCAGCCCAAATCGCGCCATTTTGAAAGTTAGACCGTTTTCTTGGGCCTGGGTTCTAATTGATAGATTTACGTCACATTTGCGTCACAGTCGGAACACCAAAATTTTTCCACCGAGTCTGAGTCAGACGAACCATCTTGGAACATATTGATGAATATATCTAAAGTTTTCATTGCTTAAATGAAGGTTTAAGAGACGCAATACCAAAAACACACTAAATAGTCAGAAGTTCGGTTCCGACCGTGACGTCACAGAGTAAACTCGCACCATGTCCCTAATGCACGGTCACAGTTATAGAGGTACCAACTTTGAAGCGCTGTTAATGGGCGGGGATTTAATATTTTTGAGAAAAAAATTCGGGAAACATTTTCTTTTAACCTAAGTTATTTAAATATGTAAAGATCCCACAGGCCATAGAGGCACTTTAAGATACGATCGAAGGAGTGAAGCCGTGTTTTAGAATTATTTTATTATCCATAAAGAGCTTTAGTTTTAGCTTTTTGACAAACGAGTATAAATAAATGCATGCACGCGCCTGGCTAGACTACAACAAATATATAAGTTATACTGTTCCTCACTCAACTGAATTATTTTAAGCAAGAATATTGAAAAGTTGAAATGGAGCCAAGCGCCACTATAGGGGCTGCATGTTTACATGGAAGGCGAGACGGGACGTTTGCCGGAACGGAGCATATCGCATCGCTACTATATTTTCCCTTTATTTATCTCATTTCGTTTATATGAAGAACGTGTTTGCCGGGGACTATCACCAGAAATTTGGGACATTTGCGCCGCCGTTCCCAATCAGCGGTAATTCATCTAATACTATTATTCCGCCAAAACACATTGCGCAATGCACATTGTCCGGCGTCGCATTTGGGCCAATATATGCAATGGGCCTCTATTTTCGGCAGGACATTCCCTGGGAACTAACTGAGACACCAGCCAAGCAACATGGCAAAACAACAAGAAACACGGCGGTTTTCGAGAGCATAAAGCTCCTTCACTTATCTACTTCACTTTTGGGATGAATTTGAGACGTCTTCTTACAGGGGCGTAGGAACGGGAGGGGGGGGGGACGGGGCATGTGCCCCCCCCCCCCAACTTTGTCATGGAGTGCCCTTTTTGCAACAGAAAAGTGCCCTTTTCTGATAAAACGTGTGTTTCAAGTGTCCGTTTGAAGTCCTACTCCCTGAACAAAGTGCCCTTTTGAAGCTGTGCCCCTCCAAGATCAACTTGCTTCCTACGCCACTGTCTTCTTATATGCCACCCGTCGGTTGACCAAAAGAGCAAGAAAAGAGGTATATTCAAAGCCGGGAAACCAACTTTCTGCGGACAAATATAAACTTTTACGAGTTCTGTGGGAAGCTTGAACACTGCTGAATGCATCGGAGAGTGTATGTAAAAAACGAGAAATATGCAAAAATTATAAATAAATCTTTTTTTTATATTGGCTTTTGTCCTGAAGATCTCACTGATTCCAATATTATTCGTGCATTTTAAAAATTAAAAAGAATTGTACGTCAGTAGATAACTCGCGGGTGATTTATCTTATTGGACATATAATGAATGGGTCTTATAGC
Organism: Paragorgia papillata; assembly: GCA_035771165.1. NCBI lineage: Eukaryota > Metazoa > Cnidaria > Anthozoa > Scleralcyonacea > Coralliidae > Paragorgia > Paragorgia papillata. The sequence goes on from JAWNZC010000191.1 coordinate 855,504, forward strand.
ACCTCTTTATCAATTCAAAAAAATATTGCACCTATTTGCAGTCAATCGTATTGTACTAATGATTCAAGTCAAACTGATTGTTCTTGTAAACAAAGTCGTTTCAAAAAAAACAAATTCAGAGGCATGGAAGAGGCTTTTCTTTTACCCGTTTTTAATATTACAAGCACTCTCTAGCGCCTCTTTATCAATTCAAAAAAATATTGTACCTATTTGCAACTAATGATTCAAATCAAACTGATTGTTCTTGTACACAAAGTCGTTTCAAAATTGAAAAACAAATTCGAAGGCGTGGGAAAGGGCTCGCCTATTGCTAAATATATAATAAAACGGGTAGGAAAATTAAATAATTAGGATGTATACTCGTTTGATATTAAGTGTTAAACACTAAAAGAAAATTTTATGGTTTATACTTACATTGCTAAAGTCGGCAGAAAATAAAGTTGGCCCTAGACGAATTTGAAGCCGCACCTAGTTCGGGCTGAGAGATTTCAGTCCGCCGTCTTGTTGAGCTATAATAAGAGTAAAATGATGAATGGCTCTGCTTGAAACGTCAGTATTTTGATATTAAGACTATAACCTTGGCAGTTCACCATTTTTTCAATTTGTTCTATCTAAAACACTGCCTATATGCAGCACTCCACTTTTTTCTCCAATTTAAGCGCACGAGACATGCTCCCGACAACTTATTCAAATCATTCTAGAATCATCTCCAGAGAAACATAAAGAGAAAATTGTATGCTTTTCTTACAGTGGTCAAGTTAGTCAACCAAAAGATGCATGTTGACTCGAGCTCAATTTGAACTCGCCACCTTTAGGATACCTGCTCACCGTTAAACCTGTTGTATGCTATCCGATTCATAAGTTTGTCTTAGCCAATTTAATGCTCTCGCGACAACTACAATATAAACGCGTATATAAGGATGTGCAGTGTTTGCTATCTCACTGCGAATGATTCTTAAAGGGTATTGGCAATAAAAATTAAATTTGTCCCATTTGAAAGACCTCGTCAAATGGTATAAGAAGACCTTTTGTAATTTTTCTGTATCTTTCTTGTGTTTTGAAATATTTCGACCAAAGACAGCGTGCTGTCCGCCATCTTGTTGTAATATTGGGTCTAATTAACTAGGAAATTGGTGACGTCATAAGCAGGGGAAACCTGATGAAACTACTCCGTGGGAGACCAAATTTCCACGGAAGGCTTTTTAAATGTTGTGGGTCAATTTAAAATGGAAATAGCGCAACAAAATCGAGTTTCTAGCCCATAATGTCATAAGGTTGGCAAGATAAAAAATTCACCTTACCCTGATTATGATATGCATATACATGCATATCGAAAATAATTCCAAGATGGCGGACAGCACGCTGTCTTTGGTCGAAATATTTCCCAAACCAAAACAGATACACAAAAATTGTAAAAGGTCTTCTTATACCATTTGACGATTTCTTTCAAATGAGACAAACTTAATTTTTATTGCCAATACCCTTTAAATATCAGCTGATTATATAGAAACGCTGCGCATTCTCATCGATTGTCCTTAAAAACCATAACAACCGCTATCTCGCTCTACGTTGCATGACGGTGCAACCACGAACTCGCTATATTTTTAATTTAAGAGTATTTTCCCTTGGCATTGGCCTTATGTTTTACTTGACAAGTCTCTTTGTTGACATGTCAGCTTTTCAATATAAGACTTGAGTTAAGTTTTGTTAGTTCTTGCTGTACAAGCTGTCGTTAGATGTTGAATACTGAGAAAACTCTGAGCTGTCGACGACTCTAATCCGAAACCTACCATATGCTACCAGATGCTCTAACTGCCCACTGTCCACTATTTGTCTATTCATGCAAGCCACTACTAATACTAACACTACAGAACTCGGATGGCAGACCGAGACAGTTTACAGTATTTATACATAGTGCCTTAATCTGCAATGTTATTGAGCATCTGGCAAGCATTCGGAAGTCCCGTCTACAGCCCAGAGTTTTAATATAATATCTAACGACAGAAGAACTAACAAAGCTTCACTAACTCTAAGTGGAAAGACTAAGTAGTATATGGCTAACGTACATACATGAGATGTCACGGGTTAGAAAAGGATATGTCATGTTTGATGATGTTTTCTCATAAACATGCACGGGCAAATAAACTGATCTGTCAATTTGAAGCACAGGAAAAGAAACTAAGCTTAAAATTAAAATCGAAGTCACTAAAGTTCTAGTTTATGCCATATATAAAGACAGTACTCACCAATTAAGTTTTGATATCCACTAAAATAGATTTAACTTAACCAAAACGTCTTCTTAAAACGTTAACGAGAACTAAACGCTAGCGATACAGAAAACGACATATTTATATAACCATGCCGACGTCAATCGACTATACGAAGTAATAATCAAAATAACCAATATATAATCAAAAATTATTACATATATACCTATTTTAATAACCGATGATGTATTCATGGTTCAACGCTGATCAATATAAGCCTCTAAAAATACTAAACTTGCGTCAATGAACGATATTTATAGCATATATAAGTAATATTTGGCATTTGATTTCACTACAGCCTAAAGTGAGCTAGACGAGCTAGTCTAGCTCGTTTAAACTACAACATGTCCTAAGACATGTAAAGGTTTTCGATGAAGAAAAATCTCGAGTTGTATGAGTAATCAGTAGGCCGATTTTAAAAAAATTCTGTAAAACGAATAAATTTTTTTCTCGGAAAAATCATGTTTGTTAATTTTTTAAACATTTTGTTCTATAAATGCTTAGTATTTATCATTTGCTTCCGTTGTACGAAATTCGCAAGAAACTGGATTGCCGTAGTCTTGTTTTCGTGAGTTTTCGGTGGATTCAATTCAGCGTTTTGATAAACATTTAGGCTTCGTTTGAGAAAAAGCCTGCTTCTCAATGGCCAAACACGTAAATTCTGCCCTGTGGTGTACTTTCCTTTCGCAGCCAAAATACATTTTGACTTTGTTCACCAAGTCTTTTGTTTGCCCGATTTAGAAAGCACTCTTAAATTGCCGTCCCATAGACTTCGTTGTATGGCAGCCAGGGCACAGAGATGACACGACCCATCATTACATATTCTTCCGACGTTTTTACGGGTGTTTCGCCAGCTTTTCATTAATTTTGAAGTTGTTTTTAACAGCCGGCAATTCTGGTATCACTTATTTAATATAATTTGAGCCCTATAAACAAATGCCCGCGAGCTAGCCTGCCGCCCGCCTTGTTTCCACCAATCAGAATACCTAAAACATCCAATGTTATCTCGACCAATCAGATGTGGTGATAGCTCAGCCTGTGCCAGGACCATTTTTTCTTGGCCGCCATCTTGGCCCAGCCCCCACAAATGGCCCTGGGGACGAGGTTGCAACTGTTGCTAATTATTTGGTGACAGTTTTTTATTGTCAGACTGTTTAACTATGCATAACATTTAGTTTTATTCTTTTTCCGAATTGTTTAATCATGTGTTTTGGACTCTCAAACTTGTATTTTTCATTTTTCAAGAAACTGTATGGAGCCACCTTAAACAAAGTCAAATTTAGGCTAATGCAAAAAAATAACTACAACATATAACTGAACTAGGACTGAACTATAAACTGCGCGTCTACGGCTATACGATCGATGAATACTAGTTGTCCATGCATACTTGAAATAGCATGCAAGAAATTTCTAATATACGGTATATGCTAGGTTTAAAAACCGTTTTGGGTTGCTTAATACTGACATCTCATTTTTGTCAAAATACTTGTATATACTATGACATTTCAATGGTTGGTTTAGGCATGGATGGCACAAACCGTTAGCCCGCTGCCCGGCTCTCATCATTGAAGTTAAGCCCGGTCGAATGGGGTTAGTACTTGGATGGGTGACATTAGCTTCGTGTGAGTTAGGCCTGAATTTAATTCATATAGTTAAAGTCGACGTAAACTCGAATTCGTTTCATGCGACGAATTTAATTCAGTGACGAGCAAGGAAAATCCCGCTGGATCACGCCAAAAACGTCCAATACGCATGCGAAGTAAACAAAAATCTGTTCAGGGCTCTAAAAATATGTTATCATAATTTATGCATTTAATTCGATGCGACGTGAAACCAACACGCATTTCAGACGTTGTATCCGTCTCACCGTGACGGATACAACGTCTCAGACGAATTTAACTCTTCAGTCGAATTTAATTCGTTTCATACGTCGCACTACAGTCGCATTTAATTCATTGAGTTAAATTCGTCTGAATTAAATGCGACCTATGAACCAGGCCTTAGAGTTCTCTCCTGTACCTCGAGGGTTTTTCACCGGGTTCTCCGGTTTTCTAATTCCCTCCGCAAAAAGTCAAAAACCATAGTTCCATTAAGGGGTGAGGGCCATTGAGTTATCAATGTCTAAATATTGTCATATGTTTAATACCCTCAATAAATTGAGTCAATTAGAACAGAAATTACTCAGACCCGGGGATAACTGAGACGGTGACACCGGAATTAGTGGATTCCATTGCATATGCCTCCAATTCTAACTCTAATAATTCATATGAAAAGACGCGGAAACTGGTGTAAGACGGAAACACGACTAAGACGGAAATCCGACCGACGGATTAAATGTCTGAGCGGGTGTTTACATGAGGCCGGCCTGAGCGCAGACCGCGGCCTCAATTTTTCGTTTTGTTTACACGAGGCCGGCCTTGAAACTATATAGGCTTGGTTTCGCTGTTGCTCCAAGATTTGTGTCAATTCCCTTACCGCTCGTGACCGCCGGAGAATCATTATTTTATGTGGATTTGACACCAATCTCATTTTTAAATGAACGTATTGAGTTGAGAGGTGAAAGTGCTTCAGTTTGGTCTAGCAGGCGACCTGAGATTATGCCGGCGTGAACTGAATCTCAGGCCGGACTCATGAAAACGATCTATAGTAAAAACACTACAACCGAGCCGAAATCAGTCGGGGTCTCGTGTAACCACAAGGAGAAACCACAAGGAGAAACAACACGGGAGATTTCACTTGAACACTCAATCCGCTTCATGTAAACAGGGCCTTATATAGTTAAGGCTCTTATTTAGTCTAGCAGACAAAGGTAATATAAAATAAAGATGACACAATAACAAAATACTTACTTCTATGACTATAATGTATGAAAACACCTCGTCTTTATATAAGATATACAGTAATCATTCACTCATTTTAGATTCTATTCAATAACACCAAGTTCAGACCACCCAATTACGACATCCAAAGACAAGTACAGTACAAGAATGTTTTCTATATTTCTTTAGAAAACAATGGTGGGCACTCCAGGGGTATGGCATGGTCGTTCTGGTGGCGTTTTGTCACCCGCGACCATCAAAATTCTGACGCCATGTGGAAACATATAACGCGAATCCATTTTTGTGTTCAATAATTTGATCTATACGACTCGTAGCTACGCCATGCGTAGCAGATTGAACACCCGAAGAGGAACTCCATAGCTTTGCGCAAAACTTCCCACGAAAATGTAGTTCGGCCAGTATAGCCACGCGTGTATGCATGCCCTAACTTGGCGTTATTGACTTAGTTACAATATTTTTGTTTTGCTTTATTGAGACTTCTTTTCAGAAATGAATCCTATTTTTGTTTCTTCTAGTTCCACATGGGTCAACAGTTATTGTGGCGTAATTGCTACATTTATGTACTGAGTAGTTAATTGTCATCATACATGTATTTTATGTCTATAAGTTGGTGGTAAATCAAATTATGAAACACAATATACTGTAGACAAGCACCTGCTCGCACCATAACATTTACTAGAAGACTCTTGAGATTAAAATATTGTCTGATTGTGCAATTATTCTAGGATTTTTTACGTCAGTCGCGTGACTGGTCTGATCATAGTCAATCGAGATATGGTCTGGAAACTCAGCTAAAGTCTTTGGTCTATCTTTTTGTTCGCCTTTATGCATTTTTGTGCACGGTGCACGGTCACTGAACACATTGTATTTTAGTATAATGAACAAATTGTCCAATAGCAACGTTTCAGTTCGATCACTCAACCGTGCTATTTAAATATTAATAAACCTAAAACAAAGGATGTGCACGGTGTAAGGTACGGTTCAACATAAAATCCCAGCTCATTATAGGCGCTTTGAAGTTTGTCGAGTTTCCAGACCATATCTCGATTGACTACGGTCTGATGTCTGCTAAATCCGCCCTTGCTTTGGATATAACAACATCACTTACGTTACGCAAGTACGCGACAGCGTTCACATTTCAATTACTTATCCACCCACGCTGCGGATATTTTTGGTCATGCAGTCTTTGGTTGGGGGGGAGGGGCAAGAAAGAATTTGGGGGGAGCGGTGGCCCCCCTCGCCCCCCCGTTTAAATATAGTCTGCATGCATGTAGACTTTCTCAAAACCGATTATCAAGTAAAAGGAAACCAGCTATACTCGAACGAAACTGAGAAAAAGAAGTGCGAATTGATATGAATTAAATTCCGCGACCATATATATATATTCTAGGCTAAATATTAACTGTCATAACATTCACAATGAACGCCTGAACATTTTCCCGCCGTAAATTACATAATTAAGAAACGTTTAACCCTCAGTAAATTATGTATATAGTTTGATGTGTATGGTAAAGTAAATGCACAGCTTTGCCACAAAACCACAGATGTATTCTAAATATCAGTGTTCACCACAACTTCTATTAGTTACAGTAATATTACTGTCGTCCATACTGATGGCAACAGGTGGCAGTTCGTGGCACCGGCGTGAGTTCTACACTACTCACTAGGCTAAATTTCCTGCTAGGAATGAGTTACACACGCATGCCGACTGATTTCATAAATGACTACACTCCGACTTACTTGTTTTAAATGTGGCGATGACGAGATGGGAAAACCGTAATAGTCTTCACAAAGTACTGTTCACGACGTACACACTCGGAAAGCCAGGGAGTAGCGTAGTATTCAGTCTGAGGCACATTGATTTAGCTAGTAAACAATTTTAGCGGGTACTTATCGAATATAGGCGGAGTTGGGCAGCGTTAGCGTTAAGTTCAAACGCTGCGTATGGAACCTTATTGTATAGCACAAGTTGATTCCGATGAAATCGCGTGCTCTGATTGGCTGTGGCGCGTCACGGGCCGGTCTGTTATTTCAGGCAAGCAATGGACCGGTCCGAATTACGAGTTTCGTCGATCATTTTGTTTACAAAGTAAACTAAAGCCTGGTTTCCATATAGCCGTAAGAGTCGGCGGCATGTCTGCGGCAAGGGGCAATGGTCCAATCGCATACAGCTTTTTATCGCTGGCTAATTCAGCACTGTCATGCCGCCGGCTCTTACGGCTATATGGAAACCAGGCTTAAGCAATAAATCATACGTATGAGTCGGACGATGAACAATCTGAAAGTAAGTTTTATTATTCCGAAAGCAACATGAACAATACCATGAAAAATTATATCGTTTCGCTCGTCCGGCTCGTCATCAAGCGGTTACAAGGCGAAATATGGTTGGTTGTTTATGAGTCTGGGGAAAAGTAGACGAAACGTGATTGGTGGTTGATGAATTTCGGGAGAATATGTATTCCTATCATTATTTTTTTTCCACAAAATCTGTTATTATATTGTCGGTCATTTTATAAAAGACTGATACCTAATGGGTTTTCATGTTTGGTTGCCTGATCCAAACACTCGGGGTGTTGCGAGACTTTCGCAAAGCTCGCCTTTCGAAAGCTTTTTACGCTTTGCGAAAGTCTCGCAACATCCCTCGTGTTTGGATCAGGCTATCCAAACATGGAAACCATTATAGGTATTTCTTAAATCCACTTCAAAAACTCATTTATAATTCATGAGAAAACACAAAGGAAAATCACGACCGTGACGTGTCTCTATATGTGATAGAGACACGCTCGCTATTTTCGATGAAATTTTTCTTCCATTTTGCGGCTCAGACCGACCTCAATTTTCAAAATTGATTTCTATATGAGCTTATTATATGGATAGTTTTTGAAGCCATTTAAAAGATTCGCAGTACGTATTTTATCAGATCTAAAACACTCGGCTATCGCCTCGTGTTTTAAATCTGATAAAACACTGCTGTTCATGTTTTAAATAGTACGTTAATTTATTATTGAGTCGGTTTTCTTTGTTCTTCCGAGGGCTTTATATCGCATAAAGCCCTTGAATAACAATTAGATACGAAATGAAGAAAAAAACAAGGAAAATCTTTGTCCAAGGTGGAAAAAACAGACAAAACGTTGTTGGAAAACCTCCTCAATAATAAATTAAGTCAGATAAATCCCTCGAACGTCGGGATGTATACGATATAAAGCCCTCGGGTCTTTATATAGCATACATCTCGTTCTCGGGATTTATCTATTACTAAGGTTGTGCATGCAGTGTTTTATGCGATTCTATTTCAGAATCACCCTCAGGTGGACAAACATTCAATATATAAGACAGAATTTCATGATTCTCTATAAAAACTGTTTTATATACATGCGACCAGGCTAGCCCTTAAATTAACGGTAAATTTTAAGATCATGCAGTTTGCATCTGAACTACACCAATTCTTTTCAAATTAGTTAGTTTATACCAGGTTCAAAACGACAGTACGATTTTAAACAAGTCAGCCCAGTTAATGTATAAACACAGGCTAGCTCCTTCCACAGTCGAAGACGAAAGTAACCAGAGAACGTCGATTCGAGCGGCATTCATACAGTAACTATGCAGAACATCCACGTTTGGCTTTGGGATACTAAATGCACGAGATCAGTCACGATAACTTTGTGAGGACGCGCGCAATGCTTCGACTCTTAGGGTAGCTATAGGGTAGCTGCCTACTCTCAAATTGACCATGCTGATATTCAAACTCGCGAAACACCACACAATCAAGACGGTTTTCACAAAATGGCAAGCAACGTGGTGGTCTACCAACACTATATTTGTTAAAGATATCTTACCTTAATATTTCAAGCCTTACCTTAATATTTTAACTTCACTTGTGACTTTCCTCACCAACACTCGGTATCCTACCAAATTGAATAAAATCAATGGTCAACATATAGACAGTATATATAACTCAACGCCCTAGGGGGAAATGTTTACTTTGGCTCAGGCATGCAGTTGGGGCGTTATTTTTATAAACATATTTGTGCGGCGTTATTTGTACAAGCCGGGGGAAAACAAAACAACAAAAGGCTTTTGGTTTTCAAGTGCTCCGAGATCTTAATGGTTTTTGCTTTTGATCCCGAAGCAAGTGGCCGCTTGGTGATGGCTCTAAGGGGCTGTTTACATGAGTCGGGCTAGCCCGGTTAACTGGGCTCATGCGATTGATTAGGATCTCACTGTGGTTTTCAAACTCGCATAAACTAAATGTACAAAGAAGAATTGGTTTGGTTTAGATGTAAACGAATCCTAACGTTGATTAAAATTTCCTTTTGTGACTGAGGAAAGAATTTCGTGACCACGAGTCAGCCCGGCTAACCGGGCTAGCCCGGCTAACCGGGCTAGCCCGGCTCATGTAATCGGCCCTTAAGTGATCGCAGATGAGAATATATTAGGGACTTAAAGTATCTTATAGGGACTTTAACTTTAAGAAAACACAACGATTACGACTAAGGCAATATTGTTTAAACAATAAAATTGTATGTCAAATACAAAGTCAAAGAGCTTTTGCAAATGCAGGTCCTAAGAGTAAACTTAACGCCGTCGTGGCTCTATTGAGAAGGCAGGAAAAACAATTTTAAAGCCTGATTCAAACAAAATAGTTGTGTGAACTGGGGTGGTTTGGAAGTTCAACAAAAGTCATTGTTTTATGTTTTTGTTCTGGTTTATGGAAATTTTTGCACTTTCTTTAATAAACCTAAAACAAAGGATTTGGCACCTTGATGTACCTTTCAACATGAATCGTAGTTTGATTGTAAACCGCTTTGAAGTTTGCCGGGTTTCCAAACCATGTATATTTTCTATGAAGGGGCCGAATACATGGGGAAATTTCAGCCTGGGCTCAGATTTCAGCCCGGCTACTGGGGGATGGAAATGAGGGAGTGAATGTTTTGAATGAGAAACACGAAGTGTGGAATACAGAAAGTGCCTTGTGAAAAGCGATAAAGAAGGAATATATATGGTTTATTTGAAATACACATCTAAATATGTTTGTTTTATGCTGCATGTTTGTGACAACTTGGCTGATTTCCACACTTCGTGTTTCTTATTCAAATCATTCTCCTCTTTTCCATACCTCAGCAGCCGGGCTGAAATCTCAGCCCGGGCTGAAATTTCCCCATGTATTCGGCCCCTTAGTGAGGTTATGTAATAACCAAGGTTAATAGCTAGATAACCTTCAGACTAGTTCCTAGTCCTCTTTTCTCTCGAACGTATTTTGGTGACGTCACAGAATAGGCATCGAGCAAGAGGACTAGCGGAAAATATTCATCTTTATCTATCATCACATGAATCCTGCTGGAGCTCGGATTGTTTAATCTTTATGAACGAGGGCACTTAAACAAACTTCTTCTTGACACAGACAGCAAATGAGTAGGTTTCTTTGTTTTACATTACGTTAAAAGGTTGTTACATACGAGGCTTTATAAAGTAGTCTTCGGCGTGGGAAGTGATTGTGTTGAAACACATTTATACAAATCGAAATATGCTATTTTAACGTTTCGGCAGTAGACCAACCTTGCTATATGATGTTATAATTTTCCGGAGGGTTGTGGTTAGGTTTAGGTTTACCGGGGGTTTTGGTTAGGTTTAGGTTTTCCGGGGGGGTTAGGGTTAGGTTGGGGTGGTGGGTTGGGAATTAGTTTTTTAAAATTAACGATTATTGGTAATTCTAGGGATTTCACACTTACTGATTATTGGTAATTCTAGGTAGGAGGATATGCTGTAGGTGTAGGGTGTCAGTCGAGGGCATGGCTAAAAGACTGGTAAAGCGCGTGACCTAATCATTAACGCACTTGCACGTCAAGTAATCGGACGTACGTTGGAAAATTAGAGGGAAATCTTGTACCCACCATCTCTCTTCTTACTCAATTTTCTGTCTTATTTTTCTTAATTTCCTTAGTCTTAATTTCCTAAAGTCTTAATTTCCACCAAGCAATTGGTGTGATGGGTGCAAGCTGCCCGAGTGGTTGGCAGTTCAAGATACCACCTGCATGGATCTTTCCTGAATCCAAGTACCACTACTCGTTTCCAGGCCACCTCGGTCTACAGCTTGCACCTAACCTTCCAAAATGGTAAGTAAGGTGAACGCAGATATTAACTATGAACAAGCATAAGTACAAGCACGAGACAAAAGAACCTTTGTTTTCTCTTTTGTACACAGCTCTTGTGCTTGTGCTTATTTCATGTGCTTGTCAGGGGCGCAACTAGGGGGGGGGGGGTTGCAACCCCTGCCCTTTTTAACCCCTGCCCTTTTTGTGAGACCTCTAATACTAGGTTAGACATTAGATAAACAGATAATTAATCGTCTGTTGTAGTACGCAATACAATTCTCCGCAAATCTGGCGAAACTCAGAGGCTGAATATAATTATGATAAATTTTAAATAATGCGAGACCAAAATAAAAATTTCCGCAACGGAAAATACGAGAAAAGCGTCCTCAAAATGCAGGAAATGCCGTTTCAGAGACCCAAAATTCAAACGTTTTCCGGGGGACCCCCCTAGAATCTCTGCTTCCCACGCCACTGGCTTCTAGTCCCAAATTGTTTAGAATACTGAACGACTTTGCCTTTTTTTTGCGTTCAACCCCTGCCCTCGAAATGTTCTAGTTGCGCCCCTGCTACTGTAGTGCTGTACACTGTAGTGCGCATTCGATCATTACGTCATGAAGAATGCGCAATATATATAAATCACTAATTATCAATAATATTTTAGTTTTCTCGATTGTTTCAGCGGATCGTGGCTTGGGTAAAAGAGAACGGGGGTCAAAAATAGCGCGTGGCAAACAGCAGCGATAATAGTCGAAGGCGGATTGTTTTTAGTTAAAATGCGATGCGGTTTCACTTCCCCTTTTCGCCCAACCCAAAGAACGTCCTGCCCTGCAGCAGACGTCAGGTCAGACGATTAAGATAAATTTTAAATAATGCGAGACCAAAATAAGAACTTATCCAGCCTAGCTGCCTTTCCTTTTCCCGCATCTGCCGGTCGTCCGCCGTTGAAGCAAACCATCTGAATCAATCGTTTTTTACATGTAATTTCTTCAATTTTTGTTAACTCGCTGTTTAAGAAAATAATTTGGAATATCTGTACGAGTTTAACACCAATTGAAGACATCGAATCCAGCTCGGCGCCGCAACCGAAAATACGAGAAAAGCGTCTTCAAAATGCAGGAAATGCCATTTCAGAGTCGACCCAAAATTCAAAAATTTTCCGGGGGTCCATTCCCCCGGACTCCCCCTAGAATCTCTGCTTCCCATGGGCCCTACTGATACTGTAGGAAGTTTTTTTTGTTTGTTTCTTATTGATTTGCCCATATAAAGATCTAATAATTCTATAATTTTTTAACTTACATTAGGGCTAGGGGCCTACTAGAAACCTGAATAGGCTTTTTACTTAAGACTCCTAGTTGCGACTATATTATGCTAATTACAGTAATATTTACAGAAAATCAGTTCGAAGAGAATGTCTTAAGAGAAGAAAGAAATTAGATATAGATATAGATCTATGTATCTATAGATATAGATATAGATATCTTAAACTCCAACGTTCGATGGTTGTTTTTGTTACTAGCAAATTGTTAGTATAGAGCAGAGTTTCCCAAACCCAAGATGGTGAGCTAATAAGCATAGGGTTCCCACTAGTGGTTCCTATCCAGCAAGGATTGTAGCTATCAAATTTCCAAATTCAAATAGAGTATAAAAACCTGCATAGCAGTACGGATGGTCAAAATTGAGCGAGTGTAGCGGTTGTTATAACTTAACTTAACTGAGGCATTAAAATGTTTAATCTCTAGCATGGGTTTGTATCCGCAGTCTTGTAAGTAGGTTTCCAGATCATTAGTTTTAAGTAGTGCATTGACGTAGATAATGTTTGTATACCGTATTTGGCAAAGAAGGTATTGTTAATAACCACGCAGTTTGTTCCTACGTAAGGACTGACGTAATGACCGTGATTCAGCAAGCTGACTGTCGCTGAAATGTAAAGCCCCAATCAAACGAGAACGCAAGTCATCGCAAGTTGGCAGTCACGCTATCTCAGCCAGCCGCTCTGAATAGTTTCCCGAAAATATCATGTACCGTGACAAAGTTAAAACTTGTTTAAAACACTCATGAACCCTTTATTTTGTTAATTTGGGTGTTCGAACGACCGCCACATAAATTCTGACTGCCAACTTGCGATGACTTGCGTTCTCGTTTGATTAGGTCTTAAGATATACGAGTGACCGAGATGTGAGAACCGAAGGTGCGATCACTGCGATGTAGCTAGAGAAGACGTTTGTAACGTTCAGCTGTTCAATCTCGTTTGTCAATAAAGTTGTTCCAGAATCATAGAAGAAAGTCTCTTCACTATGCCGGCCCAAAAACACGCTACACGAGGTTGAAATGCTGGCCAGGCAGAAATCAATGTAGGGTTAATTTGTGTTAGAACATGATCTTAAAATGTTCAGAAAAGTTGTTATAGAAGACACGTATTGCATAACGTTGAACCAATGTACACCTTTACTAAGCCTTTATGTTGAAATTTGCAGCTCAGAATTTGGATATAAAACAGTTTTAGCCAAAAACAGCGTGATATAACCTCTCTAAATGTGTTAAGGAGGTTGTTAAATTAGCTAGGAAATAAACCTTTTCAAAAATGACCACATGCCCTAGGGTAAAAACACCTTCCTCAAAAAAGCTATGATTATAAAAAACAGAAAGTGTAAAAAAGAAGAAATTTCCTAGGCAGTGTTTTGGAAAAAGCGCATTAATTATGCAAAAAGATCATAAACTAGCTGTAACCCACCCACCCTCACCTTTCAGAAAACTGGTCATTAAAACATAGTTTCTGTAAAAAAAATAGGTGATTTGCGAGTTCATAAATTGATGAGAAATTGGTTGGAAAACTGATAGTAAAATTGTGTTGGTCAGTAATGTAAGAATGCAATAGAGGTGGTAGACACCCACTCCCCCCACTCAGAATGGTCACACTACACCATAATACAAACTTGTATTCACAGCAACTTCAATAACTATCTACAACCAGCACATTTTGTCTTTGGCAGCATTTTTATTACATCAGATTGTTTCCAGCACTTCAAACTTGTGGCTTGGCAGCAGTTGTTGAACTGGTTCAACAATTAGTCTTGATGTATATTTGCTGTTGGTATTGATTTGGGATATATAAACATCTATTGTATTAGGAATAAATGCCATTTAAAGCTAAATTATACTATTTATATACAGTTTTCAACAAAAAAACTTCTCAGGCTTCGGTGGCAGCTACAGAAATACAGTAATACACACAAGGCACTACAGAAGAAGTGGGAAGGTATTTCCATTTTGACTGTGACTTGAATCTTGCTTCATTGTTTTGCCAGCATGTTGACACTGTGATTACACTTTTTTGAGGCTCAGCATAAATTGCATTTGTTTTGATTAAATGTTATGATGCATAAACAATAATGCCACAAGCACAGCCACAAGTCAATGATTGACCCATTCAATCTGAGGACTACTGTACTACACACTGTGGTACTAGTACACTTCCTGTATATTATTTTGTGCATAATTTAACACCCTTCTCTATAAGTCAAGGTCGAATTTAAGTGTGGTTTGACAAGCTCTATCAGTTATTCTCTTTACAGTAATATTTCACCTTATTCAGCATTTATTATGCATGGATCAATTCTTCCTGTAACCACCCCCCCTGGCAATACCCCGGGCATTTGCAATTTTTTATGAAGCTCATGGCAAATTCCTCACCCCCGGGACTTTGAAATTTGACAATTCCCCACTCCAGGGCAACATCAAACAAATGTATAATTAAACACATTTTAACATCAAATGTAAATTAACTTAAACAGTGGCTCATTTCTGAGCTCTAGTTTGAGCTCTAGTTTTTTTTGCTTTTTCAGCACCCCTGCATCGATTTTTTTCAATTTTCAGCAACCTGAGAAATCTTTCAATGAATTCATCACCATTTTGAATACGGAATACTTTAGTTACCAGACTCCCACACCTCCTTGCATCCCCACCCTTTACCCCTGGGACAAAATTAATAAAACAATTCCCCACCCCCGGGATTTGATTTTCTGCATTGTCCCCAGGGTTGCTGGGGTGCTGGGGGATGGTTACAGGAAGAATTGATTCATTTATTACAATGGACATTTATTGTCTATATTTGTTTATTTGTTCAACTTTGTTTACTTGGTCAAACAAAACATGAATTCATGTTGCCACAGGTTATTATTGGTATGTACACATTCTATAGCATAACACCTCTATTTACCATTTTACCCTTATATTGATTTCCCTTACAAATGCCTATGTTGACCTTTTGAGTGTCATTTGGCATCATTTATCAGCCGCGATGCAAATGTTCCCAAACCCGCGTCATTTTGTCTAGACTGTGTAGGATTCAGGACTAGAATCCTTGTTGATGACACTGTTCAACACCGCTTTCCCCTCCTTAAAAGCTAAACAACTGATCCGTTGCCCGTGCAAGCAAGCTAACTTATTTGCTTTGGGTTAACTCGTATTGATATTCTAGTCTGTTTATCTGACGCTACTATTTACTTAATTTGCGCAAGAATTGCTCAGAAAGTCAGACGCGGAATCGACATTTGTCAAAGTAATAATTGTGGCGAAGCTTTATACCGCCAGACAATGGCTGAAGACTTCAACTATTTATATAATATTCCTAATTTTTCAAGGAAAAAATCATTCACTCTATTAAATATCCAAGGTTTCATAATGGGGGTATATTTATATTCTTATTTCAACCGCTATATGCCGAAAATAGTTATTTTACACGCGTTTAATAATTTGACCAAGTCGCAAAAACGACTGCGCTAACGTAAAATTTTATAATTTAACCTTCTTTTCATTTTCGGTTGAATTTAGCAGTATAAGAAATCATGAAAAATGTTCTCATGTTTCTCTGAGGATGATTCTGTAATAAGCTTCTTTCCTGAGGAACATATATCAGTAACACTCAAAGAATTCTGTCTCCAGGCTTGTAAAAAAAAATCGGTGTGAAACCACTAGAATGTGAAGACAGGTTATTAAATATTTCGGACCATCGTGTCATCGTCCTCAATATTTTGAGAAAGAGCCTTGAATATTTGAGCAAAACTTTCCTCCGTCCGATGGCTGACTTTAAAATAGAACCGAAAAGGCTTCCCGTTCTTCATGGATTAAAACGTAAGCTATCGCTGGGATTTCTTGCGCTTTAAGATATTTAATACCAATAAACATTATAAGCCACTTCTGAAATTCCCGCCGAACTGTCAAAGTTTGAACAATTGCCGAATTCTGTTCCTTCCCCTTCGGTTTATAGCTTTCGACCTTTTGGCGTTCCGAAATCGTTCCAAATTGCAGAATTTCGGTTAATTTTTATCGTTTGTTTATCCGTGATGACAATATTTGGGCACTGTTCATATTCGGGACGAGTTTTTTTATACCAATTAAGCTCAGCAGGTAGCTTTGTAAAGTTAATTGGCCGTATTGTGATATATAATACTTACCGTTTTCCCCAAGTTTTGCTTTGCCTGTGTTCGAAAATTATGCTCAAAACAACGGAAAATCTTTCGGCTTCTTCGGTCTTGAACACACTGGCTAAGAACACACTGACATGACTTCAATTCGGACACAAATTCCTTTCACGACTGGTGTTGCATTTTGAAGGGAAGAATCAAAGCGGCGAGGCTGCCATGGCGGCAAAAACCCTTTGGGACGTTTGTTTATGAATATGTATTTCATTTAATTTCGTTTCATATTTTCACTTCGAACGGTTTAAAGTACAAGTTTTAAACACCCACACAAACGACAACGACACTTACCTTTTAAAATATACCGAACCACGACCAAATATTCGAAAATTCTCATTCAAAACCAAAGCTCGAACTACCAAATACCAAAGGGCAAAGGCCTCAGTTGCATTCCTTTATAAACTGTAAAATACCAGTATAAAAAACACTCTACTGTATTATAGTAACTCCTTAACACTTTCCTCGTCGTTGTGGGTTGTCAAACGACGTAAAACTAACCCAATAGCGTCAGTATTACCATGTTTTACACTCATATACTTAACAATACTTGTCAACGTTTCGAGTTCATTTTGACAAATGTTGTCGGCTTTGCGCCTGACTGTTTTATATCTTCGGGTTACGTCATCATCCCTTGGGAATTGCGGTATTGGTGGGATATGGAATGGGAAGGTTTTCTCTGGGTTAGGTTTTAAAAGGAAAACCACCGAATTTCCTGGTCTGTTTGCTTGGTGCTAATTCTTTAATCCCGAAAGCGGTCTGCATGAAATAGTGAAAGAGGACACGCTTAAAAAGAGCTAACAGCAGAAGGCGTGTTGCCGCTCTGTTTATAATAACAGTGTACACATCAACTATTAACAAGAGCGCAAACAGAGCTTAGCACTTCGTTCGCCGCGTGGAAAATTAAAAACAATAGAGCCCTCTTGCGGTTAACCGTGATTACACATGTACAGTGGACAAATTAGCAAGTTAATAACTAATACTTAAAGGCATGTTCATTTAAATGATAGACAATGTATAAAGTGTTAGGTTTGTTTATGGATTTGGCCGGTTTGGTTATATAAAAATGCGCCGCGTCGAAATATGGGCAGTTGCGCGGACTAGAAGGCAAATGCTCTGGATTCCAGCATGAACATATTAACAGCCGTAAATAACATCAAGAGTGAATACCGGAATCGTATACTTCAGATTTAATCTAATTTAACTCGATTTTATAATCATTGTATTTTTTGGATCGAGAAATCAGGACGCATTTCCGTCTCATATATAAATAGACTCGCGAAGTTGCCAGGAGGGTTGCGAACATATTTTGATTTGGGGGTGTCCCAGTTTTTGTTTTGAAAGCCAGCAAAAACATATACACTAGAGAGACAGCTGCGTTGTTTTCAGTCTTACAATAATTGTTATTCATTGTAACATACATACATACAGTACTGTATGTGCTCTTGCCAGGAATAGCTACAAAATCTAAAACAATGCAAGCCCCCTAATTTTAAGTGATTTTACTCGTTTAAGCGCCGCGGCGCTCTTTAAATTTTTACCCTGCGACTCAAAGTCCCTGGCTTTCTAACCTGCAGTCAGGCCAGTTGTTTACTAGCTTTTCGGCCTATGCAAGCTTCGGGGAAAGTGAGTTTGGGGCGAGTCAGTCAGGTTTTAAACTGGTCAAACAAGTTCTAGTTTACGAACGTGCGTAAGCAGGAAAATAGGAAGTGACGTTTAGAGCCTGGGCCCAAAATGGTATCTTGGCAACCGTTCACGCATGCTCAAAAAGAAATATCGAGTTTGTACTTTCCCCCGAAGCCTGCGAGGGGCTCTGACTCGCAGGGTAATTTGAGGGCGGCGCTTTTTAAAAATTATTTTATTTGTAAACGATAACAAGAAATGTTAACAACAAAATAAACATGTTTCAAGAGAGAGTTAAATGGGAGAGCATTGAAATATACTCACTTTGAACTTAAAAACACTGTAATACAGGAGAATATATTTCGCCGCATTGTTGTGAATAAGCTCGGCGCGTATTCGAGGGCGACGCTCTTTAATATTTTTGCTCTCATGTGCGGCGCTTAATCGGGGGCGGCGCTTAAACGAGTAAATACGGTACTTCGGGATTGTAGCATCTCGTTTGTTTTTCGGTCACACGTATGCGTCGGCGTTTCAATCTTGTGTGTCGTTTACAGTATATTGATTTTAACACTTTTTTGTAGTAAATTATAAAGTCGCTTGTTTTAGACGCCAAGGTCAGTTTTAAGACGCCAAGGTCTGCGTACGCCATTTGCCGCAGCTTTACTTTCTTCAAAGACGAGTTCTGGTAAAGATTATAATACTAATGCTACTTCTACAAAGCCAAAAACAACATACTTGAGAATCACAAAAGCTAATCTGTATGGATAATGAGACAGTTGGTATTCGGACTAAATAAACTAAAGTCTTTCTTCGTGTAGTAGTAAGTCTTTCTTCGTGTAGTAGTAAGTCTTTCTTCGTGTAGTAGTAAGTCTTTCTTCGTGTAGTAGTAAGTCTTTCTTCGTGTAGTAGTAAGTCTTTCTTCGTGTAGTAGTAAGTCTTTCTTCGTGTAGTAGTAAGTCTTTCTTCGTGTAGTAGTAAGTCTTTCTTCGTGTAGTAGTAAGTCTTTCTTCGTGTAGTAGTAAGTCTTTCTTCGTGTAGTAGTAAGTCTTTCTTCGTGTAGTAGTAAGTCTTTCTTCGTGTAGTAGTAAGTCTTTCTTCGTGTAGTAGTAAGTCTTTCTTCGTGTAGTAGTAAGTCTTTCTTCGTGTAGTAGTAAGTCTTTCTTCGTGTAGTAGTAAGTCTTTCTTCGTGTAGTAGTAAGTCTTTCTTCGTGTAGTAGTAAGTCTTTCTTCGTGTAGTAGTAAGTCTTTCTTCGTGTAGTAGTAAGTCTTTCTTCGTGTAGTAGTAAGTCTTTCTTCGTGTAGTAGTAAGTCTTTCTTCGTGTAGTAGTAAGTCTTTCTTCGTGTAGTAGTAAGTCTTTCTTCGTGTAGTAGTAAGTCTTTCTTCGTGTAGTAGTAAGTCTTTCTTCGTGTAGTAGTAAGTCTTTCTTCGTGTAGTAGTAAGTCTTTCTTCGTGTAGTAGTACGTCTTTCTTCGTGTAGTAGTAAGTCTTTCTTCGTGTAGTAGTAAGTCTTTCTTCGTGTAGTAGTAAGTCTTTCTTCGTGTAGTAGTAAGTCTTTCTTCGTGTAGTAGTAAGTCTTTCTTCGTGTAGTAGTAAGTCTTTCTTCGTGTAGTAGTAAGTCTTTCTTCGTGTAGTAGTAAGTCTTTCTTCGTGTAGTAGTAAGTCTTTCTTCGTGTAGTAGTAAGTCTTTCTTCGTGTAGTAGTAAGTCTTTCTTCGTGTAGTAGTAAGTCTTTCTTCGTGTAGCAGTAAGTCTTTCTTCGTGTAGTAGTGACTCTATTTTCACAAAAACCAGTGTTTAAAAAATCTAAAACGACGAGCGTATACATATGCCTATTTTCCCAACTGGCCAATGACACTTTCTCACAATGTTGCTTACTTTTAATGATAAATTAAAAAACTATTGACAAAAAAATAATTTAAAAAATAATACAATTCCTATACCAATACAGCAAGGTCACTAAAAATCGTCTCACACAGAGTCAAAACGAAATTACCTAAACGCATTTAGCTCCAATTTGAATCGGTTTCTTCTCTTCTTTATATAGGGAAGTATCCCCAATACATTACCAGAAAACTGGCGACGATCTATTGATGGTGGTGTACACGATTTACGCATGCCAACACCACTATAGCCTCTCAAAAAATCACCATACTTTCTCAGATAATCACCATAGCCTTCCACACAATCACCATAGCTTCTCAGTCACCATAGACTCGCACATAACATGTGCGAGTCTATTGCCACAATCACCATAGCCTCTACCAATCACCATAGCTTCTCACATAATCACCATAGCTTCTCGCATAATCACCATAGCTTCCCACATAATCACTATAAGCTGTCACATAATTACCATAGCTTTTCACATAATCACCATAAGCTCTCACATAATCGACATAGCCTCTCACATAATCACCATAGCCTCTAGCAATCACCATAGCCTTTCACATAATCACCCTAGCATCTTATATAATCACCATAGCCTATCACGTAGTCACATTAGGTAATGGGTGTGTTCTTGGGAAACTTTTTCAAATTTGAAGTAAATAAGTTATACCTGTAACGTCGGCTTTTAGCCAGATACGGGCCTTGGAATGTATCTGACTAAGAACCTCCGTCCTCGATATCTGGCTTTCATTTTGACTCTTCGAGACATTTTCTAAAATTAGGTTTACATCAGTATAAACTACATGAACGTCCTTATATTAAATTTTAGACATCTCTCGTGTGTAGTTCTTTGGTACATGTAATATATTACGATCTCCTACACACGAAAAAACGCACACTGTGTCAGACCTGATGCAGAATGATGTCAGATCTGTCCAGAAAAATGTAGCGACCCCTGATACAGCCTGTTGCAGTATCAGCTATGATACACCTATGATATCATATCTGTATCATACCTGCAGCTACAACAGACTGTTCAGAACAGATTCTGTCAAACTGTATCAGCCTGACACGGTCAGTGCTGTATATAACAGACTGAACAGGTATGTTGTTTACGGAGCTGTCGCAGTCTGTTAGAAATTCTAACTAAATGTTTATACATCAGCGCTAGTACATTCTGTAGCTGTCAGGCTGTATCAAGGGTCGCTACATTTCTCTGAACAGATCTGATATCAGAGCTGATCAGACTGTGCGTTTTTAGGTGTGTACTCCTCTACTCACTACCCACCCGCACACCACAATCGAAGACATTTCTTTGCTTCGGCGTTTCGTTCGTCAGAAATCCACAGGACTATTCCGACGGCCATCAGCTTGATGATGGCATGACGCTCGAGGAACATGCAGTCATCTGTTCTCCCGCATCTCCATCACACTCTTCGAAGACGTGAAACTGGCGCGAAAGTTACTAAACTTGGCGAGTTATTTACACTCGGAAAATTTCGAAACTCAGTTATACATGGTGATCGGTAAGTCTAAAAACAAACAAACGGCAAAAAAAGTATGTAGTAAAGTTTATTTGCAAAACCCTTGGAAGTGCATAAGTAATCGATGCAATATGGGAGACAAGATTAATAATGCAAATATCTATAACTAAGCATGATTACTAAATATACGTGACATGATAACATCATGTACTATTACTTCATACTACAAAATACTAAATATACGTGACATGATTACTTCATACTAAATATACGTGACATGATTACATCATGTACTATTACTTCATACTACAAAATACTAAATATACGTGACATGATTACTTCATACTATTACTTCATACTAAATATACGTGCCATGATTACATCATGTACTATTACTTCATACTACAAAATACTAAATATACGTGACATGATTACTTCATACTAGTGACATGATTACATCATGTACTATTACTTCATACTAGAAAATACTAAATATACGTGACATGATTACTTCATACTAGTGACATGATTACATCATGTACTATTACTACATACTAGAAAATACTAAATATACGTGACATGATTACTTCATACTATTACTTCATAATAAATATACGTGCCATGATTACTTCATACTATTGCTTCATACTAAATATACATGACATGATTACTTCATACTAAATATACATGACATGATTACTTCATACTAAATATACGTGATATGATTACTTCATACTAAATATACATGACATGATTACTTCATGCTAAATATACATGATATGATTACTTCATACTAAATATACATGACATGATTACTTCATACTAAATATACGTGATATGATTACTTCATACTATTGCTTCATACTAAATATACATGATATGATTACTTCATACTAAATATACTGATATATAACTACTTCATACTAATTACTTCATATACTAATACTATTACCTCATACTAGTACTAACCTCCTTCCTATTCGTCATTGCCATAATCTCTCATCATAGCCATATCGACACAGTCTTCTTAGTCAGACAAACACGATTAATACTGAGATTAATACGCCATTGATTCGTATTATTATAAATAACAGAGTGTTTTATTGATGTTCCCACAACTTTTGAAATCGATAATCTCACGTGTACCCTGCGAGCAGAGCATTCTTTTCCTTATTTCTTCACTGAGAGAGAGGAAGAAAAGTAGGCTCTGCTGTATTCGTGACTGGTTTCCATTGCGCATGCATGTCAGTTGCTTGGTTACAATCTCGAACACAGTCCCAATAAGAGCAGAAAACAAAACGAGAACCGGTTAAACGGGTCTTAAACGGGTTACTTCGTCCTAAATCTTGGACGAAGCCAAACACGAATACAGCAGAGCCTACTTTTCTTCCTCTCTCTCTCAGCGAAGAAATAAGGAAAAGAAAGCTCTGCTCGCAGCGTATCTCACGTGTGGATTGTTCATGATGTGCCAATTTGGCAAATTACACCTTTACTGCTTTATATTTTTGTGGGACAATAGGACTACTTTTTATATAATTCTTGGTTTTCATCTGACGTCACGGCGGCCATATTGGTGCACAGAAACAATGAAATGGCGGCCATATTGATTGGTGCACAATCTTTATCCTATGGGAATTTAACTCTATTCTTATTCAAACACTTCGTATTGTTTCACCACCCCCAATGGGGCCACCGATCACGTGAGTGAAAACGACCCATAGACGAAACATTACATGAATGCTTGGAAATATGAAATATTTCACGTGTTGAAACGAGGATATCTCACTGGTTCGCAAAAGCTCGATATTATTCTCTATGTAACTTTTTAGCTGGATGTAGAAAAATGAGAAGGAAAGGGCGTTTATTCGGAGGGCGCTGATTCGGACAGTGCTTATTCGGAGAACGCTAACTCAACGGGCGAACATTCCCAGGGCGCTTATTCGGAGGGCTCTTATTCGAGGGGCGCTTATTTGGAGAGCGTTTATTTGGAGGGGTGGAGTGCTTTTTCGGGAGGGTGTAGGAAAATAGAGAGGTGATTAAAGCAATAGTAAAACAAGGCATCGCATGCAGCGACTGTACGAAAACACACTTACGGTTTTCCCTCATCAAGGTTCAGAGCTTTCACGCGAATCTTTCGAGGTTCATCTGGGTTTGTTCTGTGGAAGTGAACGCGGTGGTGGCGACTCTTCTTGCCATGTTGCATGTCTCGGGTTTTCCTCGATCTCTTTTTCCGGTCTTTACTTGACACGGTCGACATGCCACCCTCCGTCGACTGGGACAGCAACTTGGCTTGCAGCACCCTATAATAGAGAAATAGTCATGTAGTTCGGTTGTTAGGAATTTAGACGCTAGGAATTTGAGCGCGCTGCCTCTCACGAAAAGTTAAGCCCGGTTAGACGGGGTTAGTACTTGGATGGGTGACGGCTTGGAAATGACCCCGTTGTCGAGCTTTGAACTTATGTGAGTAGAGTTGTAGTTGATCTCTCCTGTGCTTCGAGGGTTTTTCGTTTATTTTGAGGCGGTGAATACACCTGGAATTATTCCGGTTCCAGAATATAAACATTATTTTACATTAGCTAGAAAATTATCGTAGGGTCCCCTCCGGTTCTCCTTGACCTCCCCCGGAAAATCAACACCTACATCTTAGCTTATCTTCGCAATTCAGCGGCTAGCTGTAAGTAAGGATAATAAATACATAAATCAAAAGTAGCATGACTCACAAGTCGTTATCATCACTTTCAGAGCTAAGCGAGCTTCCAGAACTAGCTTCAGAACCAGCTTTAGTCACTTGGGGTGCTGTTATCGTCTTTATCGGCGGTTGTGGGGACTGTTCATCTTGTGTGACTGGCGTAGGTGCTTCGTTCGGTACCGCAGTAGGATGCGATGAATTGTTTTTCAAAATAGAGGGAAGTCTGGGTCGAGGAAGTGGTGAGACGGCAGCCACGGGGGTTTCTGCTGCTGGTTTCCTCGTCAACAATCGCGCCTTTTCTTGTTCTAACTCTAAATAAAAATCAAAAGCGAGAGTATTAGTTTCTTCCACTTTTTGCTCCCCCTCCCTCCTTCGCCCTACCCTTCCTCCCCACTTCCTTTTTCGCCTCTCCTTCTGTTCCCTGCCTTGACTGTACCATGCATCTATCATCCCTTTACTTCCTTCAGTTCCCATGCATTCTTCCACTCCTTCTGTTTCGTCCCAATCTATCCTTCCAACACTTTCGCCTCCTACCTTCCCTCCATCCACTTCATCGCTTTCCTTGCCTCCAAACAACCATCTTCTTCCAATACCATTCCTGCCTACTACCTCTTATGTTACTTTCCTTCGTTCGTTCCTCCCTCCACACCTCTCTTGCTTCTTCCATCTATACCTTCCTTCCTTTCCTTCCTTCCTTTCCTTCCTTCCTTTCCTTCTCCTCCCCTCGTTTCCTTCCCTTCCTTCCTCCTTCCCTTCCTTCGTTCTTTCCTTTCATCCTCTCATATCCTCCCTCCGTTCGTTCCTCCCTCCATCCCTCTCTTGCTTCCTCCATCTATCCCTTCATTCCTTTCCTTCCTTCCTTCCTTCCTTCCTTCTTTCCGCACTCCCTCCATCCCTCCCTTCCCTCCTCCCATCCCTCCCTTCCCTCCTCCCTCTCTTCCTTTCCTTCCTTCCTCTTTCCCTTCCCTCCTTCGGTCTTTCCATCCGTCCTCCCTCCCTTCGTTCCTTCCTTCCTCCCTCCATCCCTTCGTTTCTCCCTCCCTCCCTTCCTTTTCTTCTTCTACACCTCTCCTTCCATCATCCCCCTTCTTTCTACCCCTCCCTTCCTTCCTTGCAACCATCTTCTTCCTTCCCTCTAACCATCCATCCATCTTCTCCAATTTTCATTTCCTCCTTCAACCCTCGCCTTCCATCCCCATCGCTTCCAAATATGCGTAAATTGTACTAAGTACAAACCTAATGGAGTGCTGTGCATTGGTCCATCTGAGGCATACAGAGGAGCTAGATAATCAGAAAACAACAAAATACAACTTAGATCACCACAAAACAATAAAAGGTAATTTTCACATACATTTGGTTACCATTTAGAGAATTATTAGCTAGAAAAAAGCTAGATAATCTTAACATTGTAATATAGCTATGTAATTTACCGGTTCCTTTCTGCTTGTTCACATCAGTTTGCGCCTTCTTGTCCCAAGAACCAGATTCTAGGAGAAAAAAGCAAGTTAATCTTCATATGCCAATGGAATGACAGTAGCAATTCCGCACCACACTTTATCACACAACACAACACGTTGTCACACAAGTCAGTGTAAAAAAAAACACAAACGTAAAACCAACTATAACCGATTTCATATTAGGGGGGATGGGGTGGGGGGTCAATAGCTTTTTGGATTTGTTTTCTTTGGAAAATGGAGAAATTCTTAAAAGGGGGCTTAATAGAAGAAATACGATTCCAAAGCTCACCCCACCCCACCCCACCCAATCTCACCCAACATATATCTCATGTACATTAAAAAAATGAACTGACCTTCGCCTGATTCACTCCCAGATTCTGACGAGATAACCATTGTACGACGCCGTCGACCTTCTTCCGATGAATCTGAAGACTCGGGCTGTGTAGTGCTCACTTCTGTAAACAAAATATATAGAAACAATTTGAGTAACAGACAAAGCAATAATTAGATTGCATTTTGCCGTTGTCTGTTGATGTCATGTTATAAGAACAAAAATGTGGCCCAAAAGACGCAAATACAATATGGTATTATTAAAAAACAAACCTGACTTCTCTGGCGCGTTCCACATTTTAGCGGCTGATTCTAAAAGAGAAAGAACATATTATGTAGCACACGATACTACAGAATTGTACGGTCGTTGTTGTAAAGGACTTACCCATATCAACTGGATCTTTTTTACGAGCCTTGTACTCTTTTATTTCTTTGACATCTAAGAAAATGGAAAACAAAATAAGCCTTATGGTATAGTGTGATGTACTGTGGTGCCGTGTGGTGTAGTGTTAGTGTGATGTAACGTAGTGTGGTGTCCTGTCGTGTCGGTGTAGTGTAGTGTCAATAGTGTAGTGTAGTGTAGTGTGGTGTAGTGTAGTGTAGTGTAGTGTAGTGTAGTGTAGTGTAGTGTAGTGTAGTGTAGTGTAGTGTAGTGTAGTGTAGTGTAGTGTAGTGTAGTGTAGTGTAGTGTAGTGTAGTGTAGTGTAGTGTAGTGTAGTGTAGTGTAGTGTAGTGTAGTGTAGTGTAGTGTAGTGTAGTGTAGTGTAGAGTAGTGTAGTGTAGTGTAGTGTGGTGTGGCGTAGTGCGATGTAGTGTGCTGTTGTGTGGTGTGGCATAGTGTGGCGTGGCGTAGTGCGATGTAGTGTGCTGTTGTGTGGTGTGGCATAGTGTGGCGTGGCGTGGCGTAGTGCGATGTGGTGTGGTGTAGTGTGGTGTGGCGTAGTGCGATGTAGTGTGGTGTGGTGTAGTGTGGTGTGGTGTGGTGTAGTGTAGTTTGGTGCGGTGCAGGGGGGGCGCAACCAGTCCTATACCAGTCCAGCTTCATTCCAAATTCAGTCTGAGTCCGCGAGTGTAAACGCACCTGTTTTATTTATGAAACATTCTGTTTTATTTGTACTTACCAGTATCACTGTCGTCCTCAGGGAAAGTGCTCAATGGGTCAGTTTTACTTGTACTATGAAGAGTACTGGTCGAACGATCTGTCGAGGTCGTCTCCGCGTTCATTGCTCTCACTCCGTAACCATCGTCACCAGCCAATTTTGAGCCAGGATGGTACGACATTTCCTAAATCAAAGATTTATGATGATATTATTATATAACATAAAGTGTCGCAGAGGTCGAAGATATGTGTCTACTGAGCTTTCTGTTTGATTTCACGATGACTTAAAGTGCTTATAAACCCAAATATGATATTACTGCATATGGATGCCAAAATATTTTTTGACTTGAACTTTTATTTGTTGTTATATTGAGGTTTGTATTTCCAAAATGTTAATGAGGATGACGTCAATGTAGGCATTTGTGGGTTTTTTTTCTTTTCTTATGATAAACCGCTTGAAGATTTTAATGAAAAAAATGATAAAATATAGAATATACTATACCCATTAACATGTGAATTGGGTAATATTTCTGCTGTAACGGAACATTGCGTATGCAAATTATGTCTACATAGACGTCATCCTCATTACCATTTTGGAAATACAAACCTCAATATAACAACAAATAAAAGTTCAAATCAAAAAATATTTTGGCATTCAACTATACACATTAAAGGTGACGTACAGTCCGTTCTGCGCATGACCGCAATGTGGTCCCCAAAACATGACATTCGTAGATAATTACATGTAAACCGTTAGGAACAACATGGCAGAAAACCAAGCGATTCGGCGAGGATATCTCCTCGGATTTCTTCTATTTCTCCTGAAAATGTTTTGTTTTGGGTACAAGTAATGAATGGGAACCAAGAAAAGCTTATCTTGAATAAGGTATTAGTATTTTTTTTTGTAAATTTAGATGCAAACATTAGTTTCGTACATGCGCAGAACGGACTGTACATCACCTTTAAATAAAATCCATATGCAGTAATATCATATTTGGGTTTTTAAGCACTTTAATGAACAACTTACGTAAAGTCTTTTTCGCTTTGGTTTTCCATAGTTTTTATCGCCAGTCTTCCATCGAACGAACGCATTTTTGAACTCTTCGCGTACCTGTAAACAAAAATCAGAACATTAACATAGAACTCCTTAAACTCTATTTATTATATGGCTGGGTTTGTTTTCCGGTCCGTACGCAAAACGACGCACGCTGATTGGTTCCCGAGAGGTTGGGATTTTAATAGGCTAGGTAACATTTGGCGAGAAAATTTCTGAGTTGATTTTAATACAAATAAAAGAGAACTAGTTGCAAGACTACACAGGAAACACTTCACCCTCTTCGAGAAAAATATAATTTATCACTTTGTTTTATTAACTTACACTTATTTTAAACCCGGTTCTGGGCTATTCTCGGGATGGCTAAAAAACACTTAACCCTGGACTATATTTGATAACTGGTACTATTGCTAACGCAGGCTTAATCTTACCTTCGGGTCAAATATGACGTAGAATAGAAAAACAAAAAGACTCTAAAAAAGCATAAAGAATTCAAAATTAATTTTAGAGCTATATCAAAATGTCTGCCAAGAACATTCCGAAAACGAACGAACGAACGAACGAACGAACGAACGGACGGACGGACGGACGGACGAACGAACGAACGAACGAACGAACGAACGAACGAACGAACGAACGAACGAACGGACGGACGGACGGACGGACGGCGGACGGACGGACGGACGGACGAACGAACGAACGAACGAACGATTGTAATATTCGATATGTTTGTCCAAATGTGTGGAACTCGATTGATGAAGATCTAAAAGTACTAACTAAATCTAAATTTAAACGAAAATTGAAAAATGCTTTACTGAATTCGTATAGTAATCTCGATTAATATCTTATCTTGAAAACATGCCAATCACGTATTATGTTCCTATATTAATATATAGAAACATAATACTCTATTAGTATATTTTTGTCTGTGTTTTACCAAATTTGTGTTGCAAGTAATCGTCTTAAATTCTCCTTCTGACCAATTAGTTTCAAATTTTTTATAATCAGCTAACTGTCTAGTTAGCTTGTACTTATTTCAAGTTTAAAATATTTAAGGATTTTTTTCTCTTCCTTTCTATACCTATGTAATGTAATGCAAATCTGGTACGAAATAAAAACATTGTATTGTAATAATTTACAACTTGTTAAAATTGTATCAAATCCTACCTGACAGCAACACAATAAAGCAAAGAGATAGTGGAAAATCAGCAAATCTTCATTGACTGCCAACACGGCGAAGACGAGAGTTATGGCAAGGACAGGAAGGAAGGCAGCGCCAACTTTGAGAGCGTATCTATGATAATAAAATACGTTCACCGTAAGAAATCTATTCATGGCTGTTATGTTTGGTGCGTGAACACACTAATTCAAGGGTCCAACTCGTTCAGCCAAGGCTCAGGTAATAGCGGCCATTTTACTGTTGCACTATGAAATAGTCTGAAGATAAGCCCTGCGGGGGTAAAGCCTTAAGCCCTAATCAAACGAGAACGCAAGTCATCGCAAGTTGGCAGTCACGCTATCTCAGCCAGCCGCTCTGAATAGTTTCCCGAAAATATCATGTGCCGTGACAAAGTTAAAACTTGTTTAAAACACTCATGAAACCTTTATTTTGTTAATTTGGGTGTTTGAACGACCGCCACAGAAATTTGTGACTGCCAACTTGCGATGACTTGCGTTCTCGTTTGATTAGGGCTTTATGTTTGGTGCGTGAACACATGCACTAATTCAAGGGTCCAACTCGTTCAGCCAAGGCTCAGGTAATAACGGCCATTTCACTGATAAGCCCTGCGGGGGTAAAGCCTTATATAGAGAAGGCGCTTAGTTTTATTACTCGGGGTACTGTGGTAGGCCCGGGTATTAAATTCGGCTCCGTCTAGATGAAATCGACATTCATTTGTTCAGCTAGATTTCAAGGTTTGAACAGCCAACTAAGGGAAGTGTTTTTGTTTTGCTTTTGCTCTGTTTTTGTTCAAACAAAAAGTATATTACACATTGACGACAGAAATCTAATAGTTTTCCAAAGAAATTCCACTAGCCCGAGTGAACGCTTATGAGGCGTCTTGTTTTCCACTCAAAAATGAGGCTTATTAGGGCCTGTTTATATGGAGCCGAGTTACCGGGTAACTCGGCTAGCCGAGTTGAATTCGTCACAACAGCGCACGCGCCACTTATGAAGACAATCGGAAACTACTCATGGAATGTGAAACCATTATAATGCGTGGGCGGCTTTGCCGAGTAACTCGTCTCATATAAACACAGGGCCTTAGGGCCTGTTTATATGGAGGCGAGTTACCCGGCCAGCCGAGTTACTCGGCACCTGGCGAGTTCCCGGTCAGTAGAACAAACACTGTTTTTCCCACCGCAGTGTTTATATGAGACAGACGAGTAACTCGCCCTGGCGAGAACTCGGCACTGGCAGCCGGGATCTCGGCGAGAACTCGGCACTGGCAGCCGGGATCTCGGCAAAGCGGGATAAACATTTCCCCATATAAACACTTTCCCCGGGTAACTCGGCATAACGGGATGAATTTTCTATATTCGTTGTTTATGTCACTTTAGTTGACGCTAATCATCTCAAATATTACAACTTGCCAGGTAACTCGCTTCCATATAAACAGAACATAAAGTTTATCCCGGCAAACCGGGTAACTCGGCTCCATATAAACAGACCCTTAGAAGATACCAGTGAACTACATTCCCCATTCGATATCTGGAACGCCAACTTCAATTACTACGAGGCTTCAAAAGTGAAGCTAGGCATTTTCCTGATTTATGTCTGATTCAGTCCTCTGCTCTATCCGCTACCTCGACCGCGCAAAAGATGAGTAGGTGCGTATATTAACCGTGCTTATACATACAAACAGCGGGCTTTTCATTGGATATAGGTTATACTTGCAATCTATATGGCCATACAGCTTATTTCAAGTAACCAATCCAGAGTCTAAGGAATACTTACTTGATTTTCAATGCGCTCTTATATACGCTGGTCACGGGAGCGTTCTTTGGATTGTAGCTGTTCTGTTTTCGTTTTCTTCTCGCTTTCTTGATGGAAAGACTTAAGGCCATCAGAAAAACAACCGTGTTCGACTAAAGAAAGATTCAAAACAAAGCAAAAAACATATTTTTAAAAGTCAATAATAAGTCATCACAAAAAAGTCAAAACGAATGAAATATTTATGCAGTAGTTAAAATATGAGCGACCGACGAGCCCGACGAGCATTCTACTGATTTTGGTCTCTCTCCTCCGCAGATGTTCTTTCGGAGATCGGCTATGTCGGGGATCGTCGGAGATGCGTCGAAATCGTCAGCTGGACATAAGGAGTGCGGGCGGATAGCGAAAGAGAAAGCGAAAAAAGAACCTCTGCCAGATTTCTGTGTTAATATGGCGGCATCAGGGGGATGTCAATAACTCTTGGAACTGCGGGTTGTAGAAAACATGTCGAATATAGCAGAAGGTTACACGACCACAGTTAATTGAATGTGTGGACAAACTAGGAAAGTTCGTTGTTTCAATGTGAGCTACAACGTCGGCCAGATAAGTATGTTATCCTCTGGTTCGTCAGTCTTCGTCTGATATATTAAACGGCAAAACTGAGTATATTTTTGTCTTTTTTACAAGAAAGACATATTATAAACATGTCATAATCACTTACCAACAAATACGTTACTAATATAGACGTGGATAGCTTAGTTATCCGTGAATTAGCAAGTCATGCAAGAAACCGACATCTTGTACAAGAAACCGACAGAAATCTGGCAGAGGCTTAATGTAATTTTCCGTTGGACTAGTTTCGCCCGCACTACTTATGTCCAGCTGACGCCTCCGAGCATCTCCGACGACCCCCGAATTAACCTCTGCGGAGGAGAGAGCCGACGAGCCTTCTACTGATTTTGGTAGTATTACTTACAAACATCACAGTAACTATTGGAATGGCAAAAGTCCAGATCAATGTACCATCTGTCGTCATCCAACAGCTATAAAAAAACCCATCAGAATATGGTCAATCACGATATGGTCAATCAAGATACGGTCAGGTCTGAAAACACAGCGGCGGTGAATTTGTATATATACTCACAATTTTTTGTTCCCATAACCTTCCACTGCCATTCCAGTCGACAGTCCAACAACAACTGCTGGACATCCTTCAACAAAAACAAAAACCAGTTTTAACATATTTAAATTTGGACAGGCGCAACAGCAGCAACAATTGCAGCAGCAGCAACAAGAACACCAGCAACATGCAACTGCAGCAGCAACAATTGCAGCAGCAGCAGTAACAATTGCAGCAGCAGCAACAAGAACACCAGCAACAACTGCAGCAGCAGCAGTAACAATTGCAGCAGCAGCAACAAGAACACCAGCAACAACTGCAGCAGCAACAACAACAACAACAACTGCAGCAGCAGCAACAAGAACACCAGCAACAGCAACAACAGTAGCAGCACCAGCAACAAGAATAACAGTAACAAAAACAGTAGCAGCAGCAACAACAACAACAACTGCAGCAGCAAACAGTAGCAGTAGCAACAACAACAACAACAACAACAACAACAACAACAACAACAACAACAACAACAACAACAACAACAACAACAACAACAACAGCAACATCAGCATGAACAACAACACCACCACCACCACCAACAACAACAACAACAGCAACAACAACAACAACAACAACAACAACAACAACAACAACAACAACAACAACAACAACAACAACAACAACAACAACAACAACAACACCAACACCAACACCAACAACAACATTGTTGTTGTTGTTCTGAGAATCTTCCTTTCATTTAAGGTGAAGTAATACGAGCAACAAATTGCTGCAACATTGTTGCGTTGCAAGTTGAATAGCGTTGTTGCACGTATTACCACCCACCATAAACATTGTCATGTAACAATGATTTTGTTGCAAGTTGAATCAATATTGCAGCAAGAAGAATTAGAGTCTACTTTTTTCAACAAATTTTTTCAGCTTGCAACAAAATCCTTGTTGCGTGTTGCGTGACAATGTTTAAGGTGGGTGGTAATACGTGCCACAACGCTTCATTCAACTTGCAACGCAACAAAGTCGCATTGCAAGTTGAAGAAAAATGTTGCTCGTATTACCTCACCTGAGTATCACAGCTTAACAAATATGCTCAATTGTTTATCATATTTTGTTCTACTCACCCCACCCTAGGAAGTAATAAAATGTCATCTGCCCAGTGTCTATGTTTCTCTTTTCAGTGAGCCTGCGATACATGTGAATAACTTCAACAAACATCCATGCGAATACGGCGTCGAAGAAATAATGGAGGATAATGGCTATGAATCTGCATATAAGCTAAAAATACAAAACAATTGTTTCTAAAATAATGTAATTGCAATCAAGCATCCAACATTATAAGGAACCGTTCATTATTTGTTACCAGAATTGGTACCGGAGAGAAACTAGAAGCAGGGTAATATTTTTAGTTACCCAACCTCAAAACGGTTTAAGATATTTTTTACCCAACCCACTATTAAATATTAATTCCCTACTTTTTATAAAATATCTTTACAAAACAAAATACATACTAAAATTAATTAAAGGGTATTGGCAATAAAAATTAAATTTGTCCCATTTGAAAGACCTCGTCAAATGGTATAAGAAGACCTTTTGTAATTTTTCTGTATCTTTCTTGTGTTTTGAAATATTTCGACCAAAGACAGCGTGCTGTCCGCCATCTTGTTGTAATATTGAGTCTAATTAACTAGGAAATTGGTGACGTCACAAGCAGGGGAAACCTGATGAAACTACTCCGTGGGAGACCAAATTTCCACGGAAGGCTTTTTAAATGTTGTGGGTCAATTTAAAATGGAAACAGCGCAACAAAAAATCGAGTTTCTAGCTCATGTCATAAGGTTGGCAAGATAAAAATTTCACTTTACCCTGCTTATGATGTCACATGCATATCGAAAATAATTCCAAGATGGCGGACAGCACGCTGACTTTGGTCGAAATATTTCCAAAACCAAAACAGATACGGAAAAATTGTAAAAGGTCTTCTTATACCATTTGACGATGAGACAAACTTAACTTGTATTGCCAATACCCTTTAAGTAAACGTACTGCAAATACTACAGTACGTGAATTGTGTTTATACTGTCAATACTGTACATTAGATAAATTTATTTTCATTTATTTATTTAAACTCCCGTTTTGATAATAGTTAGAAGAACAAAGAAAAAAATAACATACAAAAAAATATTGGTGGTGTATACCTGATACCTTAAATTTATACTAGTCTGCGAGTACCAGTCTCCATGATCCAGCACTTCGTTCAGACCTTGTGGGTCGTCCTTCACTTGATTCAATTGCTCATCATTTTCCTCATCACATTCATCCAGATCATTGAAGACAAATCTTATTCTACCCAACCCATGAGTTAGTCAAAAACTGGGTTACCCAACCCATTTCTCTTCGGTGCCAACCCTGGGAATAAATAATGAACGGTCCCCAAGGCTACAAAACACCGCAAAGCACCCGACAAAGAACGCTCTTGTGGCATAAGTACCATCTTCTAGAATAATGGTCTTTATTAATGAGAATACATCAAACGTCTATCTTTACAATCAAATTTCTCCTAAGGATTTTTCAATGTGGCCGTGTCGAGGCAAATCAAAGACGCATTAAGCAGCCGCCATACGACACAGTTCAGACCACGGATCCCAGCTAAGCCCTAGGTGTTGATTTTACGGAGGGAGGAAAACCGGAGAACCCGGCGAAAAACCCTCGGAGCACAGGAGAGACCAACTAAACTCTACTCACATGAGTCTCAAGCTCGAGAACGGGGTTGTTCCCAGACGGTCACCCATCCAAGTACTAACCCCATCTAACCGGGCTTAACTATTGGTGAGAGGCAGCGCCCTAGCAGCACACGCCATCCGTGCTCCCCTTCCTTCAAGGTCTTGGCTTACCTTGTTCGATGTTCTGTTAATTCCAAACAGGTAGACCACTTCAGCAATCACGATCGCCAACACCATGTTTCGGTGAATGTTGTTTGTATTTGAGCTAAGACCACTAGAAAAGCAACGATATAGGAATAAGAATATGCGAAACAAAACGACTATTGTGTCAAATAATAGATCAATTAATACGGGTTCGAGTGCACTTAGTTTATATATACGTACCTCAAACAAGAGAATGTTAAGACGGCTATAAGCAAGATAACGAGGGAAATTGCAATACCAACGTAAGTGACGATTTCGATTGCATATGGACTGAAGACGGGCAACTGAAACAAATAAACAATAGCTCTTGCTAGTGTGAAGTCCAGTGAAGTAATGTAATGTAATGTAATGTAATGTCTAGTGAAGTTAAGTGAAGTGGAATGAAGTAAAAAGTAAAGTAAAGTAAAGTAAAGTAAAGTAAAGTAAAGTAAAGTAAAGTAAAGTAAAGTAAAGTAAAGTAAAGTAAAGTAAAGTAAAGTAAAGTAAAGTTAAGTGAAGTTAAGTGAAGTGGAATGAAGTAAAGTAAAGTAAAGTAAAGTAAAGTAAAGTAAAGTAAAGTAAAGTAAAGTAAAGTAAAGTAAAGTAAAGTAAAGTAAAGTAAAGTGAAGTGAAGTGAAGTGAAGTGAGGTGAAGTGAAGTGAAGTGAAGTGAAGTGAAGTGAAGTGAAGTGAAGTGAAGTGAAGTGAAGTGAGGTGAAGTGAAGTGAAGTGAAGTGACGTGAAGTGAAGTGAGACAGACGGACAGACGGACAGACGGACAGACGGACCGACGGACCGACGGACCGACGGACCGACGGACGGACGGACGGACGGACGGACGGACGGACGGACGGACGGACGGACAGACAGACAGACAGACAGACAGACAGACAGACAGACAGACAGACAGACAGACAGACAGACAGACAGACAGACAGACAGACAGACAGACAGACAGACAGACAGACAGACAGACAGACAGACAGACAGATAGATAGATAGATAGATAGATAGATAGATAGATAGATAGATAACAAATTATGCAAACAAAAAGCGTATAGACCTTATTAAAAAATGGCCGCCGAATTAGAATTATTTTATGTGCATATAAATGAGCTGTTTACCTCTATTACCAGATCCGAGACAACAGCAAAGGACGTTAAATGATGACATCTACAGACGGTGTGAGTGAAATTACCCGGTGCCTTGGTACAGCCATTTTTCGACCATCCTCCTCCGTGATTGCCACTGAAGATAAAAAAATAAAACAAAAATTACTAATGGAGTTGGCGCTGGTGGACCTGCAATTTATGGACGCGAATCGAATGCACTACCAGTTTAGTCTAATCGGTTTTATCACTCCTTGGTTCCGACCGAAGATTGAACCTGTGTCTCCTAGCCTGTGTCACAGCCCTAACTCGGTAAGAGTAAGGGCTGTGAACACTCGAGCGATTGCTTGTTCCTGACGAGAGAAGACTAGAGACGATATTAAACCTAAACATGTTAATTATTATCAAAAATAACATAGGTATACACATATTACAAACCAACTACTGACTTTGTCTCTCGGTTTACCATGTATTTGTCGCTTTAAACATGTAAAAGTGGGTATAGTGACCACAAAACTACGTCATTATTTTTTAAGGTGACATAAATTATTTCCCCCAAAACTTGGGATTTAATTTATGCAAGAACAAGCAATCGCTCGAGACCTTACCCTTACCGAGTTAGGGCTGTGACACAGCTTATAGACAAGTGTGGTAACCACTAGACCACAACGACTAGTATTTAACCCTTACTTATTAATAATTTAAGTTACCCCACCCACCGCACCCTTTGAGAATAAAATACGGAACATTTAGAGTTGTTGTTAAAGAACTTCAATTTGTAATATAGTTTATGGTTGAAATATCATTTAGTTTTTGTGTAATACGAAAAGCGAGGTAAAGAACAAACCCAAAATTTTATATATATATATATTTTTAAATTCTACTAATAAAGAAATCGGGGCGGAAAGTGGTGTCCCCTCGGCCACACTTCGCCCACAGTGAAGCACACACCGGCGACGGAGAGCAAGGTCCATAACGGTGAGGGCCCCTTACCTTCACCCTGATCTTCGCTTCTCTCGGTAACTTCACCACGGGGAAGCCTGGCTGGGACATGAGAGCAAGGTCCATAACAGGAGGGCCCTTACTCTCACTCTGACTTTCGCTTCTCCAGCTTTTTCTGGGGGCCCTTACCTCCAGAAAACCGCACTTTCCGTCACCCAAAAATTATCCACAAAGATTTGCGTGACTTATTAACACATCACTAAACCATGGGGGTAATGCAATTTCTCTGATTTAGACTGTCAATCCATCTTAATAAAGAAAGCCAAAATAGACCTCGGATGGTAAAATACTTACGGTATGGAATAATTCCAAAAAACACAGTCGTATTTTGATCGATTAACCTGAAAAAAACATACATATATTTGTAAAATTTTCAACTACTTTAAAAAGCTGATTTTTTAACTTAAAAAACTTATTTTCCTTTGTGTTTTTCCTCATGAATTATTAATGAATAAAACATGAGGAAAACACAAAGGAAATCAGTACCATGTCCGTGGTTCTATTTTGAAACTTGAATATTTCAAAGTCTGGTTTTCGTTTCAATGTAAGCAATGTCGTGAATACTGTACCTCGTGAATTTCGAATTCAATTGTGATTGGTTCATCGAGATAAGTCTTTTCCATGCCTTTTATACCAAATATTATCACATCAGAATTAACATCAAGCGATAAACCTGTCACACTATCAGAGAAAAAAAAAAAAAGGAGTCAAACATTTATATCTATTCTATGACACCCTAGCTCAGTGCCACATCATTTTACATGTGAAGTGTTTTCTGTCGTCGTTGTTGTTGTTGTTGTTGTCGTTGTTGTTGTTGTTGTTGTTGTTGTTGTTGTTGTTGTTGTTGTTGTTGTTCTTGGTGGTGGTGGTGGTGGTGTTCGTGTGTTGGGAAAAAGACAAAACCAAAAGAATATGTTTTAATGAGTTTTCATTAGTATGTTTGACCACAAGTTGCTATAGGCAATAACGTTATTAACAACTCATTCCTGTCCGAGGGCATCCCCAGAGGTGAATAAAATCGTCTGGCGTTAGCCAAAATAAAATACTCTGGCGTTAGCCACAATAAAATACTAAAGACCAATTCGGACAGGAAAGAGTTAAATAAAATCAAAATTACAGCATTAAATGATCACCTTTCTTGGACGTCAAATGAATACGGTAAGAGATCTCCCAGGTCTTTCAAAACGATAAATGCAATCGCAGATTCGTCTTCTGTTAAAAGAAGAAAAGCCATTCTGAGTCACAACTTACTATTCTAGACAAAGCTGAAAGTTGCAATTGCCACTAAACGTTATTCTTATCCGGCAAAATGTCAGATTCAAACAGTGGGTAGAGATGCCAGCCCCCTACACACAACAGTAGTTGCAGCACATTCAAAGATTTATCAAGACAATGTAAACTTACTTGGAGCACCACGGTTGCGGAAGAGTGAAGCGGGAATGTGCACACGATTGGTCGTGTTTCGCCATTCCGGAGAGACAAGTAAACTGCGCTCGTGTTCTTTGAGAGGAAACTCCAGACCAGAAAACTGTTCGGGATTGACAGGTTCTAGTTGTATGACTATGAAAAGAAAAAAAATAACTAAAGATGCGACAGACGTTGTACAGCACAGTATACAGTAGAGAAGTGAAGTAAAAGGTGGAGTGAGTGGAGTGGAGTGGAGTGGAGTGGAGTGGAGTGGAGTGGAGTGGAGTGGAGTGGAGTGGAGTGGAGTGGAGTGGAGTGGAGTGGAGTGGAGTGGAGTGGAGTGGAGTGGAGTAGAGTGGAGTGGAGTGGAGTGGAGTAGAGTGGAGTAGAGTAGAGTAGAGTAGAGTAGAGTAGAGTAGAGTAGAGTAGAGTAGAGTAGAGTAGAGTAGAGTAGAGTAGAGTAGAGTAGAGTAGAGTAGAGTAGAGTAGAACGGAGTGGAGTTTCAAAACCGTTAGATGTTTGAGATGTCGAAAGAGCTTCACTTCAAATTACCAGTAAACCTTATATAAATAACATAAGACGATATTAACAGCAAGTTAAATAGTACTTACGAAGCTTTGGTTTGACTTTATTAAACGATGGTAACTTTGTCGTAGATCGTTTCCAACGGTTCTCATTTCTCTTGATATAAACCATGTTGCTCGCTAGACTTATTCCAAAGCGTTCCAACTGATGCATAAGTGCCACAACAGCAGGTGGATTCTGAAAGATTTGTCGTACAGAATAAACTTGTTAGACATGCCCATGTTATTGCCATTTGCGTCAAGCGTTAACCAGAATTTAGTACTCGTGCGTTAACCTAATCAACACTCGAAATAAATATCATATTTCCGCATATCCACCCATGTATGTAATATTACCTCTGCCAGGAGGTTATGTTTTTGTTTGTTTGTTTGTTTGTTTGTTTGTTTGTTTGTCTGTCTGTCTGTCTGTCTGTCTGTCTGTCAGTCAGTCAGTCAGTCAGTCAGTCAGTCAGTCAGTCAGTCAGTCAGTCAGTCAGTCAGTCAGTCAGTCAGTCAGTCAGTCAGTCAGTCAGTCAGTCAGTCAGTCAGTCAGTCAGTCAGTCAGTCAGTCAGTCAGTCAGTCAGTCAGTCAGTCAGTCAGTCAGTCAGTCAGTCAGTCAGTCAGTCAGTCAGTCAGTCAAGTAGGATATCTCGTTTCCCTATAAACATTCTCTAATAACTCGCTGACGAGTGTCCTCTAGTTCTCTATTTAACCATTATTCTACAAATACTGCGTAGATTTTCAGGCAGACAGAGTTAAAGGTTTTTTTAAGTTATGTGACATATGTGTCCTGCAGGATTAAAGAAATACCAAATGGTTTTCCGTGTTTGGATACTCTGATCCAAACACGCGGGAAATTGCGAGACTGGAGAAAAGCGTAACAAAACACGAGCCGTAGGCGAGTGTTTTTAGCTTTTCGAAAGTCGAGCAATCTCCCAAGTGTTTGGATAAGAGTCCCCAAACACGGAAAAAACCATTTGGTATTTCTTTTATAAAATAATCACAAGTGAATATGATATAATGTCCGACATTTTCAAAAAATCGTTTTGGCGGGAATTTTCCGTG
Organism: Paragorgia papillata; assembly: GCA_035771165.1. Classification (NCBI taxonomy): domain Eukaryota; kingdom Metazoa; phylum Cnidaria; class Anthozoa; order Scleralcyonacea; family Coralliidae; genus Paragorgia; species Paragorgia papillata. Next base: position 895,911 of record JAWNZC010000191.1, read on the forward strand.
TTTGGATACTCTGATCCAAACACGGCAATTGACCAATCAGGGCTCGCGTAGTATACATGTTATTTTATAATAGCATGTCCACCTAACCCGCTGGCGGAGGTACATGCAGTCTCTGAGTGCCAACTTGTTGTCATTACAATCCCACAGTACTGCATAAAGAATATACGTACCTGGTCAATCAACCTCCAAGCAGCGGTGTATTTTTTATCCAAAAATGTGCTCACAGCTCCTAAAACAGTCTTAACAAAGAACACATGCACTATTAAAACAAGCCAACTATAACAATTCATCAGAATATGTAAGTGATAATAATCAATTTACTGGACGCTGGGTGTTAAAGTGCCTATGAAGTAAAATTTCTGATAAGCACATTTGAAGCTCATATTTAATCTAAACAAGACGCCTGGGTCAGGCGTTCACTTGGGCTACTAGCAAATACGCCGAACTTGAATCGAATACTGAATGTGGTGCATACTTCACACTGGTGAACATATTTACGATCAAGACAGTTGTCAGCCACATCTGATCACCGTTTAACTACAAAGTCAGTCAGTCACTTTCAAAATCTACCAAAATCTAGTTGTTAGCTGTGTGGCTGAGTGAAGCCGTGAGGGATGTTGTAAGTTCTTTGCGCTCCTTTCGCTTTTGGAGTTGGACAAAAAGTTGAACAGCTTTGCCTTTTGATCAAGGTGTTCTCGCACGTTGTTGGTAGATTTTGAAACTGACTGACTGACTTTGAAGTTTATTTAACAGTAATGTTGTGATGTGGCTGACAACTCCTTGATCGTAAATATGTTCACCTCTGTGAAGTATGCACCACATTCACCCTTCGATATGATCTTCCTCGGCCCACTCCCACCTTTGCTCGCGCGGTATAGAGCCTCCGCGAAGGAGATCTCTACTTTGCCGGTAGCCTGAGTGAACGCCTGATCCAGGCGTCTTGTTAAATCTAAATCTAAATTAACCTTCTTAATTATTAACATTACCCGAGAAAAACATGAATGACTTACATCTAAGAATTTCTTATCTTGAGACGAGGCCAAGTTTTCCTCGTCCTGTTCGCTCTCGAACTTCAGCAAGGCCATGACGATCTTGTATCCAATAGCAACATCCTTTTGAAAGAAATGCTTTCGTGCAAACACTGCATTACTAAGTTGGTTAGATATCTTGATGGCTTTCTCCTTAGTTAGGTTGCCGTAACGTTTTAACTGCAAAAACAAATTGTTGTGATTGAAATCTAATTAAAAATAATATCATGAACTATAAACTAAAATAAAATAAATTAAGCTACACTAAACTAACTACTAAACTAAACTAAACTAAACTAAACTAAATTAAACTAAACTAAACTAAACTAAACTAAACTAAACTAAACTAAACTAAACTAAACTAAACTACCCTTGTGACAGAAAAAAATAACTTAAAAAAAGGAGGAAGGGTCCCAACTCCCAAGATTATTTTTTGACCAAATATCGAAAATTGAACAAAAGGCCAAAATCAGGCAAAATGAAGAGGGTCCCCCCTTTACATTTTTTTCAGATTTTTCAACTTTTGAAAAAAGGCTAAACTATGGCCATTTGGCACGAATAAGTATCTCTCGTTGCTACAGAAGGTGTAAAAAGCCTTCACCCGGTTCAAAACACTATTTTTTGACCAAATATCGAAATTTGAAGAAACGACCAAAATCAGGCAAAATGAATAGGGTCCCCCCTTTACATTTCCCCCCAATTTATCAAAAGGCTAAACTATGGCCATTTAGCACGAATAAGTCTCTCGTTGTTACAGAAGGTGTAAAAAGCCCCTAGCGGATCCAAAACACCATTTTTTGACCAAATATCGAAAGTTGAAGAAATGACCAAAATGAATAGGGTCCCTCCCCCCTTCTCCTTTTTTCCGATTTTTCAACTTTTGAAATAAGGATAAACTATAATCTTTCAAAATACATATTGATACGCTTAATCAGAACCCTACCCTACGGGGAGCACGGGTGTGCTGTTAGCGCCCTGCCTCTCACCAAAGGTTAAGCCCAGTTAGACGGGGGTTAGTACTTGGATGGCTGGCACTGGGAATGACCCCGTTGTCGGGCTTGGAACTCATGTGAGTAGAGTTGTAGTTGGTCTCTCCTGTGCTTTGAGGGTTTTTCGCTGGGTTCTCCGGTTTTCCTCCCTCCGTAAAATCAGCACCAACATCTTAGCTGTTAGCCGTGGACTGACATGTGTCGTATATAGCGGCTGCCTGGGGCGCCTTTAATATGCCTCGACATGGCCACGTTGATCTGCGGCCTTCGCAATTCAGCCACTGGTTGCATGTAAGGATGATTAGCCCCCAGTCCTTTATCCCTACTCTGCCCGCTCTACCTTCTCTGTCCTGCACTACACACCTCTGTACTGCACTGTCGTCATATCCAAACTGTTCTTAATATAGAGGTCCAGTAAGAGCCATCCTTCATTGGTCCAGAGTACCAGGGGAAAAAATGGGGGGCTGGCAGAGTCAAACAAGAAGCATTCGGTCAGTGATGGATCCAGCTTGATTTGGTAGGGGGGTGCTGCAGGGGCGGATCTAGAGTTTTTGTAACCTTAGTCAGACCATTCCTAGGGGGGTCCTCGGAACATTTTTGAAATTTGGACCTCTGAAATGGCATTTCCTGCATTCTGACGGTACTTTGAAGAAAGATTTAAAAGTTTTAAATCGTGTTTTCAATAGCGCATTTTATCAAACCTGGAAGGTGTCAAATAAATTTAGGGATAAAGTGGACGTTTTATTATGGATTTTATTAGGGATATCACAAGGAAGCTAGACATTAGAAATGTGATTGACATTTTCAATGAAATCCACATCGCATCCCACTGCAGCAAGGCACTAATTGAGTAATTGGCACCCCCCTGCACCCCCTTGGCCCCCCCCCCCCCCCCCCCCACACAGTAAATCCATCACTGCATTCGGTCACGGTAAAGTTCTAACCTGATAACTGCATCGAGTAGGAATTATAACTTACCGACTTCTCTAAATCCAGTAAGGCAGTCGATGTACAGTCTGTCACATCAGGTGTTTGCCATCCTCGTCCAATGGCGCAAAACCGTTCGGCCATTCCTGCGAGAAAGAACAAGAAAACGTTTCGTCATCCTGATGCATGTGGTTATGAGAGCACATATAGGGGCTGTTTACATGGGAGCCGGGACGGAAAAAGTAAGCGGGACGGGACGTTTTTCACCCCGGGTTTATATATGAGAATGTGTTCAGGCGGGACAATTGCGACCAAGACGTTTCACAACACGCTAGAAAGTTGTAAAAACTGCAGAATAACATGCGAAATAGATATAATTTGACGTATTATTTCCAATAACTAGTGAAGTTCACAGTTATAATACAAGAAGTGCCGGACAATTTACCATTCCTTTATGTGGAACAAATATTTGTCAATTTTCAATTAGATACCAAGGTCCAAAGCTCTTCAACTCTCTTGCTGCTGAAATTGTCAATTGCACTAGTCTCTTAACTTTTTTCAGAAAAACTCAAATCTTTTTTTTATCAATCATATTCTGAGTAAAGTTACTTTATTTATTTCCCGTTTTGACTTTATTATTGACATGATACTGTTTAACATTTGATTTTTCATTATCTTCAAAATCTTTTTTCATAATTTTGTACTTACTTAACTCTAGGAGTTAAGGTTTTTTCTATAACTTCCTCACCGCTAGTCTACTACATGTTACTTTCAACTACTTTTGTAAATCTTTTTTGTGGTAAAATTCAAATTCAAATTATTATGAAGAGGCTGCTGTCCACAGTCCCCCTAGCTGTTATCACGCATTTGTATCGAATAAACAGCTTAAGAATAAATACTGGAAACGGTATCCGTCATATCGTCCCGGTTAGGTGGGACAGACCATTTATTTGGTGAAAATTGTCTCGTCTAGCCGGGATTCCGATTAGGCGAGACGGGACAAAAGACATTCATATAAACGAAATGAGATAAATAAAAGAAAAATATAGTAGCGATACGATCCTGTCTAACCGTCCGTTCCAGCAAACGTCCCTTCCCGCCTTCCATGTAAACATGTTCTAGGGATTTTTGGTGAAGGAAAATTCGAGTGTAGAATATATACATTTTAAGACCAAACCGGGACCAGTCGCAAGGTCGTGGGTTCAATTCCTGCCGGAAGGCCTGTGTAGTTGCATTTTTCGCAACTGGTCCCGGTTTGGTCTTAAAATGTATATATTCTACACTCGAATTTTCCTTCACCAAAAATCCCTAGAACATGCTATGTAATCGAGTGAAATGCCCAATATTACTTCTAATAAACCCAATTCTCTCCTGGCATTACCACCTTAATGTATACAGAACTCGCGATCAAGCTCTCGGCAACGGCCTCCGTGGCTCAGTGGTCAGAGCATTGCACTAGAATCGCAAGGTCGTGGGTTCAATTCCTGCCGGAAGTTCCATGTAAACAGCCCGATAAGAACAAAACTACTCGTGTGAGCACAAATGTCAAGCATGGGAAGACCAATGAGCTCTATACATAATTAGAGTGATATCTCCTGGTCATCGACGCGGAAAAGATTGAAGCCAAACATGGCAACCGAAGCTGAAGGTGCATTGTTACGTTAGTCTCATAAGCATAAGAGAGCGTTACAAATAAAAAGTTAAATAGCACAGCATGTTACCTTGAGCACCATATGGGCAATTTTGTTCGGCAAGAACACCAAAATTCACCCGGGACCAAACAATGTCTTCCGCCTTTGCTCTTGGACATGATGTGTTTATAACTGATTAACAAAAGACGATAGCATATGAAATTTGCTAAGACCATAGAATAAAAAAACTAAATATCAAAGCACACACCATTAGTATGGTACGATATGGTATGGTATGGCGTGTTATTGTTTGGCGTGGTGTGGTGAGCGTGGTATAGTATGGTATGGTTCGCTATGGTATAGTACGGTACAGTATAGTATAGTACAGTACAGTGCAGTACAGCACAGCACAGCGCAGTACAGCACAGCACAGCGCAGTACAGTGCAGTGCAGCGCAGCGCAGCGCAGTACAGCACAGCACAGCGCAGTACAGTGCAGTGCAGCGCAGCGCAGCGCAGTACAGTGCAGCGCAGCGCAGTACAGTGCAGCGCAGCGCAGTACAGTGCAGTGCAGCGCAGCCCAGCGCAGCGCAGCGCAGCGCAGCGCAGCGCAGCGCAGCGCAGCGCAGCGCAGCGCAGCGCAGCGCAGCGCAGCGCAGCGCAGCGCAGTACAGCGCAGCACAGCGCAGTACAGTGCAGCGCAGCGCAGCGCAGCGCAGCGCAGTACAGCGCAGTACAGTGCAGCGCAGCGCAGCGCAGTACAGTACATTACAGTACAGTACAGTACAGTACAGTACAGTACAGTACAGTACAGTACAGTACAGTACAGTATGATACGGTATGCTATGGTATGGTACGGTACAGTACGACATGGTATAGTATGGTACGGTATGGTATCTTATGGTTTGGCGTGGTGTGGTGGGTGTGGGATAGTATTGTATGTATACGCTATGGTATGGTACAGTACAGTATGGTATGGTGTGGTACGGTATGGAATATAATACAGTACTGTATGTATACGCTATGGTATGGTACAGTACAGTGTGGTATGGTGTGGTACGGTATGGTATATGATACAGTATTGTATGTATACGCTATGGTACGGTATGGTACAGTACAGTACAGAATGGTATGGTGTGGTGTTGTGTGGTGTGGTATGGTATGGTATGGTATGGTATGGTATGGTATGGTATGGTATGGTATGGTATGGTATGCTTGAACATAATTTCATGGCCTGCGATGTGACCCTTACTTTTACATCCCTTTCGATTCTGCGTGATTTCGCCTTGTTTCTCCTTGCACATGTCACACCGCGGGCCAATCACACCAGGCAGACACGGACACTGCCCACCTATAGGCGCACATATTTGGTTCACACTTCCCAGTGGGCCACAATCACACGGCAAACAAATCTCTCCCAATCGATCAGGGCCAAGAATTTCACGGTAATGGAATTTCTAATGAAAGAGAAAAAGATGCCATTAGGAAAGTGGAAGTCGTTGTTCTAGGTCTAAAATAGACATCAACCCTTTGACTACCAGAGGTAAAAGAGATCGCCAATTGACGTTAGCCAAGTCACACGGGGGGATGCCACCCCCTGATCAGAAGTAACCATGGCAACCCCGCCACAGCCCACTTCCAGGTACCAGTTACACTGTCAAAGCAGTGGAAATATATACTTACCTTGCATTCTATCAGGAGTGGGTGGGTGGGTCAACACAGCGCAAAAGCGAGAAATCCCAAAGTATCTACTAAATAGATAGCGCGCGCAAAACCAGTCAAGCTCAGACCACGCTGACAAGACTCTGATGAGCGCTGAGATACTCGCACATATTATAAACGAGTGACCGCTGACTAGCGTTGACCCCTTTTTCACCTTGCCTAAATTACATTCAGCCTCATTTTTCACTTGACGAGTAAAATCATCTGACGTTAGAGAAGTAAAATATCACACACGAGGAGGAGTGTTTCGTCAGGATATCCAAACACCGAGGTGTTTGTTGAAAACCGACGTTTTCTAACAAACTTCGAGGTGTTTGGATTTCCTGATGAAACACTCCTCCGAGTGTTTGATATAGCATCTCAAACAAATCAGTATTTTAAGAGAAAATCAAGGTAAAAGTTTGCTTAATTTATGTAATTTCTTCCTCCGATATCCAAACCACAGACACGGTACTGATTTCCTTTGTGTTTTCCTCATGAATTATTAATGAGTTTGAGATGGTAATATGAAGTAAAGGGGCCGGTTTACGATAAACGGAAAAAGCAGGCTTTAGTTGCAGGTCCCCGCTCCTCTTTCACCTCCCTGGCTCCCTCAGTCCCTCTCCACTTTCACGAAGCTCAAGTCCTCACCTGGCAATGACAATATCCTGAAGTCTTGTTACAAACAGGATTGTAGCCTAGAACCCGATTACAGTTACACGGTCCACAGAAACCACTGTCAGACGCGCTGTAAAACTCATCTCGGCATGGCAATTGACTTCTGATTTCGCAGTACTGACCTATAAATATATAAACACAATTTAATATAAATACACAGGTGATTATAGAAAATCGCGCGCGCTGATTGGTCGAGCTACTTCGGACTAATTCTCGATAATCACCTACAGCGTTTATTCAAAATGGCCGCCAGCCGATTTTTCAATGTTGGTCATTTCTTAAACTTCAAATATTTCATAAAAAAAAAACAATGCTTTGGATCGGATAAAGCGTTTTTCCACCTTCCCTAGCAAAGAGAAAGGCTAATTCGTACTAAGTGGCCATGATTTTGCCTTATTTAAAAAGTTGACAAATCGGCGAATTAAAGTGTAAAGGGGGGACCCTATTCATTTTGTTTTATTTGACAGACGAGGAAATTAACAATTTTAAAGAAAATGTTGTTCCTAAAAGTACGAAAATGTGTATTTATACTAAAACAATTATTCGCCTCAGGCTCAGTGAATATTGGTAAATAATAACCTCGACTTCGTCTCGGTTATTATCCACCGATATTCACCTCGTCTTCGATGAATAATTGTTAATTAATCCAAATGCACTTAACAAATAGATTCCATTTTGCCGTTGTCTGTTCAGTTATAGATGCACATATGACGTCACAACGCAGTCGAGTGGGTCACTGATGTTCTTACCACATTGTTACGTCTTCTGCGCATCTATATTTGGGGAGCTATATATGCCTCGACACGGCGCTACGTTGATCTGCGTCCTTCGCAATTCAGCAACTGAACAAACAGCAACAAAAATGGAATCTATTTGTTAAAAATTTAAAAGGTTTTTATCGAAACTCTTGCCGGATTATGGGGCATGAAGAAGGAGAACAGCAAGTCAGCTGACGTGATCTGACGTGTCTATGTGTCTTCTAATAGATCATGGCCAACAACCAATGAAAACACGCATAGCAACCAGGGTATTGTAATATTATAATAGATGTATATAATATTTTATAAAATAGGTTGCGTCTTACGCACGCTGTGATTGGTCAATTACCGTGTTTATATCAGGCTATGCAAACACGGTTGTGATGTCACGGCACATTTCTTAGTCTTATTTCATAAAAGAAATAGAAAATGGATGCCCTGTGTTTATATAACCTGATGCAATCACTCGAGTGAGTTGGGAGAATTTGAAAGTACTTATGTAAACCCTCGCCTACGGCTCGGGTCACATAAACTTTCGAATTCTCCCAACTCACTCTCGTGTTTGCATCAGGCTATATAAACACGGGCGGCCATTTTCTATTTCTTAAATAATATATGTATTATAATATATGACATAAACCTATATTTTTAAAGTTGGTGTACTCTTGTTGTTGGTGGTCGTGCTGGTGCTGGTGGTGCTGCTGCTGTTGGTAGTGTTGTTAGTCGTGGTGCTAATGGTAGTGTTGTTGTTGTTCGTGGTGGTGCAAATTTATCGTACTTGAAAACCCGGTCAACTCACTCGTTGCTGGCCTTTGAACACTATATAATGAACGCGAGTCTTACCTAAATATTTGTCAGGGCAGATACACTTAAAGCCAACGGCATCATCCGTCCTTCTGCAAGATGCTCCATTTTGACAAGGTTGAAGGGTGCAAATATCCACACATTTTTCACCCACAAATCCATTGCGGCAGACACAAGAAGTTTTTCGCCAGTCTTCTTTACAAACACTTCCTCGAGGACAAGTATTAGTTTGACATTTGGCCTTTGAACTACACCCATCACTGATGAGATTCTTCGTGGCAGAGTCCATGTTTAACGGAGCACCACCAACCATAACACCTAAAATCAATTCATGTAGTTTTTCTTCAGTAAATTACGAAAATACTAATCACTAGCAGAAACATATGCGACATCCACGATACGTGCGTGTGTGCGCGCACAAAAACGTGCTTGTGTGTGTGTGCGTGCATAAATACGTGTGTGCGCGCATAAAAACGTGATTGTGCGTGCATAAATACGTGTGTTACGTGCTTGTGTGCGCGTGCATAAATACGCACGTCTGCGCGTGCATAAATACGTGCGTGTGTGTGCGCATGACCACGTGATTGTGTGCGCGTGTATAAATACTTGCATGTGTGCGCATAAATACGTATGTGTTCGCGCGCATAAAAACGTGCTTGTGTGTGCGCATATGAATACGTGCTTGTGAGCGCACGAACATTGCTTCATTGCTTCGTGAACTTCGTAACAAAACAAGTGCGACATGAGCCACTCACCTTTCATACAGCCCTGAAAGCCATTCCCTGATTTTTGTGCATCTCCCACAGCAACCTGTACCACGGTACGACCATCCAGTGCACCTCCGTGATACCTCACTTCCGCATTGTGCACGTGATCAACAGTCATACGGACTGACGTCATACTCCACGTAACTTCCACGTGATGCCATTTCCCATCATCCAATTCGATATCTGGGAGACTGATATTTAATGTGTGATAACTGTAGTGAAGGCTACCGTCTTTGAGCTACAAAAACATGCATGATAGTTGTGTTTAATAGTTCTTGCTGTACAAAGAGTCATTTTGTTAATACTCAGACTCAGGGCCCAAACCCGCAACCACCAGAACATGTATAGTTTAATCAAGTGGAATGCCAAATACTACTTAGTTTCATTTAATCATCTTACCTGTAACATCGAGACATAACTGCTGAACATGACCTCCATTAAAGTACCTATTTTTTCTAGTGTTCTCAGCGTTGTCGACATCGACCATGGCAGTTTCACCTTGCTGTTCGTGAGACTGCTAATAATAAAACTGCGCGAGGTAAAATCCAGGGGAGTTGTTTCTAAGAAGAAAAAAAGAGAAGAACTTCAATAGACTACCAGTAAGGTTCTACTACTAGTAAACTCCATTCTCCATATTTGGGACAGAAACTCCGGAGAAAAAAGTAAAGGCAAGCTCTATTACGTCGCGTTTATACAAACTATATTTAGATGGACTTGCACCAAACTATATAAATGACCTGCTCATAAGAAATTCCGACATTCATACTAGAAATACTAGGTTTTCTAAACTTAATTTATGTTGCCCTCGATACAAAAGAACTACTGAGGGGGGTCGAACCTTTACTGTTAATACCATCAGGGCTTGGAATGGTATTTCTACTGACTTAAAGAAAAGTTCTAGAGTTTTAAAAGTAGACTTATGTGTAATGTAAAAATTGTAGTATATGATAATACTATAAATTATGTATATAGAGGGCCACAAGTTTATCATTCTTATAAATGTCAAGTGTTACCCTCTTGAAATAAAGTATCTAACTAACTAACTAACTGACTGACTGACTGACTGACTGACTGACTGACTGACTGACTGACTGGCTGGCTGGCTGGCTGGCTGGCTGGCTGGCTGGCTGGCTGGCTGGCTGGCTGGCTGGCTGGCTGGCTGGCTGGCTGGCTGGCTGGCTGGCTGGCTGGCTGGCTGGCTGGCTGGCTGGCTGGCTGGCTGGCTGGCTGGCTGGCTGGCTGACTGACTGACTGACTGACTGACTGACTGACTGACTGACTGACTGACTGACTGACTGACTGACTGACTGACTGACTGACTGACTGACTGACTGACTGACTGACTGACTGACTAACTGACTGACTGACTGACTAACTAACTGACTAACTGACTGACTGACTGACTGACTGACTGACTGACTGACTGACTGACTGACTGACTGACTGACTGACTGACTGACTGACTGACTGACTGACTGACTGACTGACTGACTGACTGACTGACTGACTGACTGACTGACTAACTGACTGACTGACTGACTAATTAACTAACTATTACTATCCCCATATACAAACATTATTTCTGGTGAAAATGGTCGAAAAATGGTTGTTTAATAGAAAACATTACTATTTGAGCGTTGTTTCAAAAATCGAGAAAAAATGTAAAGCGGTCAGCCGTTATTTTTTTACCGATTTTGGCCGTTTTTTTGAACTTTTGAAATAGGGTAAAAAAAATGACAATTATATATCCCCATATACATTTCCTGCGATCTTAGAAAGCCATACTGTCCTCGATTTCTGGCCATGCTACTGATACGTAATACTCACTAGTTCCACAAGTCTTTCCAGCAAATCCTTCTGGACACTGACAAACAGCAGTTTTCCAAGAACTGACGCACTTGCCGTTATTACTACAAGGAGTCGTTAAACAGAAGTTCTTCTTGGCACCACATCCAACTTGTGTGTTCTTGTTAAATATGGGATTGCCCATGTCCAATGGTTCTTGATTTATCATCACGTTACGGATGCAGCCGTTAAAACTCTTGCCCTCGATGGGGTGTTTGTCCAGTGTGAAGGGTATTCCTCCAAGAAGCAAAGGCGATGTCAAGTCCATTGATCTGTAAAAACGTGGAAGATGTTTAGGGCAACCAGACACAGTAGTAAAATTTTGGCGTCGAAAATGTCGCGTCAAAAACATCGCTTGCTATTGATTCCGCACAAACCAACGAACGAATAAAGAAACGAACGCACGCACGCATAGACAAACAGACAGACAGACAGACAGACAGACAGACAGACAGACAGACAGACAGACAGACAGACAGACAGACAGACAGACAGACAGACAGACAGACAGACAGACAGACAGACACATTCATTCATTCACTTTCAAAAATGCATTTACATGTATCATGGTTAATGGCAATGTTGGCTTCCAACAGTTTTTCTAAGACCTTTCCAACATTGTCATTAAGGTACATGCGTTTTTCAAAGCGAAATTATTATATGGAATTTTGAGCGTTTTAGTTTGATGCTTACACATGAATTCAATCCCTTCTTTCCAAAGGTACAGCACCACAGTGTTATACCAGGTGAACTTTTCGCGAATTTGGATGAATTAGGTAACGCGTGATTTTCGTCGCAGTGGCATTTTAGACTTACCTTAATCTTTTTTTGCCATTTAATCTTTTTGCTGCAGCACATGAAAACTTTCCCACTCGCTTTCCAAACTTTACAGCAACAGCCAAGTCACACTTATGACCAAAGACAAGTGAGCCAGTCTAAAAACAGAGAGAGTTATGAAAATGTTGTCCATGCAGAGCATTTTCTACAAACAAACGTAAATTTGTCGGTTGGCACGAAGCAGAGGAGATAGAAGACGTAGATGTTACTCTTAAAGTGCTTACGAAATGAAATTTTTGCTTTTCATATTATTTGATAATATAAAAATATAGAAAATTCTGATATTCGTACATATGTTCATTTAATATTTACGTCTTTGGAAAATACTTTATTTTTCAGTTCAAAGTTGATAGCTAGGGCCGTGAAAAGTCAACACAATAACGCGGCCACAACAACTATTTGACGTCACACGGTGGATCAATATCATAAATTTGTTTAGTCTTGATCCACCTTGTGACGTCACAGGTATTGTTACTCATCTCAGTCCTTGCTGACATTTCGACTTGCTACGGTTCGGCAAGTTTAAATAAAAAAATAAATCACTTTCTAATCACGTAAAAACAAAGTGAGCATATGTAGCAATATCAGCGCGATTTCTATATTTTTATATTATGAAATAAAGAAATTAGCGAAAATTTCATTTCATAAGCACTTTAAAGGTGACGGATTGCTGTCAATGTCAGACAACAATATTTGGTGTTTCGACTTTATTATTTGGGCTAGCTGTGGTAGGCTCGCGTATTAAATTCGGCTCTGCGTCTTTTCTATTTTTTTCTGCGACGCAAATCAACATTCTTGCGCAATTCTCGACCCAGTGTCCTTTGGTGATGCGTCACTCGCATGTATATGTACGTCGATCGACATCTTGATTGGAATTTCTTCTGCTCAGCTAGATTTCAAGATTTATACAGCCAACTAAAGTGTCTTCGTTTTGCTTTTTCTTTGTCTGTGTTCATAAAATAAGTATATCAACACATATGAAGACAATCTGAATAGTTTTTTCCAAAGAAATTCGTCTAGCTAGAGTGGATGCCTAAGCAGTCCTCTTGTGTTTATATATGACTTTTAAACGGTAGAAAAAGAAACAGAAAGTGGAAAAAAAATATGAAGCAAAAATCAAGTCTGCCTATAGTTTAAAAGAACTCTTAAAATGATAAAGTAACATATTTTGGAGTTTTTCGTTTCCTTGCTTCGCTGTTGAGATAATTCAGTTTGTTTAATACGCAAATTAAACATCTGGACGTCAGGTGTGCATAATGAGTTATTGGAAGCAATATATCTTTGTTATTATCAAATATCATCACTTGGAAATTCTACGTGTTTGGTGTGGGAAAAACACACCCACATGCTTCCTTCGAATTAATTTAGTTTTGTAATAGCAACGATATAGAGTACTGTATAACATTATCAGTACTAGTCTACATATACGTATCCTTAAGTAGGTGTTTAGGTTGCTGTCGGTTTCTCATATGTGGTCTTTTAGTTCCTAACTCGACACCAGAAGTAAACTTCTGAATCCCTGGGAGGTATCATTTGCTTATCATAAAAAGGTGCAATGTGATTTTGTTTAATTTAAATATTTTCCCGTCTACACGCGTAAAAACGCACAAGTTGTTCACGGTTGTTAACATGCGTGAACAATGTTGTGCTGCACCCCGTGAACAAGTTGTCAACAAGTTGTTCACTTTATAGTTCGAACAACTTGTTCACGGATAAATGAACAGTCATGAACAAGTTGCTCCAACAGCACATTTTTTATAGTCAACAACGTTGTTCGCACATGATACAACATGTTGTAACAGCATGATGAAGTAACAACGATGAACAACAATGTCACAACAATTGTGAACATGACTGGTGTATCAACATGTCCTTCGGTTGTTGCAACATGCGTGAACAATGGTTGTTGTTTCATCAAGCAGTAACAACTTGTTGAAACAATGATAAACAATGTTGTTTATTCATCAATGTTGTTCACACAAGATAACAACGTTGTTACAGCATTGTTCAGACAACAATGCTGTAACAACTTGTGAGATTTTTACGCGTGTAGTCGGATGATTCTCAGATCGCGGAATGGAGCACGTTCGGTTGGTCTAGAAGACCAGGAGGTCCTAACTGATGTCGCATGGACGCTCGCCATAAAAGCTACTGATAGGATACCTAAATGTAGGGTGTTAGTTGAGTTGTATTGTGCCGTATTATGTTGGGTTGTGGTGTGCTGTACTATGTTGTGTAGTATCACATCGTGCTATGTTGCGCTATGTTGTCCCGTGTTGCATTGTGCTATGTTTTGCTGTGTTGCTTTTGCTATGTTGTGCTATGTTGCTGTGTTGCATTGTGCTATGTTGTGCTGTTGCACTGTGCTGTGTTGTCCTGTGTTGCATTGTGCTATGTTGTCCTGTGTTGCTTTTGCTATGTTGTGCTATGTTGCTGTGTTGCATTGTGCTATGTTGTGCTGTTGCACTGTGCTATGTTGCGCTATGTTGTGCTGTGTTGCATTGTGCTATGTTGTCCTGTGTTGCATTGTGCTATATTGTGCTGTGTTGCTTTTGCTATGCTGTGCTATGTTGCTGTGTTGCATTGTGCTATGTTGTCCTGTGTTGCGTTGTGCTATGTTGCTTTTGCTGTGTTGCTTTTGCTATGTTGTGCTATGTTGCTGTGTTGCATTGTGCTATGTTGTGCTGTTGCATTGTGCTATGTTGCGCTATGTTGTGCTGTGTTGCCCTGTGCTAAGTTGTGCTATGTTGTGCATGCTGTTGTGCTATGTTAATGTTGTGCTATGTTGCGCTTTGTTGCATTGTGCTATGCTGTGCTATGCTGTGCTATGTTGTGTTATGATGTACTGCGTTAAGCTACGTTGTGCTTGTGCTGTGTTGTGTTGTGTTGCGTTGCGTTGCGTTGCTGTGTTGTGGTGTTATGCTCTGATGTGTTGTGCTAGACGAGTTATATTACATAAGCGCCCTTGCCAATTTTGGCAAGATTGACTGTTGAGACAATTAAGCAAAAAATCACGTCATTTTTATTACGCCACATGTTTATAAGAAAAATCCGCTCCTCAATAAATATTAATTCCCTAGCACCGAATTAAAACTAGTGGGTCTGTCTATTGTTTAAAACAACATTTAGTCGAGGAAGATGTAAGAGAACAAGGCAAATACCTTATAAAGAATAAATTAATGAATTCCGTGATTGCAAAATTATAGTTGACGTTGTCTCAACAGGTTTTGTCCAAGAGAACAATTGTTGAGAACCGTGGGAGTTTGTAAACTTTAATTAGGGAGTTTAATGACATTGAAGGTCGCCTAGGTCAATTCTCCGATGAACACAAACAATGTTTATGAACTGGGGAAACTGAGAATAGGCGTATACTCCCTATTCTTTTTTCCAAAATAGGAAAAAGTGACGTCTTTTTCGGCATAAAAGTTCCCGTTTTTTCGGCACGAAAGTGCCGTTTTTCTCATGAAAGTGTCGTTTTCCTCATGAAATTGCCGTTTTCCTGCCATAAAAAGTGCCCTTTTGCGGCCATTAAAGTACGGTTTTGCTAATAAAATTGCCGTTTTCCTGGCATGAAAATGGCCCCTTTTCTGTCATTAAAGTACGGTTTTGCAATAAAATTGCTGTTTTCTGGCATGAAAGTGCCTTTGGGTTGTGAAGATGTTTCATCTGTTAATATTTTGTTTTCTAACACCTACTTTTTGAAGATATTTTTGTGAAAGACCCCATCACACATAATTTTGTGGAAGTCCTTAGGCGATCGCCCAGCCCGAAATCCGGGACTAATAAGATATCTAAAATTTGCATATCAAGGGGGACTAACATCATGGACAGTGCCTCCCATCCCCACATGTAGAGTATAAGGTGCTTTCGCGACCTATGTTTACAAAGAAAGCTATTACAGGTAGAACTTAGTTTTACCTCATTTTGATACGAGATGGTAACCTTGTTCCACTGTCCATTTATAATACTCTGATCTTGACCAGCCCCAAGACTGATAGTCTGAGTATCATTGCCAGCTGAGAAGATATAGTAGAGCATTCTGTTTCGGATCTCTAGCGCCATAAAATCATTCTTGTGTTCATATCGACCAACATACATAAGCAGACCATTCGACTCAATGGTAGCAAATTCCAGCGATATCTCAATTGCCAGGAAAACTGCGTCAATGAAGAAACCACTGCATGTGATAAAGAGTGTAACAGTGTGAAGTATGAGAGAGTACTTGCTCGAGGCCCGAACAAGCAAAGATGGTTTTTGGTCCATTTTCTTCTCTGAGTGACAGTGACAGAGACAGAGAGACAGTGACAGAGAGACAGTGACATAGTCACGTACGTAAAACAGCGACGTAAAACAGTGACAATGAGAATTAGAAAGTGACAGTGGACAGTAACATAAGAAAGTAACAGTGACATAAGACAGTGACGTACGACAGTGACATAAGATAGGGACAGTGATGCAAGACAGTGACAGTGACGTAAGACAGTGACAGTTACGTAAGACAGTGAGACAGTAACGTAAGACAATGACAGTGATGAAAGACAACGACAGTGACGCAAGACAGTGACGTAAGATAGTGACGTAAGACAGTGACAGTAACGTAAGACAGTGAGACAGTAACGTAAGACAGTGACGTAGGACAGTGACAGTGACGTAAGACAGTTACGTAAGACAATAACGGTGACGTAAGACAATGACAGTGATGTAAGACAATGACAGTAACGTAAGACAGTGATGACAGTGACGTAAGGCAGTGACGTAGGACAGTGACAGTGACGTAAGACAGTAACGTAAGACAATGACAGTGATGTAAAACAACGACAGTAACGTAAGACAGTGACACTGACGTAAAACAGTGATAGTGATGTAAGACAGTGATAGTGACGTAAGACAGTGATACTGACGTAGGGCAGTGATAGTGACGTAAGACAGCGATAGTGACGTAAGACAGTGATAGTGACGTAGGGCAGTGATAGTGACGTAAGACAGTGATAGTAACGTAAGACAGTGACAGTAACGTAAGACACGTAAGACAGTGATAGTGACGAAAGACAGTGACAGTGACGTAAGACAGTGAGACAGTAACGTAAGACAGTGACATAAGAGAGTGACGTAAGACAGAGACAAATGGGACAGTGACGTAATACAGTGACCGTAACGTAAGACAGTGACAGTGACGTAAAACAGTGACGTAAGACAGTAACGTAAGACAGTGACAGTGACGTAAGATAATTAACAGTGACGCAAGACAGTGACAGTGACGTAAGACAGTGACAGTTATGTAAGACAGTGGGACAGTTGACGCAAGACAGTGACAGTGAGACAGTGACGTAAAACAGTAACAGTAACAGTAACGTAACACAATTATATAAGACAACGACAGCAACGTAAGACAGTGATAGCAGTGGTACTAGAAGGTGGGCTTCTGTAGCTTGGCTCCCCCAGCAGTAAACTAGCCACAAAACTATCTTTTGTTTGTTTGTTCGAAATCCTACCTGGGAACGCAACAAAAGATCCATTTTGGAAACTCCTAGTATTAGCATGGCACAACTGACTTGGATCATAATCTTCACTCTGACATTGACATACAAAGCCACCTTTAGCAACATCATTACACACTCCGTTGTTTAGACAAACATTATCTAAAAATCATAGAAATGTGAAAACGCATGTAAAAATACATAAAATAAAAATGTGAAAATACATTCTAAACTACGTGAAATTCGAACTTGGTCGGAGTTTTGACTGATTACCTTTGCAAATTTAAAATATCTGTGAAGAGAAAATTTCCAATAGAACAAATATGAAGCTGTATAGACCTTAATCAAAAATGGCCGACGAATTAAAATTCTTTTATATACATATAAATTAGCCCTTATGAACTCGTTTTCACGTGGGAAATTCAAAATAATTTTTACTTTAAAACGAGGTCATAAGGGCTAATTTATATGCACATAAAAGAATTCTAATTATAACTAATTCGGCGGCCATTCCTGAATAAGGTCCATGTTATTAGTGTTCACAGCTTGATTTTTTTCGTATTTTTTTGTTGTACAAGCTGTCGTAAGTTAAACTCAGAGAAAAACTCTGAACTCCAGACAGGACTCGAACCCGTAACCTTCCGAATGCCAGTCGGACGCTCTCATCATTGAGCCAACTGGTCAAACCGTATGTGTGTCACAAGTACTTCTTGGGGCCACAAGTCGCATTGTGTAATAACATACAAAAAACATTTACTGAAAATAAACTGACACAATGCGACTTGTAGCCCAACATGTGACTGTCTACCTGCAAATAAAAACGTAAACACTGAATGGATTAATTGCTGTTCTGCTCACGTTGCACATAAAATTTAGGGTCTGACAGTAAAAACGAAAAGTTTGTGACACTCGGCAAACGCAATCGCGTTTGAATTCGCGTTTGGCTAAAACGCGATCGCGGAAGCAAAATCGCGCCGCAATTGCGCCGCCAAGAAACGCGAATTCGCAACACGATCACGCCGTGAAACCGTGACAAACTTTACGTCTGTCCTGTATTCCTGGTCCTGATTGAAATACACGTGTCAAGCTTGTCACTTCAACTTCTTGGCATTTGAATATCCTGATGAAACACTCCTTGTTGTGTATGCTATACGCCTTTGTTACATGTAAAACACTGCGCCGCTCTCGTTGTTCGAACGTGACATCAAACTCACCTGGCAGTTTTGTGCACTTGGACTTTGTCATATCAATGTGGCAGTTCTTGCCTGCAAAGTTAGGATTGCATCTGCAAGTATAATCACCTTCCAAATTTACACACTTTCCATTGTTCCTACATGGATTGGAATAACACGAATCCATCTTTAAGTTGCACATACTTCCATGAAACCCGGATGGACAAACTCGCTTCACCACTTCCATAACTTTCAAATTACGAAATATCACAGAAGGGGTGCTCAAGACACTGGTGGAAGATGTCTGAAAGGACTTTTTCGTGAAACAGGTGAAGAAACGATCCTCTTCAGCGCACGCTTCGTTGACATAAAGAAAATTATTCGACGTTTTGCCTGGAATGATCTCTTCATCCGACGGAAGGAAGATCATACCGGTTTCACGTTCAAGTTTCTTTACATTAATGAACAACTTATCCAAGATCAATTTTCCATCCAAGAACAGCTCTTGGGATACAGGTTGTTTCACAGCCATCCACACAGTCAAGTAGTTGTCAATGACTTGAAAATACTCATCAATTTCCTTGTCGTATATCCACTCACTTCTCGTCTTGTTTGTCACATAGAACACAACAACGTTGCTTTCTTTGACACCCAAAACAGACGCAACACTTTCCTTGAATTGTTTAAAGGTCTTGAAGAACTTTATTGTGGTAGCATTTTTCAAATAGACTGTGACGCTTGCATTCAGAAAGTTCTCGGTGATTACATTAAGATGAATACTGCCTTGACTGAATTTAGTGTGAAGTCCGTCAGACACTTTGGCATTAAACTCCAACTCCTGTGTGTTTGTGAGGGCCGACTCTTTCAAAGTTAATACACCGGTGTTTCTGTCGACAGTGAGGGCATTCTTAAATCTGGGGTTCAACTTTATTTCGTAACTCAAACGTGAGCTTTTGTCTGGGTCATAAGCAGGAATTCTAAACTGCATGCCATGTGGGAACATTCCCTCTTGCATATTGATAATAATTTCAAACTTTGGAGCCAGAACTGGTTCCATGTCGTTCACGTCCTTCACGTTGATCTGAACTTCTACTGTGGCCAAGTAAAATGAATACTCTGCTTGAATACTTAGCACATATTGTGTCTTTGTCTCAAAATCTAAAGGTTTTGCCAGCTCAATTTTACCTGTTGTTCCAGATATGGTGAACATGTAACCATAGTTACCACCTGTGATGTCGTACTGCATACCAGTATTTGGTACGATATCCTTGGTGATGGCTTTGACACGTACGACTTCCTTCTTCAGTGGAAAATCTTCATTTACGTCTACAATATAACGTGCTTTTTCAAAGGATGGTGGACTGTCAATGACATCCTTCAGGGTGACCTTGAGTTTGGATGAAGAATTTCGTGGAGGTTTACCGTGGTCTGTTGCAATTACAGTAAGGATGTACTCTGGTGTTGTCTCTCGGTCTAGCTCTTTGCTTACAGTGATGTCACCAAGGTGGGGGTTGATTTGAAACATGGCTTCTTCATTTCCTATATAGAAGAAAAGAATCATAATTATGAAGTGCCCAAAAATCATAAATTATAGTTTATTCTTCAAATAATGAAGAGTACAGTCGACCCTCTATTAAGCAGCCACACTCTATTAAACGGCCACTTGTCAAAACCCCTAAAATATTCCCTGTGATTTACTAGATTACCCCTGTATTAAACGGCCACTTCTATTAAGTGGCCACGGCCACCTACGAACGGTCCCAATTGGTATTTTGTGTTGTTTTTTACCTGTATTAAACGGCCAGCTTAATTTATCTTAGGCACAATTTTTACCGCAAGAGAACTGAAATTAAAACTTGAGCTAAATAAGAGACCATAGAACACTTAGTTGTTGTCAGTAAGCACATTTATTTCATTCAACACATCTCTCTTGAAACCTCATGCCTCAAGTTTACATGTAATCAAATTCAAAAACATTGTCGGTAATAAAAATATCTGCATGTCCGGTGCAGAGAAACACTACTCTTTACTTTGCATCAAATCTCTCCTTGTGCAGGGATTTGGTGTGCTGAGACTCTGCGGAATTTCGCACGCGCAGTATCATGGATATGAGGAGCTAGCTCTATCAATTTCAAAGACAAATGACTTGCTTTGCGCTTTGAAACTCAGTGCACTGCAGTGACAGATGCACATTGATAACTATTTTAAGCCAACATAACTTGCTAGGCGTCAGCATAGTTGCTCCTTTGTTTTATTATTTTTTCGGTTTTTTAAAACTGTTTTGTTAACTACTTGTTGGTTTTTCCAAAGTCTACTTGTTTCTGTTATCAGTGTTTTAGAATTGAATAAAAGGACATTTGACCACACCCACAAGGCCCATTGTTGGCGTCACTCTATTAAGCGGCCACAAAGCCATTCCCCAAAGGTGGCCACTTAATAGAGGTTCGACAAATATATCCATACTGTACTCATGTTATACGATCGGCCTCCATACAAAAATCTGAGAATTTTGTACAGACAGCAGCCCTTTGTAGAAAATTTTGTTCAAATTGAGGAAATGTCTTTACTCCAAAAATTTGAGAATTTTGTACACACAGCAGTCACTGCTCCCCATACAAAACTTTGAAAATTTTGTATGGATGACAACCATTGCCCTCCATACAAAACTTTTAAAATTATGTACAGACACCAGCCACTGTCCTGCACTCAAAATTTTAACATTTTTGTATAGAAGGCACCCATGCCTACTATATGGGGAGCACGGGTGGTGTGTGGTATTAGGGCACTGCCTCCCACCAATAGTTAAGCCCGGTTAGACGGGGTTAGTACTTGGATGGGTGCCATCTGGGAATAGCCGCGTTCTCGGGGAGTGACTCATGTGAGTAGAGTTGATTTGGTCTCTCCTGTGCTTTGAGGGGTTTTTCACCGGGTTCTCCGGTTTTCCTCCCTCCATAAAATCAACACCTATATAGGTCTTAGCTGTAAATGGAGGACCCCACCAGCTCTGCTGAAAAACGTATTCTCCTTAAATAAATAATAATAATAATAATAATTGCTTATGTTGACACAGAGCTTCATCAAAAGAAATACAAACATTGTGTTAGCTGATAATTATTATATGATTCTGGTTGTTAAGTTGTTTGTTTATTATGACGTGAGCCAACACACTATTGGCATTGCTATATTGGCATTGTTCTGATGAAGGAGTAACCAATAAATAATAACCAAGGTGTAATACCACAAATTCTTATTTACTATTATAATTTGCCACCATGTAAACATTCAAGGAATTAGAAACTGATGTCAGTTTTCACCCCTACTTACCATTTTTTGCAAGTGAATATGTTATTTGCTTATTTGCTCCTTCATCATCATCAGTGGCCTTCATTTGGGACACCAAAGTACCAACATGAACATTTTCTTCAAAAGAAACTGTATACAAGGCTTTGTCAAATTTGGGAGAGTTGTCATTGACATCTATAACAATGATTGTCACACGAGCCCGACCAGATTTTGATGGCTGACCATAATCGGTTGCAGTCACCCTGATTCTGTACTTAGAATTGTCTTCCCTGTTCAAACGTTTTAAATTAGTAATTACACCGGTTTTGCTGTCAATTTTAAAAACATGACTTCCAAGAATGTTATAAAACAGCCGTGCATTTTCCCCAAAATCTTCATCAGTTGCATTGACTTGCAAAATTGTGGTTCCCACAGGCTGGTTTTCATAGATTCTGCCAGTATACTTTGGTTTCACAAACACAGGTGCATGGTCATTTGAGTCCATTATTGTCACAAGAATATCGACTGAAGACCTTTGAATGCCATCTGATGCTTCAACTTTGAAGCGATATTCTCTCTTTTTCTTGTAATTAAGCCGACAAGACCTTGTCTTTGTAAGACCACCAGTAAAAGACCTTATAGTAAAACAACTGTCAGGGTCATTTGTAACTGAATAACGCATTGTACCACCCTCATCCTTATCTTTAGCCACAACAGTTAGAAATGTCTGACCTCGTCGAAAGTTTTCAGGTATGGTGGCATTGTATCTGGGCTTAGTGAAGAAAGGTGGACTGTCATTCACGTCTTCAACAGTGATATAAACAGTTACAGAATTTTTTAATGGATTTTTCCCTTTATCCTGAGCTATTATCTGCAGTTGATAAGAAGGTGTTGTCTCTCTATCAAGTTTTCCCTTTGTTTTAAGCCTTCCACTATCCAAATCAATCTGAAATGGAAGTTTCTTGTCTTTTAGGAAATACTGAATCTCTCTATTTTGACCAGAGTCACGGTCCTGGGCTTGCACCGTTTCTATATAATATCCAGTATGAACACTTTCCTTCACCATAAATCTGTATACATTCTTCAAGAATTCTGGTTTACAATCATTGATATCTGTTACAAAAATATCAACCCATACATCGTTAAATTCTGGTGTTTCTCCAAAATCTTCAGCACTGATCTGTAGAGAGTAGGAAGATTTTGCTTCATAATCTAAGGGTCCTCTCACATGGATCACACCAGAATCTGTTACTATGCGGAAGGCTAGGTCTTCATTCCCTGTTGTGATACTGTATTTAATTTTCTTGTTTAAACCAGTGTCACAATCAGTTGCATTGATAGTGCCAACAAAAGTACCCTTCAGACTATTCTCGGCTACATTGAAATTGTAATTTGATTGATTAAATTTGGGCTGACAATCATTCACATCAAGCAAAGTTATATAAACCTCTGCAGTGGAGCTTTGTGGAGGTTTCCCCTGATCTTCAGCTTTTACCACCAATTTATAGGATGGAACTGTTTCACGATCTAATGTATCACTGACCCTTATAATTCCAGTGATGTGATCAATGGTGAAAACCTGGTTTCCCCCAGTACTATTCACAATGCTGTAACGAATCTCTTTGTTTTGACCACTATCCGAATCATGTGCACGAACAGCTAACACAGTCCAATCAATGTCCTCTGATTCCGAAATATTTTCTCTGTAGACTTTCTTATCGAAGACGGGCGAGTGGTCATTGACGTCAAGTACCTTAATTCTCAGTGTCATTGAGTCTTGCAAAGGTGGGTTTCCCCCATCCGTTGCTGTCACACGAAATTCATGTTTGTCCATGCTCTCGCGGTCCAGTTCCTTCGTGGTCAGAATTTGACCCGTATTGTTATGAATCCGAAAGAAATTCTGACTGTTAATATTCCCCATGGGTTTCATACTGTAGTGGAGCTTGCCACGCGAACGGCGGTCGGGGTCCGAGGCAGAGACGACGGTGACCTCCGTTCCAATTTTGACGTCTTCGTAGACAGAAACCTGCTCACTTGGGTTCGCAAAATTTGGCGGAGTATTTCTCGAACTACGTCTAGTTCTAATACGGTCTCCTTCGAACGTCCTCAATGTTCTCTCCAAAATTCGCTGGAATGTGCGGCTATCGGATATGGGGTAATCGACCCCATCATCATATCTGAGCATTTTCGCATCTAACGCATGTTCCTGTGCCCGCTTCGTTCTTGAACCTAATTTGTACAACCGGTTCGAAAAATCGTTAGCAGACCAATATTTCTTCAAGAGTCTTCTCTCCAAATATATAAGCCTGTTATTCTCATTAATTCGTGTCGTCCCAACAGTGGAACGCCAAGAAGGCGCTATCTTGTCAGGTAACTTTGGCCTCTTCCCAACAACACAGCGTCGTCTGTCTCTCATGGAAACTAAAATTGGTATCCAAAAGTGAACGGTTGGAAATATAACGCTTGTGGAACGAACAGTAACGACAGATATTCTGCCATATGAAAGGCCACATTCGGGGCGACGAGTTAAAATTATTACACCCGTATTACTATCAATGCTGAGAAGCTCTCGTAGAATTCGGAGTTCTGGCGAAAATACCAGAGTGTAGTTTGTCCTTTCTGGCTGGTATAACGACAACAGTTCACTTTTAGGGACGGTGGAATTGTCGATATAAATCCTCGTCTCGGCAACAAGTCTTCCAGTAAAAAGAACAACCGATAAGGTAAACCAAACTGGTAATTTGTGATTCGCCATAAATATTAGCAACAAGCAATCGGTGCCTTTGTGTAAACAAAACCCAGACGCAATATCCAAAACTAGTTATAAAAACTTATTTCTGTCATTCCTCGCCGAGTGACGAACACAATCCTAGTGTTCTCCCAGTGGATAGTAAACAGAAACATTCAGCCATGGTTTTCGGTCGCATTTCTTCTGAATTCCCGCAGTAGATAAACTTTTAACCTCTGTCCTTAGACGGCGAACATGAAGCATATTTCACAGAGGGTTGATAACTTGTTAGCCGCATCGCTAACCTAATTGGCTGTTTAACATCACGTGCCAGCGGGAGATCAATAAACGCCAAATAAAATTCTTTTTTTGTTTTTCCACGGCTTTGTTCTTTGTAAAAATATTTGAATAAATTACCGAAAGCCAAAGGAAGCAACAGATTGCTTTTCTTCCGCGGGACGCTTTGTCTTTGGAGAGTTTCGAGGCTTCGCTGAGGACGTTCTTTCTTCGTCGGAGTTTTCCCGAGTGGGCATTTGAAATCATTCAGCTCTTTCAAAAAAATCTGTTGGGAGTAATTTGTCACCCACAAGGGCTTGGGCAATATCTTTTGTGCGAATTCACGAAGCGTTTA
This sequence comes from Paragorgia papillata, assembly GCA_035771165.1. NCBI lineage: Eukaryota > Metazoa > Cnidaria > Anthozoa > Scleralcyonacea > Coralliidae > Paragorgia > Paragorgia papillata. The sequence goes on from JAWNZC010000191.1 coordinate 921,165, forward strand.
ATAGATCGTTCAGTGAATGTGTCATTGTTAATTGTTGAAGGCTTGTTGACGACCCCGTTGCTAGAGGATTTAACATATCTTTCGCGCCACTGTGAATTAAATTAAACTCTGTATACTAAGATTGTCGTCCTTCCGGATGCTGGGTTTCTCGCTTTGGGCCGGACGGGATGTGGTGTTCCTGATTCCAAGCTACCCGAAATACAAGGTGTTGAAACGTAAAGCTGAATACCAAAGGGATTTGTGTCAATTGTATGGTTTGACCACTTAACTTGTTGCTATTTCTTGCCCCTGCAAATACTTGTCTTTAAAATAAACAGCATTCCTTTAATTTCCACAGAAACTGGTGTCATTCTATCCACATGTAACTTTAGTTGCATTTAACCCGACTTTCAACAGTGTCACTAAAAAATAACCTGTTTTCTTTAATTTAAAAGAACACTTATATTATTTGCCTTCTGGCTTAAAAATATTTATCCCTTCTTATCTTAAAATCTAAGATAACATTTTTGTTATACCTGAAAAGGCGCAAATGAAATCCGATTTGAAAACGGAGAACCGGCACTATACGGATTATTTATATAGTAAACACTATAGTATATGCTCAAAACAGTCTTACGCAATGCTATGAACTTTTGCCATAAGTATTTTAAATCATAAATGTTCATCTAATATATCATGCAAGTTGGCTTGCATCAAAAAATCTCATATCAGGTTTTTAACACTTTGAAGCCTGACGACGAGTCTTTAAGGTTTATTCTGGCTAACGCCAGACGATTTTATTCAGCACAGGGAGAGGTCCAGGCTTCAAAGTGTTAAAACCTATCTCTTTAGCACTTTGAAGCCTGACGACGAATCTTTAAGGTGTACTCTGGCTCCCTGGACCTAACGCCAGACGGTTTTATTCAGCACAGGCCTCAAAGTGTTAACCTTTTAATCCCGATGTCAGTAGCATATGAAGCAAGCAATTTCGGTTTGGTTCAAATTTCCAAAATGCTGTTTTCCAATTAATGGCAATGTTGATGTGACTGACACTGATATAGCTACCTTGCTAGAGGTGTAACGATACGCGGTATCTCGACACAACGTCAACAGTTACTCATATCTCGATACAGTGGGAAGAATATGTGCATGATTATAAATGGAAAACAGACTATATACAGCATAACAATATAAGTTATCTATATGACTGTATATTTTACTGTACGGTGCAGTTACTATAGCTAAGTCTTAATTTAGTGTCTGTAATTTACGGCAAGTTACACAATTTGCAACGGCTGAAGTCCAGATCATCGTAATGAAATCGATTACAAAGCTCCCCTAAAGTCTTTAAATAAGCTCGCCTTCCTGATGCGATTTTTTATAATGTTATTTTTTAATGTTATTGTTGCTTTTATTGTTACTGACTTTTATTGTTTATTGTTACAGCAAAGTTCTCTTGGTCATAACTGAACTCTGATGTTTTTAGACAGTCTTGCTTTTTTTCATGGATGTAATTCTCAAACTCAAGCTTTGTCTTAAGTACAGGCTCACTTACTCAGCAGTAAAATAGTGAATTGTTTTTAACAGCAACACTAAAACTCGCAATGTACACAACGTGATAAAAAACACACCATAAACATAGTCAATCGAGATATGGTCTGGAAACTCGGCAAACTTCAAAGCGCCTATAATGAGCTGGGATTTTATGTTGAACCGTACCTTACACCGTGCACATCCTTTGTTTTAGGTTGATTAATATTTAAATAGCACGGTTGAGTGATTGAACTGAAACGTTGCTATTGGATAATTCGTTCATTATACTAAAATACAATGTGTTCAGTGACCGTGCACCGTGCACAAAAATGCATAAAGGCGAACAAAAAGATAGACCAAAGACTTTAGCTGAGTTTCCAGACCATATCTCGATTGACTATGAACACACTTAATTGTGTGAAGCAATAAGGAAGTTATTTCTAGTCAGCCGGTTCGGGCGTTATACCTATTAGGGGCTTGATGAAAGGAAACTCGTAAAGCTGCGAGTAGTTAAACCCTCCCACACAACCTTAAGTGTTCGTTAACAAGTAGCCTTGGTAGCTTCACTTGTTCGCGTCACTGTGTGTACGCGATAAACAAAGTTTTTCGCACGGCAAGTTTTCTTAAGGAGTTTTATTTAGTCGTGTGTAGGGCGGAAAAAGTTTTGGCTTGACGACAAAAAGCAGATGCGTGGTATCTGTCCATGACCATATAAGTGCCATTAAATGGATTAATGAAATAACTAAAATTTCGAAATGAAAGAAGCCAAGGGGTATATAGTGCTAAGTGACGTACTGGACAGTTTCTTGTCCAAATTTTCTTGCGCCTGAGTACCGACACGGAGTTTGGATATGTGATCAAACACTTGCATAGCGAACCACTATAAAGCAAAGATTCTTTTGAATTGCAGACACACAAACGAGGCGAGAAAGGCTTATTAAGACGAACATAAAAGAATATTTAAATGAATCACCATTATGAAAGTGGTGTATAAATAGACCTTATTCCAAAATGGCCGCCGAATTATAATTATTTTACGTGTATTTAAAAAACTCATTAATAATTCATGACGAAAACACAAAGGAAATCAGTACCATGTCCGTGGTTTTAAAAAAACTTCTTGACGTCAGAAAGAATACTAATGAACATACAATTTTATATAAAGAATACTAATGAACATAACATCCAATAACGAATCGTTTTTGAAGCCATTCAAAACACTCGCATCACGTGTTTTATCAAATCTAAAACACTCGGGCTGCGCCCTCGTGGTTTTAAATCTGATAAAACACTCCTGCTCGTGTTTTAAATATTACATAAATTAGCCCTTATGACCTCGTTTTAAACTTTAAAGTAAAAATTCTTTTGAATTTCCCACATGAAAACAAGTTCATAAGGGCTAATTTATATGTGTATAAAACAATTTTAATTCAGCGACCATTTTGGAATAAGGTCTATAAAGTCAACTTTTACCTCAAAGTTCTCTTAAAATGCTGTGTCATTTGAGAAGCTAAATCAAACAATAGAAAGTTAGTTGTGCGGTTTGATCTGATATCAAAACACTTCGAAGTTGGTTAAAAAATCTCGGCTTCGCCTTGTTTTTTTCGCCCATTTCTCGATGACTGTTTGATATCAGATCAAACACTCCTTCTCGTGTTTGATATATTACTTCTTGTCTCTGGAAACACTTGTCAATTTGTGCTATACACAAGAAACAGGGGCGCCGGAAGCTACGTAAGGCGGCGGGATCAGCCATATAAAAAGGGCGGTAAATAATGTTCGCCAATTTTGCTCTATAGCATAAAATAACCAAAAAGCATAACGGTATAATATAATGAATGACAATGTATTGAGAAAGAAAATTCTATATTGATGCTACATTCCTATATATATTTAAATTAACATGGCAACTTTAATGAATCAGAAAACACCCGCCAAGTGAAAAAGGCCTGGGCACAAGACACAGCTCAACCTCGTTCTCATGCAGGGCGTTTTTGAAATTGGTAAGGTGGGAAAAGGTTCTGGCATCGACTGTTGGATTCGGTATTTTCATTGGTTGATTGCTCTTAAACATTCCTCGTGAAACATATTTATGCATAGTTTTGTGTCAATTATGATCAAATAGCTTCAACGGGACCGCCAACGGGACAAATAGCACCGCCATTACAATGAACTTCTCCCACGGGGCTGCCATTACTCAGAATGATTTGCATACTAAACTAAATTGCTAATTTATTACGCCCAGTATTTTTGGGTGCTGTGACTAGCCGATGCCAGGGCTTTTTCCCAACCTCCAAATTCCAAAACGCTCCGAGAACGAGGTTGGACACAGCTAACCCAAGGCAAAATTAGTTTGCTGCCTCTGTGTGGTCTGCAGTAATAAGTTAGCTTGTGAGTCATTTGAGATTTTGAGGTATTAATACAAAAGTCATTTAATACAATAATACAAATGGCAATTCCTGTAGAAAACATTCCTCTTACGAGAAAGGGCAATTGGTTGCTCCCATGCTGCCCCCGCGCTGTGAGGGCAGGGGGGAGGGTAGCTGCCCCCACTGCTCCCGTGGATCCAGCGCCCCTGCATGACAAGAAAATGTATTGAGGAACACTTGCTCGTGATGCGGGACTTTAATCTACTTTGTAGTCAAACCTATACCGTGGCAGACTTAAATGATAACGTACATCCAACACACGACTTAATGCCTAGTTAAACAATATGTTTTATATCTATATACGTTCTAATTACATGCAGTCATCAGTTATCGGTTTAAAAGAAGAGAAATGTAAAGGAAATTTTACTTATATTTACAATTGATAGAGAAGTGACACTGTATATATACATAATGACCTACTGTACTCATAGGCGTCGGGCGCGGGGGGGGGGACATTTTTGCACGCGAAATTAAGAGTCGACTGTCGATTATTAGATCGATATTTAACAGCAATATTACCGGAATTTACCCGGAAATTTTTTTCAAAAAGTACCCGAAATTTTCATTTTTAAAACAAAGTTAGCTTCATGGTCAAGCAACAATGCCCAAAACCTATGGTAGTCCACGAGCGAAATATGCTATTAAATAACATGTTGTCGATGTAGATGACAAATAGTCAAATGTCAGTAACTGGCAAGTCTATATACAGTATTAATGGAGTAAAATTGTCATGCTGCAGCTGTCAATGTCATACAAAATCTGTGTTATGAATGTGCAAACATTTATTGTACCTTTTTCTGCATGTATGCATATGTCTTGAAGAACAATTAATGTATGGTTGCTCTTATAATTTTGATGACATAATTTGCTGGACATCTTTTTCATTCACTATTAAATTTTACAGCAGTGAATACTCGAGATGCTTGTTATCTCAAGCGATTTTCTTTACCTTCTAACTAGATTGCATTATTGTTTGACAAATTTGTTGTAACGAAAATGTTTAAATACTGTATTAAATTAGTCAATTAAGTCAAATTTTGTGATTTGTTATATAGTTATGTTAATTTGATTGAGCTACTTAAAGCTTTACTACCATACTTTATGAATATAGCTTTTAGTACCATAGCTTTAATAGTCAAGCTATTAGTGCACTGCCTCTCACCACTGAGGACCGGAGTAAAGCCCATTTGGATTGAGTTAGTATTTGAATGGGTGACCATGCACCTGTCCGGGCTTGGAACTCATGCCAGATATGAGTAGAGTTGTTAGCACTTAGCCTTCTGTGCCTTGCTGGCTTTACTCTGAGAGTCTGAGTTGACTGAGTTCTTTATCAAAGTTAAAACACAGCATGGCATGTGAGCATACAGTAGACAATTTTGTCAAAAATCTTGTTCAGCTCTAGAGGATCTGAATACAAGGTTGTTACAACTATACAATTCCATCAATTTTGTCAAGAATCTTGTTCAGCTATGAATACAAGGTTGTTACAAGTACACAGTTGCATCATTGTTTTTACCATAGTAGCTATAGGCATTAAACGCAGTAGATACATGCACGTCTGGGCGTGCCTATTTTTAAGGGGTGTTTCACTTTATGTCAGAACTCATCAGCATGTTCACTTTCAAATATAATATGGAAAATGTTGTGAGGAACTTTAAAAAGATTTTTCGTCACCACACACCACTTATCAAAATAAAAACTATTTAACTAATATAAAGATTTATCTATACCTTTGTAATAACTGAAACTATCCACAACTGACTTGCTTATCCATACACATTTTATCCTGGGGCAAAAAGAGACTTAGGGGCTGTTTACATGAGCCCGGCTAGCCCGGTGAACTGAGCTCACGCGATTGATTAGGATCTTACTGTGGTTTTCAAATTCGCATAAACTAAATGTACAAAGAAGAATTGGTTTGGTTTAGATGTAAACGAATCCTAACGTTGATTAAAATCTCCTTTTGTGGCCGAGGAAAAAATTTCGTGACCACGAGTCAGCCCGGCTCATGTAATCGGCCCCTAGCTCAGGGGGAGCCAAAATCAATTTGTGGGGGGACTGGGGGGGGGGGGGGCTTGCACCCCCAGTTATATAGCAAAAAGAGGCCCTGGTGTGTGGACATAAAGTTCAAATATGTGGATGGAAATCGCACTTCTGGTGAAGTACTATATATTCTATGATCTGGGAAACTTAAATCCTTGAATATGTTGAAAACATTGAAATGAAGAAATATATCTGTTGAAACTACAATACTGAGTATTGTTGTACTGTCTTATTTATTTAAAATACTAGCAGAATCACAAAATATTAGTGATGTGCATTACACTTGAATGCCACAGCATATTTATGACAGGTAAAAAATGTTGGTTTGGAACACAATATTGTTGATGATCTGGGGCCAGTTGTATGAAGCCTGGATAGCTTATCTAGTTGATAAGTCCTAGCTAAAGAACAGCACTAATCATGCTTTGAACAACTTGTGTCCTTTTCACGCCTTGTCATGCATTGCTTCTTAAGTCTATATCTCTTTTTGTGCTTAACAGCGGTAGTCACATGTACGCCTTGCGTACCTATTTTTTGACTATAGTGAGCATTATAAGATAATCACAAGGCAGCCATCTTGAATAAGGCCTGGTTACATAGACAAATTTCAAAAAAGCGAGCCCAAAATATTATCTGCGTCTGCGTCCGGGAGCATCCCCCGGGTATATTTTGAAACCTATGATCTCGGAAATCCCATTTCCTACATTTTGGGCGAAGAATTTACAGAATTCTGAAAAATTAGGAAACGGCACATAAAAATATTCGAAAGTGACTTGTGTTTGATCAGTGATATCAAAGCACATCGAAGTTGGTTAAAAAACATCAGCTTCGCCTTGGCGAAGTGGCAAAGTGATACACACTTACGTTTATATTATATTATACATATTCGTCTATCTAAAATTTATTAAATTACATAATGTAATCAGGATTATTGACTGAAGAGAGCTAACCAAGTGCTGTTCAATTGTCTTATTATTGTTAAAATACTAGATGGAATCAACGGGGGAAATTTGCTCTGCTTACCAGAAACCATTCAATCCTGATGTGACGAATGTTAATTAGCTAATTATTAATAAAATAAAAGAGGTCCTGTCTGACTGAAAGTCGTGAAGTCTATTGGTTGGGGAAGCTCGGTACGTTACACTGACGTTTATCTTCCAATTTATTTTTTTCTCATTATTGGAAGATTGACGTCATTCGTGCAATAATTATTTTTTCTTTTGAGCATTACCAAATATGGCCGACAGCTTAAGTTTGTTATTATTACAAACATCGGCCAATCAGAAACAGGAATAGATTTTCAATGACTCATGCATAAATTACTTTATCGGTCAATTAATTATATAGACGTATGAAAATTGCAAATTAAATATATTGTTGACTCTATAGTCAGACGTGAGTTGAACCCTATATCAACCACGTCAACAGAACACGTACTCTGCATTGTGATAAAAATAGGCACGTTGGGCGTACGTATAAACGATAATTAAGGCACTATGCTTCTCCTTCTCTCGTCCAATCCTAGAAGTTGCTTAATTAAATACTGTCAAATTATTAACAGAAATGTTACTTTTTAGTCGTTTAAAAGATGATGAAGCCAAATAAAAGGCTTTGGCATTTCACGTTTAGAGGCAAACAAGTCACGTCTACGTCATGAATAAAGTTAAGCCCTCATCCAGAAGGCTCACGTCCTTGTGTTTGAAACCCCTATAGCTGATGAAACAACATAAAATATTCATTCATGGTACCCCAGCCTTTTGGCATTGCCAGATATCTCGTACATGACCGAGGATAAAACTTGAACGAGGTGGTCCTGCAAATGGTCGTTGATTTTGTGAAGGTAGTGCAAGTATAAAATAAAGGAAGGCCACGATAGCGTCCAAGAAATAAAAAAGCAAGGAAAACACAGTGGAGCCCATTTTTGTCTTCTCTGTCGTACAGCAATTGAAACGTTTGAGTAAAGGTCGTTGAGCGTTCACTGCGAGTCACATGCAGAATAAAGAACTATTAACCTCAACTTTCGGTGCTGACGTTAATCGTCCAATTATTTTCATTATCGGACCATTGACGTCATTCGTGCAATAATTATTTTTTGTTTCGAGCATTACCAAATATGAACATCTTTGTTATGAAAAAATAAGTCGGGAGTTAATAGTACTACTAAGGTAGCCTTTACACGAGCCCGTACGTGTTTTTCGCAGTACGTGTTTTATGAGATCTAAAACACTCGGCTATCGCCCCGTGTTTTAAATCTGATAAAACACTGCTGCTCATGTTTTAAATAGTACTTAAAACAGAGCTTGATAAGAAAGTCTTACAATTGCCGCACATAAACTTGAAAATAGAAGACGTCCAAATAAAGAATAAATGACGCTAACACTGATCTAAAGCATCTATGAACGGTCTTAGTTTTTGGAGGGGGTAGGTGGTTATTTTAAAATTGGAGTTCTAAAGGGGGGGAGCTTAATATTAATAGAGAGAGCATGTTAATAGAGCTTTTACGGAATTACAGTATTTAATACAAGATTCATAAGAACTTGTGATAAGTATAAATGAATCTCGTTATATGTCATTATAGACGTATGGAATTATGGAAATTACAAATTAAATATATTGATACGCAGTCAGAAAACGTATCAAGATCTATATCAAAACACGGTGACTAAAGTGTGATATTAAATAAACAATAAGGCACTATGCTTCTCCTTCTCACTCCAAACCGAAAAGTTGCTTAATACTGTCAAATTATTATGATAAAGCTAAATAAAAGGCTTTCATGTCATTTCATGTTTAGAGGCAAACAAGTCACGTCTACATGAATAGAGTTAAGCTTTGAAACCCCTGATGAAACACTCAAATAGTTAAATGATTGAAGCATTTCAATGTTGATAATTCGTAGACGTGGAACTGTTAGCTTCCCAATCCGTGCATCAAGACTAAAGGTAAAGTAATTAAGAATAAGTGTACTGGCCGTGTAGTGTAGAAATTTGAACAACAATCCGTACTCAACGCTTCGTGACTTCACACATCACACCATGTCGAGGAGCAACGGTTAATCTTTCATCCATTTTGGCAGTCTGTCCAGGAAGGAGTTTAAACTTAAATTGTCGAAGAACCCGAGCAAGTATCACCTTGGACTCAAACTTTGCAACTGTTTGACCAATACAGTTACGAGGACCAATAGAGAAAGGAAAATAAAGCATGCTGAAGTTAGAGATGCTTCCAGGTGAATTAAATCTCTCTGGATCAAAAATTTCAGGATTCCTCCAGATATCAGGATTGTAACTAAAGATATAATTCATTGTTGCTATTAGAGTTCCCTTTGGAAGTTTATAACCACCAACAGTAATCTCCTTTGCTAATTTTCGTGATGGACCTCCAACGACTGGATGCTTCCTCAGAGATTCCTGCATGACCTGACCGAGATATTTTAACTTTGCAAGGTCTTGGAAATCAACATGATCTTTTTCTCCAAGAACATCTTCAATTTCCTTCAAAATCTTGGCCTCTACATCTGGGTTCTTGAGTATTTCATATAAGGTAAATGCCAATGAATTAGCAGTCGTTTCTTGCCCAGCAACAAAGATAGTGATAAACTCGTCCATAATGTCATCCATCGTTAATGTTTTGTCATGCACCAAAAGAGTTAACAAGTCATTAGGAATATCCTTGCCAGCCTCTATGTCTCTGATACGATTGGTGATACATTCAAGGGCAAATTTCCTAAGAAACTTTGTTGAATTTATCTGCTCCCTTTGTCTGGCAGTTTGGAAGAGTCGAAACTGAAATATGGCCAGGAGTGTCGGAGAGAGAGGAATGTTTACATTACGTTGCACCCCTCTTAGATAAGATGAAATTGCTGTTGGAAAATGAGAATCTGGATGTTCAATTGCTCCAACATTGACATTGAATGAAACTTGACTGATAACATCCAAGGTCACTCTTCCAAATTCTTCTAACATTCTCGTTTCTTCTTCACTCTCAGCAAGGTTGGTCATCCGTTTCAAAAATCTATCACACACTTGGTTGAAATCAACCATGAAGTTCTTCAAACACTTTCTGTGAAATGCTGGTTTCATAAGCTGACGCCTCTTACGCCACGATTCTTCGTCAGTATTGATGAGAAGACCATAACCAGCACCTCTCTCACCAAAAACAAACCCAAGTTTGTGATAGAAATCTTTGTCTTTGCGAATATGATTCTGAAAGTCAATAAATACATCCCTTACGTAAACTGGATCTCCAAGGATTACAAACGCTCGGTAGAGAAAGAAAACCACGTAAATCGGGCCGTACTGGATTCGTTTGTCCAGGAGATAGTCCATTATCGTGCCCCCAGCTTTTCGACATTGCGCGATTTCGGATAGATGACCGAAGATGAAACTCGAACGAGGTGGTCCTGGCAAATGGTCGTTGATCTTGTGAATATAAAGCAAATATAAAATAAAGCCAAACATCAGACCAAGAGACCCAGTCACGAAAGCGCACAAGGGATAAAAAAGCAAAGAAAACACCGTGGGGTTCATAATTCTTGTCTTCTCCGCTGTACAGCTGGCAGCTGGTAGTTGAACGTTCACCACGAGTCACGGAGCCAGAAGAACTATTTGAAATACCAGAAGTCCGACGAAGGTAGCAGCTGAGGGGAGACGTGAGTGCACTTGACTAGTTACGGAATACGCTTAGGCTACGGCCACATGCACGTATATCCGGATTTTTTTGAAAACGCAACTTTTTTTATCCGTCTTCAAAAAAAATCCACGTCCACACGAGAACAGGAAGCGGCGTTTTCAAAAAGTTCCACTTTGGAGACCGTCATAACGTCTTCGAAAAGTTCCGTTTTTGATAACCGCTTCATCGTTTACGTGTGTACGGAACGCCAATCCGTAACAAAAAAGTTGCGTTTTCAAAAAAATCCGGATACGTGTGGACGTAGCCTAATTGGATCTGATCATAAACCTAATAATGAGTAAACATTTAAAGTGCCTATAAACTCAAATAAGATATTACTGATATGGATTCTATGTAACGTGAATAGTTGAATGCCAAAATATTTTCTGACTTGAACCTCTATTTGTTGTTAAATTGAGGTTTGTATTTCCAAAATGTTAATGAGGATGACGTCAATGTAGGTATTTGTGTGTGTGGCTTTCCTTTTCTTATGATAAACCGCTTGAATTAAGATTTTAATGAAAATAATTATAAAATATAGAATATACTATTCAAGTATCCCATTAACATGCGAATTGGGTAATATTTCTGCTGTAACGGAACACTGCGTATGCAAATTATGCCTACAAAAACGTCATCCTCATTACCATTTCGGAAATACAAACCTCAATATAACAACAAATAAAAGTTCAAATCAAAAAATATTTTGGTATTCAACTTTATACACATTAAATAGAATCCATATGCAGTAATATATTTGGTACTTTAATTCTGCTTGGATTTTGTAATAGTTTGGTACTCCTTGCTGTACAACTACGTTAAAGCATTAAAGCTCAGAAAACTTTGAGCTCTAACTGAATTTTAACATCTAACGACAAACTTGTGCAGCAAAAACTAACAAGCTATGACGTAACATATAGTAATTTTATAAAATAACCGGAAGTAAATGAACGACAACACGCACTCTGATTGGCTATTAAGTCAAACAAGCGTGCCATTATAACTCCATAACGGCACGGCACACGAGATACTTCGCGACGATTTTGTCGTTTTTGATTAATTTTATGTGGATTTAATCATCAACGAAAGTCAAAAATTACTTGGATATATGTCTAATCACGTAATTAACACAGCAGAATGTTTTCAGTGCAACTTTCATTGCAACTTTAAGTGCATTTTCATCGCTAAAATCGCCGACGTGTTTGTACGAGGCCACGCGTGGCGCTAAATGGTAACAAACTCGTCCTGAGACAGGTAATCTGTTTTTTTGCTTACTTTTCTTGGGTTTATTAACAATTTAAAGTAATTATTTTACGATGGAGCACGGTAATTTCAAAAGTAATGAGAAACTCGTTTTTAATCCGCGAAATAAATATTGTTTTCCGTTGTTTTGCATCTGATTCTCTGTTATAAAAGAAATGGTTCATGGTTTGGCGTGCTCCGTTGAGTTATGGATGCACTTGGGAAGTTGGAGAGCGCTCAAAAATCTAGATCGGCTACACCTCGACCAACTCTTACGCTTTATTCGTGCTCTCCGAACTTCCCGCGTGAATCGTTGATAACTCGATAGGAGCACGCCAAACCATGAACCATTTCTTAAGTGAAATACAGCAAGAGGAAATGACGCGGCGTTAACGTTTCTGCATAAATTTCATCCGCTAATAAATTTTTACACGTTCGAATCGAAGCTCGATTGTCCATGGAATGATCGAATGTTTATTATCAGTGAGGAACGTTTGAAGTTTGTCAACACCACGACGGCGATGGATTTTCTGAACTGGAAATGCCAAGAGTCAAGCCGTGCTGGAGAGTTTATCTTGTCGAGGTATAAAGTATAAACTGATATCAGTTTCTACAACTGACAACTGTGTTTCTTGGTAGGATATTTCACGGTTGTTTTCTTCTATTTTTAGGTGTACATATTGGTGTGGGTTCATTGTGTTTGCACTGATCCAGCATTCTGATCAGATGCTACTATCTGCGTGTGTGTATTTTGACTTATACAAAGTCTGCAAAATAATCTGATGGGCTCATGGGCTCAATGGTACATTGCTGTATAATTTTGTTAAATCTCTAGATTACCCTTGCCATATCATGTCAAACGATAAGTTATGGTAACTTGTAGTTTTCAATTTTATAATTAAAAAACATAGAAGAAATGTGTATACTCTGTCTATTGTAATTAATATTAAATTTTTGGACTTTTCAGTCTCCTAGGCCTTCACAGGCAACTCTGCAGAGTTGCCTGCAGAGTAGGCTAAATGTTTTTGTCTATTTCAGGCAGCACTTCACTTGTGATAGTAATTTCTAGTTGTACTTGTTTATTAGGCTCCCAACAATTGTGGAATAAATAGTAGAAATAATCAACAAGACAGTTGCATTGATACAGTACAATATATTTAACTTAATGACAGCAACTTAGAACAAGCCTGCAACAGCTTGTCACATTTGTCAAAAATATCAAGCCATCTACTGTAGCTGAGAACAAATCAATGAAATCATGTCACATTATAAATGACAAGTTGCAACATTGCCACTGCATATTTATTGCAACTTGACTTGTGTAACTACATTGGTTGTACATCTTTTATGTATCACACATAATTCTTAGCATTGCAAAAATGATGAACATCTTAAGCATTGAATGTTTCTTTCATGATAGTACATTAGTGCTCGTGTCTGTATACCCCGATACAGAACGGCCACTCATTCTGTAAATTAACACTTTGGCAAAATGCAGTACAGTACATTATTTAGCGCCCCATCACTTGGCACATCACACCATCTCGAGGGGCAACAGTTAATCTTTCCTCTCTTTTGGCAGTCTGTCCAGGAAGAAGTTTAAACTGATATCTTCGAAGAGCCCGAGCAAGTACCACCTTTGACTCAAACTTGGCAAGTGTTTGACCAATACAATTCCGAGGACCAACTGAGAAAGGGAAATAAATCATGCTGAAGTTAGAGATGTTTTCAGGTGAGTTAAATCTCTCTGGATCAAAAATTTCAGGATTCCTCCAGATATTAGGATTGTGACTAAAAATATAAGTTGATGATGCTATTACAGTTCCCTTTGGAATTTTATAACCACCAACAGTAATCTCCTTTGCTAATTTTCGTGATGGACCTCCAATGACTGGATGCTTCCTCAGAGATTCCTGCATGACCTGACCGAGATATTTTAACTTTGCAAGGTCTTGGAAATCAACATGATTTTTTTCTCCAAGAACATCTTCAATTTCCTTCAAAATCTTGGCCTCCACATCTGGGTTCTTGAGTATTTCATATAAGGTAAATGCCAATGAATTAGCAGTCGTTTCTTGCCCGGCAACAAAGACAGTGATAAACTCGTCCATAATGTCATCCATTGTTAATGTTTTGTCATTCACCAAAAGAGTTAACAAGTCACTAGGAATATCCTTGCCAGCCTCTATGTCTCTAATACGATTGGTGATACATTCAAAGGCAAACTTCCTGAGAAACTTTGTTGAATTTATTTGCTCCCTTTGCATGGCAGTTTGAAAAAGTCTAAACTGAAATATAGCCAGAAGTGTAGGACTGATTCGAAGGTTTATATTATCTTGCACCGCTCTTAGATAAGATGTGATCGCTGTTGGAAAATGAGAATCTGTATGTTCAATTGCTCCAACATTGACATTGAATGAAACTTGACTGATGATATCCAAGGTCACTCTTCCAAATTCTTTTAACATGCTTATTTCTTCTCTAGTCTCAGCAAGGTGGTTCATCCTTTTCAAAAATCTATCACACACTTGGTTGAAATCAACCATGAAGTTCTTCAAACACTTCCTGTGAAATGCTGGGTTCATAATTTGACGTCTCTTACGCCACGATTCTTCATCAGTATTGATGACAAGACCATAACCAGCTCCTCTCTCACCAAAAACAAACCCAACTTTGTGATACACAAATTTGTTTTTATAAAGGTGATTCTGGAAGCCAATAAACACTTCCCTTACGTAAACTGGATCTCCAACGATTACAAATGCTTCGTGGATGAAGAAAAGCACGTAAATCGGGCCGTACTGCATTCGCCTCTCGAGAAGAAACTCGCTAATGTCGCCCCCAGCTTTTCGACATTGGCGAAGGTCTGGTAGATGACCGAGAATGAAACATGAACGAGGTGGTCCTGGCAAATGGTCATGGAGCTTGTGAATATAATGCAAGTATAGAATAAAGCAAAACAACAGACCAAGAGATCCAGCCACAAAAGCGCCCAAGAAATAAAAGAGGAAAACCAAAGAAAACACAGTGGAGTCCATTATCTTTGAATATAATATCACAGAATAAGGATCATTGGATCAACCAGAAGTCCGACTCAGCGTTGGGACCTTTGATGTAAGCGTCCTCGCGAAATGTCGGCCTGCGATCCCGGCGCCATTTCGTCCTTGCGACCCTCGGGCTCCTGTATTCAATTATAATTAAATTTATATTGTTATCTATATATATAAGTAATTTACTTTTAGAAAACGGTTCTTTGGAAATAAAATTCTTTGACCACAAGGTTATTTAATAAAACTTCAGTACGCAGATACTACGGGTAAGAGTCCGTGGCAAAAAAGTCCTGCACACATGAAGCGGGTTTTACATTTCTCAATTATGCCGACACATTTGTTTATAGAAAAAGATGGCTAAAAATTTCGGAACTACGCATTGTTGAAGTACATCGAGTACGTATGTTGTTAGAAATTTTATAAGCTTTCATTCGGTGTATAGTTCAAACTTTAGAGTTACCTGTAACTTTTTAAAATGTTCAAAATGTGCACACCATTGACCATTGTTCGTAAAATAAGAATTAATATATGATGGGAAATGGACTCCTCACAAGTGTTATAGAATTTTGGATATTGTTTTTAAATACTAAACGTACAGCTCTGAACAACGTATTAAACATAGGATACTGTGAAGTGCCATTCATGTCAGAACTTTTAGTTTTCTCGCCGGAAAGTATTTTAAAGAATAAAAAAACATTATTTTGGTCTGGACCGTCTGAAATGGAATTTCTTGTTTTTGCCTTTTCCTGTTTTGGTGTTTGCTATAACCTCAGAAAAACTTCTGGTATGAACCTCAGATATTTCTTAAACAAAAGCTAATTCAAATATGAAAAAATATTAAAACTTTTATGGTCGACGGTGAGAACATTTTGAACATTTTAAAAAGTTACAGGTAACACTATTATTTGAACTATATAACGAATGAAAGCTTATAAAATTTCTAACAACATACGTACCCGATGTATTGCAACAATGCGTAGTTCCGAAAATTTTAGCCATCTTCTTCTATAAACAAATGTGGAGTTTATACAATTCTGGATTATGCCGACAGCTTCGTCACTGCAGGACTTTTTTGCCACGGACTTTTACCCGTAGTATCCGCGTACTGAAGTTTTAATAACCCCGCGGTCAAAGAATTTCATATCCAAAGAATCGATTTCTAAAGTAAATTACTTATTTACTTAACTAAATATTATTTATATATATAGATAATAATATGAAGTTAATTAAAAGGTCACAAGACGGCCAAGAGTAATTGATTACAGGAGCCCGAGGGTCGCAAGGACGAGAAGGCTAATTTTCCGGGGGCACTTACTTTCAAAATGGCCGACTGGCGCATGCGCATAAAAATAATGGGACACTTTTTTCCGCGAGTCGGACTTCTGGTTAATCCTTATTCTGTGATAATATGTCGTATTAAATACATACTTTCGTTTCAGCAACCTGAATGTCAGGCTGGGTTATTCAGGTTTATGTAAATGCAAGTACTGGGCCGCAGGTAGCCGCACAATATTATTTTGAGCTCTCTTTTTTTAAATTTACCTATATGTAATCAGGCGTTATTCAAGATGTACAAAACATCGGTATAAAAACAGTCACTAGTTAGTCAATAGGTCAATAGCTAACGGATAAACTCGATTTTTGACTATAGTTCAGGTAACCACAAGGCAGCCAAGATGGCTGAGATGCAAGATGCATAGGCTGGATTTCAAAAAAGCGAGCCCAAAATATTATTCTGCATCCGGTCCCCCCCCCCCCCCCGGTATATTTTGAAACCTATGGTCTCGGAAATTCCATTTTCTGCATTTTGGGCGAAGAATTTACAGAATTCTGAAACTGATTAGGAAACGGCATATAAAAATATTCGAAAGTGACTTGTGTTTGATCTGATAGTGATATCAAAGCACATCGAAGTTGGTTAAAAAACCTCGTTAAAGGGCATATGACTCGAAAATTAAGTTTGGCTTATTGAAAAGAACATTTAAAATGATAAAATAACATCTTTTGCAGTTTTTGGTTTCCTTGCTTCGTTTTTGAGATATTCCAGTTTGTTTGATATGCAAATGCACAACTTTTTACGTCACACGTGCATAATGAACATTATGAGTTACCGAGAGAAGGTTACATATCTTTGTTGTTGTGAAACGAAATCACTTGGAATTCTACATGTTTGGTGTTGTGGGTAGAAACACGCACATGCTTCCTTTGACTTAAGCCCATGTTTTCATAATAGCAGAGATATGTAACCTTTTCAGATAACTCATTATGCACATGTGACGTAAAAAGTTGTGTCATTTGCATATCAAACAAGCTGGAATATCTCAAAAACGAAGCAAGGAAACCAAAAACTGCAAAAGATGTTATTTTATCATTTTAAATGTTCTTTTCAATAAGACAAACTTAATTTTCGAGTCATATGCCCTTTAAGAAACGGGTGAAATCTGCTCTGCTTACCAGAAACCACTCAATCTCCACTTTTGGTGCTGACGTTTATCGACCAATATTAATTTTTTTCATTATTGGATGATTGACGTCATTCGTGCAATAATTAATTTTTTTCTTCTGAGCATTACCAAATATGGACAGCTTAAGTTTGTTATTAATTATTACAAAATTAACGGGAAAGATTCGGCCAATCAGAAACAGGAATAGATTTTCAATGACTCATGCATAAATGACTTTATTGGTCAATTAATTATTATATTATAGACATGAAAATTGCAAGTTAAATATATTGCTGACGCTATAGTCAGAAAGCGTATCAAGACCACTCAAGATCTTGACGACAGAACACGTACTTGTATTGTGATAAACATAGGCACGCTTGGGCGTACGTATAAACTATGCTTCTCCTTCTCTCGTCCTTTATAATAAGTACTGTCAAATTATTAACAGAAATGTTTTCATGTTTAGAGGCAAACACGTCACGTCTACGTCATAAATGAAGTTAGGCCCTCACCCAAAAGGCTCACGTCCTTGTGTTTGAAACCCCTATAGCTGATGAAACCAGTATAAAATATTCATTCATGGTACCCCTAGCCTTTTGGCATTGCCAGATATCTGATACATGACCGAGGATAAAACTTGAACGAGGTGGTCCTGGCAAATGGTCGTTGATTTTGTGAAGGTAGTGCAAGTATAAAATAAAAGAAGCCAGGAGACCAAGAAACCCAGCCACGATAGCGCCCAAGAAATAAAAAAGCAAGGAAAACATTGTGGAGCTCATTGTTTCTTCTCTGTCGTACAGCAATTGACACGTTTGAGTAAAGGTCGTTGAGCGTTCACTGCGAGTCACATGCAGAATAAAGAACTATTAACCTCAACTTTCGATGCTGATGTTAATCGTCCAATTTTTTTCATTATTGGACCATTGACGTCATTCGTGCAATAATTATTTTTTGTTTGGAGCAATTACCAAATATAAACATCTTTGTTATGAAAAATAAGCCGGGAGTTAAACAAAGAGCATTATCGTATCAATTACCGCACATAAACTTGAAAATAGAAGACGTCCAAATAAAGAATAAATGACGCTAACACTGACCTAAAGC
Organism: Paragorgia papillata; assembly: GCA_035771165.1. Lineage (NCBI taxonomy): Eukaryota > Metazoa > Cnidaria > Anthozoa > Scleralcyonacea > Coralliidae > Paragorgia > Paragorgia papillata. The sequence goes on from JAWNZC010000191.1 coordinate 939,660, forward strand.
ATCTATGAACGGTCTTAGTTTTTGGAGGGGGTAGGTGGTTATTTTAAAATTGGAGTTCTAAAGGAGGGGGGGGGGGGGAGCTTAATAGAGAGAGCGTGTTAAAAGAGCTGACCCAAAGCATCTATGAATAAAATTAAATATATTGATCCGCCAGTCAGAAAACGTATCAAGATCACTCAAGAACTTGACAACGTGAGTTGAACCCTATATCAAAACACGGTGACAAAGTGTGATATTTAATAAACACTAATTAAGGCACTATGCTTCTCCTTCTCTCTCCAAACCTAGAAGTTGCTTAAGTTAGTATAGTTGAGGCAAACAAGTCACGTCCACATGAATAAAGTTAAGCCCTCATCCAGAAGGTTCACGTCCTCGAAAACACTGACGAAAAAAAAACAAAACAAAAAAACCCTGACGAAACACTCAAATTACATGATTGAAGCATTTCAGTGTTGATAATTCGTAGACGTGGAACTGTTACCTTCCCAATCCATGCATCAAGACTAAAAGTATCACCTTGGACTCAAACTTTGCAACTGTTTGACCAATACAGTTACGAGGACCAATAGAGAAAGGAAAATAAAGCATGCTGAAGTTAGAGATGTTTCCAGGTGAATTAAATCTCTCTGGATCAAAAATCTCAGGATTCCTCCAGATATCAGGATTGTAACTAAAGATATAATTCATTGTTGCTATTAGAGTTCCCTTTGGAAGTTTATAACCACCAACAGTAATCTCCTTTGCTAATTTTCGTGATGGACCTCCAACGACTGGATGCTTCCTCAGAGATTCCTGCATTACCTGACCGAGATATTTTAACTTTGCAAGGTCTTGGAAATCAACATGATCTTTTTCTCCAAGAACATCTTCAATTTCCTTCAAAATCTTGGCCTCTACATCTGGGTTATTGAGTATTTCATATAATGTAAATGCCAATGAATTAGCAGTCGTTTCTTGCCCGGCAACAAAGATAGTGATAAACTCGTCCATAATGTCATCCATCGTTAATGTCTTCAGTGTCATTCACCAAAAGAGTTAACAAGTCATTTGGAATATCCTTGCCAACCTCTATGTCTCTAATACGATTGGTGATACATTCAAAGGCAAATTTCCTGAGAAACTTTGTTGAATTTATTTGCTCCCTTTGTGTGGCAGTTTGGAAGATTCGAAACTGAAATATGGCCAGGAGTGTCGGAGAGAGAGGAATGTTTATATTATCTTGTACCCCTCTTAGATAAGATGTAATCGCTGTTGGGAAATGAGAATCTGGATGTTCAACTGCTCCAACGTTGACATTAAATGAAACTTGACTGATAACGTCCAAGCTCACTCTTGCAAATTCTTCTAACATTCTCGTTTCTTCTTCACTCTCAGCAAGGTTGGTCATCCTTTTCAAAAATCTATCACACACTTGGTTGAAATCAACCATGAAGTTCTTCAAACACTTTCTGTTAAATGCTGGGTTCATAATTTGACGTCGTTTATGCCACGATTCTTCATCAGTATTGATGAGAAGACCATAACCACCACCTCTCTCACCAAAAACAAACCCAGCTTTGTGATAGAAATCTTTGTCTTTGCGAATATGATTCTGAAAGTCAATAAATACATCCCTTACGTAAACTGGATCTCCAAGGATTACAAACGCTCGGTAGAGAAAGAAAACCACGTAAATCGCGCCGTACTGGATTCGTTTGTCCAGGAGATAGTCCATTATCGTGCCCCCAGCGTTTCGGCATTGCGAGATTTCGGATAGATGACCGAAGATGAAACTCGAACGAGGTGGTCCTGGCAAATGGTCATTGATCTTGTGAATATAATGCAAATATAAAATAAAGCCAAACATCAGACCAAGAGACCCAGTCACGAAAGCGCACAAGGCATAAAAGCAAAGAAAACACCGTGGGGTTCATAATTCTTGTCTTCTCCGCTGTACAGCTGGCAGCTGGTAGTTGAACGTTCACCACGAGTCACGGAGCCAGAAGAACTATTTGAAATACCAGAAGTCCGACGAAGGTAGCAGCTGAGGGGAGACGTGAGTGCACTTGACTACTTATGGAATACGCTTAGGCTACGGCCACATGCACGTATATCCGGATTTTTTTGAAAACGCAACTTTTTTTATCCGTCTTCAAAAAAAATCCACGTCCACACGAGAACAGGAAGCGGCGTTTTCAAAAAGTTCCACTTTGGAGACCGTCATAACGTCTTCGAAAAGTTCCGTTTTTGATAACCGCTTCATCGTTTACGTGTGTACGGAACGCCAATCCGTAACAAAAAAGTTGCGTTTTCAAAAAAATCCGGATACGTGTGGACGTAGCGTAATTGGATCTGATCATAAACCTAATAATGAGTAAACATTTAAAGTGCCTATAAAACTCAAATAAGATATTACTGATATGGATTCTATGTAACGTGAATAGTTGAATGCCAAAATATTTTCTGACTTGAAGCTCTATTTGTTGTTATATTGAGGTTTGTATTTCCAAAATGTTAATGAGGATGACGTCAATGTAGGCATTTGTGTGTGTGGCTTTCCTTTTCTTATGATAAACCGCTTGAATTAAGATTTTAATGAAAATAATTATAAAATATAGAATATACTATTCAAGTATCCCATTAACATGCGAATTGGGTAATATTTCTGCTGTAACGGAACACTGCGTATGCAAATTATGCCTACAAAAACGTCATCCTCATTACCATTTCGGAAATACAAACCTCAATATAACAACAAATAAAAGTTCAAATCAAAAAATATTTTGGTATTCAACTTTATACACATTAAATAGAATCCATATGCAGTAATATATTTGATACTTTAATTCTGCTTGGATTTTGTAATAGTTTGGTAACTCCTTGCTGTACAACTACGTTAAAGCATTAAAGCTCAGAAAACTTTGAGCTCTAACTGAATTTTAATATCTAACGACAAACTTGTGCAGCAAAAACTAACAAGCTATGACGTAACATATAGTAATTTTATAAAATAACCGGAAGTAAATGAACGACAACACGCACTCTGATTGGCTATTAAGCCAAACAAGCGTGCCATTATAACTCCATAAACGGCACGGCACACGAGATACTTCGCGACGATTTTGTCGTTTTTGATTAATTTTATGTGGATTTAATCATCAACGAAAGTCAAAAATTACTTGGATATATGTCTAATCACGTAATTAACACAGCAGAATGTTTTCAGTGCAACTTTCATTGCAACTTTAAGTGCATTTTCATCGCTAAAATCGCCGACGTGTTTGTACGAGGCCACGCGTGGCGCTAAATGGTAACAAAACTCGTCCTGAGACAGGTAATCTGTTTTTTTGCTTACTTTTCTTGGGTTTATTAACAATTTAAAGTAATTATTTTACGATGGAGCACGGTAATTTCAAAAGTAATGAGAAACTCGTTTTTAATCCGCGAAATAAATATTGTTTTCCGTTGTTTTGCATCTGATTCTCTGTTATAAAAGAAATGGTTCATGGTTTGGCGTGCTCCGTTGAGTTATGGATGCACTTGGGAAGTTGGAGAGCGCTCAAAAATCTAGATCGGCTACACCTCGACCAACTCTTACGCTTTATTCGTGCTCTCCGAACTTCCCGCGTGAATCGTTGATAACTCGATAGGAGCACGCCAAACCATGAACCATTTCTTAAGTGAAATACAGCAAGAGGAAATGACGCGGCGTTAACGTTTCTGCATAAATTTCATCCGCTAATAAATTTTTTACACGTTCGAATCGAAGCTCGATTGTCCATGGAATGATCGAATGTTTATTATCAGTGAGGAACGTTTTGAAGTTTGTCAACACCACGACGGCGATGGATTTTCTGAACTGGAAATGCCAAGAGTCAAGCCGTGCTGGAGAGTTTATCTTGTCGAGGTATAAAGTATAAACTGATATCAGTTTCTACAACTGACAACTGTGTTTCTTGGTAGGATATTTCACGGTTGTTTTCTTCTATTTTTAGGTGTACATATTGGTGTGGGTTCATTGTGTTTGCACTGATCCAGCATTCTGATCAGATGCTACTATCTGCGTGTGTGTATTTTGACTTATACAAAGTCTGCAAAATAATCTGATGGGCTCATGGGCTCAATGGTACATTGCTGTATAATTTTGTTAAATCTCTAGATTACCCTTGCCATATCATGTCAAACGATAAGTTATGGTAACTTGTAGTTTTCAATTTTATAATTAAAAAACATAGAAGAAATGTGTATACTCTGTCTATTGTAATTAATATTAAATTTTTTGACTTTTCAGCCTCCTAGGCCTTCACAGGCAACTCTGCAGAGTTGCCTGCAGAGTAGGCTAAATGTTTTTGTCTATTTCAGGCAGCACTTCACTTGTGATAGTAATTTCTAGTTGTACTTGTTTATTAGGCTCCCAACAATTGTAGAATAAATAGTAGAAATAATCAACAAGACAGTTGCATTGATACAGTACAATATATTTAACTTAATGACAGCAACTTAGAACAAGCCTGCAACAGCTTGTCAGATTTGTCAAAAATATCAAGCCATCTACTGTAGCTGAGAACAAATCAATGAAATCATGTCACATTATAAATGACAAGTTGCAACATTGCCACTGCATATTTATTGCAACTTGACTTGTGTAACTACATTGGTTGTACATCTTTTATGTATCACACATAATTCTTAGCATTGCAAAAATGATGAACATCTTAAGCATTGAATGTTTCTTTCATGATAGTACATTAGTGCTCGTGTCTGTATACCCCGATACAGAACGGCCACTCATTCTGTAAATTAACACTTTGGCAAAATGCATTACAGTACATTATTTAGCGCCCCATCACTTGGCACATCACACCATCTCGAGGGGCAACAGTTAATCTTTCCTCTCTTTTGGCAGTCTGTCCAGGAAGAAGTTTAAACTGATATCTTCGAAGAGCCCGAGCAAGTACCACCTTTGACTCAAACTTGGCAAGTGTTTGACCAATACAATTCCGAGGACCAACTGAGAAAGGGAAATAAATCATGCTGAAGTTAGAGATGTTTTCAGGTGAGTTAAATCTCTCTGGATCAAAAATTTCAGGATTCCTCCAGATATTAGGATTGTGACTAAAAATATAAGTTGATGATGCTATTACAGTTCCCTTTGGAATTTTATAACCACCAACAGTAATCTCCTTTGCTAATTTTCGTGATGGACCTCCAACGACTGGATGCTTCCTCAGAGATTCCTGCATGACCTGACCGAGATATTTTAACTTTGCAAGGTCTTGGAAATCAACATGATTTTTTTCTCCAAGAACATCTTCAATTTCCTTCAAAATCTTGGCCTCCACATCTGGGTTCTTGAGTATTTCATATAAGGTAAATGCCAATGAATTAGCAGTCGTTTCTTGCCCGGCAACAAAGACAGTGATAAACTCGTCCATAATGTCATCCATTGTTAATGTTTTGTCATTCACCAAAAGAGTTAACAAGTCACTAGGAATATCCTTGCCAGCCTCTATGTCTCTAATACGATTGGTGATACATTCAAAGGCAAACTTCCTGAGAAACTTTGTTGAATTTATTTGCTCCCTTTGCATGGCAGTTTGAAAAAGTCTAAACTGAAATATAGCCAGAAGTGTAGGACTGATTCGAAGGTTTATATTATCTTGCACCGCTCTTAGATAAGATGTGATCGCTGTTGGAAAATGAGAATCTGTATGTTCAATTGCTCCAACATTGACATTGAATGAAACTTGACTGATGATATCCAAGGTCACTCTTCCAAATTCTTTTAACATGCTTATTTCTTCTCTAGTCTCAGCAAGGTGGTTCATCCTTTTCAAAAATCTATCACACACTTGGTTGAAATCAACCATGAAGTTCTTCAAACACTTCCTGTGAAATGCTGGGTTCATAATTTGACGTCTCTTACGCCACGATTCTTCATCAGTATTGATGACAAGACCATAACCAGCTCCTCTCTCACCAAAAACAAACCCAACTTTGTGATACACAAATTTGTTTTTATAAAGGTGATTCTGGAAGCCAATAAACACTTCCCTTACGTAAACTGGATCTCCAACGATTACAAATGCTTCGTGGATGAAGAAAAGCACGTAAATCGGGCCGTACTGCATTCGCCTCTCGAGAAGAAACTCGCTAATGTCGCCCCCAGCTTTTCGACATTGGCGAAGGTCTGGTAGATGACCGAGAATGAAACATGAACGAGGTGGTCCTGGCAAATGGTCATGGAGCTTGTGAATATAATGCAAGTATAGAATAAAGCAAAACAACAGACCAAGAGATCCAGCCACAAAAGCGCCCAAGAAATAAAAGAGGAAAACCAAAGAAAACATAGTGGAGTCCATTATCTTTGAATATAATATCACAGAATAAGGATCATTGGATCAACCAGAAGTCCGACTCAGCGTTGGGACCTTTGATGTAAGCGTCCTCGCGAAATGTCGGCCTGCGATCCCGGCGCCATTTCGTCCTTGCGACCCTCGGGCTCCTGTATTCAATTATAATTAAATTTATATTGTTATCTATATATATAAATAATATTTAGTTAAGTAAATAAGTAATTTACTTTTAGAAAACGGTTCTTTGGAAATAAAATTCTTTGACCACAAGGTTATTAAAACTTCAGTACGCAGATACTACGGGTAAGAGTCCGTGGCAAAAAAGTCCTGCACACATGAAGCGGGTTTTACATTTCTCAATTATGCCGACACATTTGTTTATAGAAAAAGATGGCTAAAAATTTCGGAACTACGCATTGTTGAAGTACATCGAGTACGTATGTTGTTAGAAATTTTATAAGCTTTCATTCGGTGTATAGTTCAAACTTTAGAGTTACCTGTAACTTTTTAAAATGTTCAAAATGTGCACACCATTGACCATTGTTCGTAAAATAAGAATTAATATATGATGGGAAATGGACTCCTCACAAGTGTTATAGAATTTTGGATATTGTTTTTAAATACTAAACGTACAGCTCTGAACAACGTATTAAACATAGGATACTGTGAAGTGCCATTCATGTCAGAACTTTTAGTTTTCTCGCCGGAAAGTATTTTAAAGAATAAAAAAACATTATTTTGGTCTGGACCGTCTGAAATGGATGAATTTCTTAAGTTTGTTTTGCCTTTTCCTGTTTTGGTGTTTGCTATAACCTCAGAAAAACTTCTGGTATGAACCTCAGATATTTCTTAAACAAAAGCTAATTCAAATATGAAAAAATATTAAAACTTTTATGGTCGACGGTGAGAACATTTTGAACATTTTAAAAAGTTACAGGTAACACTATTATTTGAACTATATAACGAATGAAAGCTTATAAAATTTCTAACAACATACGTACCCGATGTATTGCAACAATGCGTAGTTCCGAAAATTTTAGCCATCTTCTTCTATAAACAAATGTGGAGTTTATACAATTCTGGATTATGCCGACAGCTTCGTCACTGCAGGACTTTTTTGCCACGGACTTTTACCCGTAGTATCCGCGTACTGAAGTTTTAATAACCCCGCGGTCAAAGAATTTCATATCCAAAGAATCGATTTCTAAAGTAAATTACTTATTTACTTAACTAAATATTATTTATATATATAGATAATAATATGAAGTTAATTAAAAGGTCACAAGACGGCCAAGAGTAATTGATTACAGGAGCCCAAGGGTCGCAAGGACGAGAAGGCTAATTTTCCGGGGGCACTTACTTTCAAAATGGCCGACTGGCGCATGCGCATAAAAATAATGGGACACTTTTTTCCGCGAGTCGGACTTCTGGTTAATCCTTATACTGTGATAATATGTCGTATTAAATACATACTTTCGTTTCAGCAACCTGAATGTCAGGCTGGGTTATTCAGGTTTATGTAAATGCAAGTACTGGGCCGCAGGTAGCCGCACAATATTATTTTGAGCTCTCTTTTTTTAAATTTACCTATATGTAATCAGGCGTTATTCAAGATGTACAAAACATCGGTATAAAAACAGTCACTAGTTAGTCAATAGGTCAATAGCTAACGGATAAACTCGATTTTTGACTATAGTTCAGGTAACCACAAGGCAGCCAAGATGGCTGAGATGCAAGATGCATAGGCTGGATTTCAAAAAAGCGAGCCCAAAATATTATTCTGCATCCGGTCCCCCCCCCGGTATATTTTGAAACCTATGGTCTCGGAAATTCCATTTTCTGCATTTTGGGCGAAGAATTTACAGAATTCTGAAACTGATTAGGAAACGGCATATAAAAATATTCGAAAGTGACTTGTGTTTGATCTGATAGTGATATCAAAGCACATCGAAGTTGGTTAAAAAACCTCGTTAAAGGGCATATGACTCGAAAATTAAGTTTGGCTTATTGAAAAGAACATTTAAAATGATAAAATAACATCTTTTGCAGTTTTTGGTTTCCTTGCTTCGTTTTTGAGATATTCCAGTTTGTTTGATATGCAAATGCACAACTTTTTACGTCACACGTGCATAATGAACATTATGAGTTACCGAGAGAAGGTTACATATCTTTGTTGTTGTGAAACGAAATCACTTGGAATTCTACATGTTTGGTGTTGTGGGTAGAAACACGCACATGCTTCCTTTGACTTAAGCCCATGTTTTCATAATAGCAGAGATATGTAACCTTTTCAGATAACTCATTATGCACATGTGACGTAAAAAGTTGTGTCATTTGCATATCAAACAAGCTGGAATATCTCAAAAACGAAGCAAGGAAACCAAAAACTGCAAAAGATGTTATTTTATCATTTTAAATGTTCTTTTCAATAAGACAAACTTAATTTTCGAGTCATATGCCCTTTAAGAAACGGGTGAAATCTGCTCTGCTTACCAGAAACCACTCAATCTCCACTTTTGGTGCTGACGTTTATCGACCAATATTAATTTTTTTCATTATTGGATGATTGACGTCATTCGTGCAATAATTAATTTTTTTCTTCTGAGCATTACCAAATATGGACAGCTTAAGTTTGTTATTAATTATTACAAAATTAACGGGAAAGATTCGGCCAATCAGAAACAGGAATAGATTTTCAATGACTCATGCATAAATGACTTTATTGGTCAATTAATTATTATATTATAGACATGAAAATTGCAAGTTAAATATATTGCTGACGCTATAGTCAGAAAGCGTATCAAGACCACTCAAGATCTTGACGACAGAACACGTACTTGTATTGTGATAAACATAGGCACGCTTGGGCGTACGTATAAACTATGCTTCTCCTTCTCTCGTCCTTTATAATAAGTACTGTCAAATTATTAACAGAAATGTTTTCATGTTTAGAGGCAAAACACGTCACGTCTACGTCATAAATGAAGTTAGGCCCTCACCCAAAAGGCTCACGTCCTTGTGTTTGAAACCCCTATAGCTGATGAAACCAGTATAAAATATTCATTCATGGTACCCCTAGCCTTTTGGCATTGCCAGATATCTGATACATGACCGAGGATAAAACTTGAACGAGGTGGTCCTGGCAAATGGTCGTTGATTTTGTGAAGGTAGTGCAAGTATAAAAATAAAAGAAGCCAGGAGACCAAGAAAACCAGCCACGATAGCGCCCAAGAAATAAAAAAGCAAGGAAAACATTGTGGAGCTCATTGTTTCTTCTCTGTCGTACAGCAATTGACACGTTTGAGTAAAGGTCGTTGAGCGTTCACTGCGAGTCACATGCAGAATAAAGAACTATTAACCTCAACTTTCGATGCTGATGTTAATCGTCCAATTTTTTTCATTATTGGACCATTGACGTCATTCGTGCAATAATTATTTTTTGTTTGGAGCAATTACCAAATATAAACATCTTTGTTATGAAAAATAAGCCGGGAGTTAAACAAAGAGCATTATCGTATCAATTACCGCACATAAACTTGAAAATAGAAGACGTCCAAATAAAGAATAAATGACGCTAACACTGACCTAAAGCATCTATGAACGGTCTTAGTTTTTGGAGGGGGTAGGTGGTTATTTTAAAATTGGAGTTCTAAAGGAGGGGGGGGGGGGAGCTTAATAGAGAGAGCGTGTTAAAAGAGCTGACCCAAAGCATCTATGAATAAAATTAAATATATTGATCCGCCAGTCAGAAAACGTATCAAGATCACTCAAGAACTTGACAACGTGAGTTGAACCCTATATCAAAACACGGTGACAAAGTGTGATATTAAATAAACACTAATTAAGGCACTATGCTTCTCCTTCTCTCTCCAAACCTAGAAGTTGCTTAAGTTAGTATAGTTGAGGCAAACAAGTCACGTCCACATGAATAAAGTTAAGCCCTCATCCAGAAGGTTCACGTCCTTGAAAACACTGACGAAAAAAACAAAACAAAAAAAACCCCTGACGAAACACTCAAATTACATGATTGAAGCATTTCAGTGTTGATAATTCGTAGACGTGGAACTGTTAGCTTCCCAATCCATGCATCAAGACTAAAAGTATCACCTTGGACTCAAACTTTGCAACTGTTTGACCAATACAGTTACGAGGACCAATAGAGAAAGGAAAATAAAGCATGCTGAAGTTAGAGATGTTTCCAGGTGAATTAAATCTCTCTGGATCAAAAATCTCAGGATTCCTCCAGATATCAGGATTGTAACTAAAGATATAATTCATTGTTGCTATATAGAGTTCCCTTTGGAAGTTTATAACCACCAACAGTAATCTCCTTTGCTAATTTTCGTGATGGACCTCCAACGACTGGATGCTTCCTCAGAGATTCCTGCATTACCTGACCGAGATATTTTAACTTTGCAAGGTCTTGGAAATCAACATGATCTTTTTCTCCAAGAACATCTTCAATTTCCTTCAAAATCTTGGCCTCTACATCTGGGTTATTGAGTATTTCATATAATGTAAATGCCAATGAATTAGCAGTCGTTTCTTGCCCGGCAACAAAGATAGTGATAAACTCGTCCATAATGTCATCCATCGTTAATGTCTTCAGTGTCATTCACCAAAAGAGTTAACAAGTCATTTGGAATATCCTTGCCAACCTCTATGTCTCTAATACGATTGGTGATACATTCAAAGGCAAATTTCCTGAGAAACTTTGTTGAATTTATTTGCTCCCTTTGTGTGGCAGTTTGGAAGATTCGAAACTGAAATATGGCCAGGAGTGTCGGAGAGAGAGGAATGTTTATATTATCTTGTACCCCTCTTAGATAAGATGTAATCGCTGTTGGGAAATGAGAATCTGGATGTTCAACTGCTCCAACGTTGACATTAAATGAAACTTGACTGATAACGTCCAAGCTCACTCTTGCAAATTCTTCTAACATTCTCGTTTCTTCTTCACTCTCAGCAAGGTTGGTCATCCTTTTCAAAAATCTATCACACACTTGGTTGAAATCAACCATGAAGTTCTTCAAACACTTTCTGTTAAATGCTGGGTTCATAATTTGACGTCGTTTATGCCACGATTCTTCATCAGTATTGATGAGAAGACCATAACCACCACCTCTCTCACCAAAAACAAACCCAGCTTTGTGATAGAAATCTTTGTCTTTGCGAATATGATTCTGAAAGTCAATAAATACATCCCTTACGTAAAACTGGATCTCCAAGGATTACAAACGCTCGGTAGAGAAAGAAAACCACGTAAATCGCGCCGTACTGGATTCGTTTGTCCAGGAGATAGTCCATTATCGTGCCCCCAGCGTTTTCGGCATTGCGAGATTTCGGATAGATGACCGAAGATGAAACTCGAACGAGGTGGTCCTGGCAAATGGTCATTGATCTTGTGAATATAATGCAAATATAAAATAAAGCCAAACATCAGACCAAGAGACCCAGTCACGAAAGCGCACAAGGCATAAAAGCAAAGAAAACACCGTGGGGTTCATAATTCTTGTCTTCTCCGCTGTACAGCTGGCAGCTGGTAGTTGAACGTTCACCACGAGTCACGGAGCCAGAAGAACTATTTGAAATACCAGAAGTCCGACGAAGGTAGCAGCTGAGGGGAGACGTGAGTGCACTTGACTACTTATGGAATACGCTTAGGCTACGGCCACATGCACGTATATCCGGATTTTTTTGAAAACGCAACTTTTTTTATCCGTCTTCAAAAAAAATCCACGTCCACACGAGAACAGGAAGCGGCGTTTTCAAAAAGTTCCACTTTGGAGACCGTCATAACGTCTTCGAAAAGTTCCGTTTTTGATAACCGCTTCATCGTTTACGTGTGTACGGAACGCCAATCCGTAACAAAAAAGTTGCGTTTTCAAAAAAATCCGGATACGTGTGGACGTAGCGTAATTGGATCTGATCATAAACCTAATAATGAGTAAACATTTAAAGTGCCTATAAACTCAAATAAGATATTACTGATATGGATTCTATGTAACGTGAATAGTTGAATGCCAAAATATTTTCTGACTTGAAGCTCTATTTGTTGTTATATTGAGGTTTGTATTTCCAAAATGTTAATGAGGATGACGTCAATGTAGGCATTTGTGTGTGTGGCTTTCCTTTTCTTATGATAAACCGCTTGAATTAAGATTTTAATGAAAATAATTATAAAATATAGAATATACTATTCAAGTATCCCATTAACATGCGAATTGGGTAATATTTCTGCTGTAACGGAACACTGCGTATGCAAATTATGCCTACAAAAACGTCATCCTCATTACCATTTCGGAAATACAAACCTCAATATAACAACAAATAAAAGTTCAAATCAAAAAATATTTTGGTATTCAACTTTATACACATTAAATAGAATCCATATGCAGTAATATATTTGATACTTTAATTCTGCTTGGATTTTGTAATAGTTTGGTACTCCTTGCTGTACAACTACGTTAAAGCATTAAAGCTCAGAAAACTTTGAGCTCTAACTGAATTTTAATATCTAACGACAAACTTGTGCAGCAAAAACTAACAAGCTATGACGTAACATATAGTAATTTTATAAAATAACCGGAAGTAAATGAACGACAACACGCACTCTGATTGGCTATTAAGCCAAACAAGCGTGCCATTATAACTCCATAACGGCACGGCACACGAGATACTTCGCGACGATTTTGTCGTTTTTGATTAATTTTATGTGGATTTAATCATCAACGAAAGTCAAAAATTACTTGGATATATGTCTAATCACGTAATTAACACAGCAGAATGTTTTCAGTGCAACTTTCATTGCAACTTTAAGTGCATTTTCATCGCTAAAATCGCCGACGTGTTGTACGAGGCCACGCGTGGCGCTAAATGGTAACAAACTCGTCCTGAGACAGGTAATCTGTTTTTTTGCTTACTTTTCTTGGGTTTATTAACAATTTAAAGTAATTATTTTACGATGGAGCACGGTAATTTCAAAAGTAATGAGAAACTCGTTTTTAATCCGCGAAATAAATATTGTTTTCCGTTGTTTTGCATCTGATTCTCTGTTATAAAAGAAATGGTTCATGGTTTGGCGTGCTCCGTTGAGTTATGGATGCACTTGGGAAGTTGGAGAGCGCTCAAAAATCTAGATCGGCTACACCTCGACCAACTCTTACGCTTTATTCGTGCTCTCCGAACTTCCCGCGTGAATCGTTGATAACTCGATAGGAGCACGCCAAACCATTTAACCATTTCTTAAGTGAAATACAGCAAGAGGAAATGACGCGGCGTTAACGTTTCTGCATAAATTTCATCCGCCTAATAAATTTTTACACGTTCGAATCGAAGCTCGATTGTCCATGGAATGATCGAATGTTTATTATCAGTGAGGAACGTTTGAAGTTTGTCAACACCACGACGGCGATGGATTTTCTGAACTGGAAATGCCAAGAGTCAAGCCGTGCTGGAGAGTTTATCTTGTCGAGGTATAAAGTATAAACTGATATCAGTTTCTACAACTGACAAACTGTGTTTCTTGGTAGGATATTTCACGGTTGTTTTCTTCTATTTTTAGGTGTACATATTGGTGTGGGTTCATTGTGTTTGCACTGATCCAGCATTCTGATCAGATGCTACTATCTGCGTGTGTGTATTTTGACTTATACAAAGTCTGCAAAATAATCTGATGGGCTCATGGGCTCAATGGTACATTGCTGTATAATTTTGTTAAATCTCTAGATTACCCTTGCCATATCATGTCAAACGATAAGTTATGGTAACTTGTAGTTTTCAATTTTATAATTAAAAAACATAGAAGAAATGTGTATACTCTGTCTATTGTAATTAATATTAAATTTTTTGACTTTTCAGCCTCCTAGGCCTTCACAGGCAACTCTGCAGAGTTGCCTGCAGAGTAGGCTAAATGTTTTTGTCTATTTCAGGCAGCACTTCACTTGTGATAGTAATTTCTAGTTGTACTTGTTTATTAGGCTCCCAACAATTGTAGAATAAATAGTAGAAATAAATCAACAAGACAGTTGCATTGATACAGTACAATATATTTAACTTAATGACAGCAACTTAGAACAAGCCTGCAACAGCTTGTCAGATTTGTCAAAAATATCAAGCCATCTACTGTAGCTGAGAACAAATCAATGAAATCATGTCACATTATAAATGACAAGTTGCAACATTGCCACTGCATATTTATTGCAACTTGACTTGTGTAACTACATTGGTTGTACATCTTTTATGTATCACACATAATTCTTAGCATTGCAAAAATGATGAACATCTTAAGCATTGAATGTTTCTTTCATGATAGTACATTAGTGCTCGTGTCTGTATACCCCGATACAGAACGGCCACTCATTCTGTAAATTAACACTTTGGCAAAATGCATTACAGTACATTATTTAGCGCCCCATCACTTGGCACATCACACCATCTCGAGGGGCAACAGTTAATCTTTCCTCTCTTTTGGCAGTCTGTCCAGGAAGAAGTTTAAACTGATATCTTCGAAGAGCCCGAGCAAGTACCACCTTTGACTCAAACTTGGCAAGTGTTTGACCAATACAATTCCGAGGACCAACTGAGAAAGGGAAATAAATCATGCTGAAGTTAGAGATGTTTTCAGGTGAGTTTAAATCTCTCTGGATCAAAAATTTCAGGATTCCTCCAGATATTAGGATTGTGACTAAAAATATAAGTTGATGATGCTATTACAGTTCCCTTTGGAATTTTATAACCACCAACAGTAATCTCCTTTGCTAATTTTCGTGATGGACCTCCAACGACTGGATGCTTCCTCAGAGATTCCTGCATGACCTGACCGAGATATTTTAACTTTGCAAGGTCTTGGAAATCAACATGATTTTTTTCTCCAAGAACATCTTCAATTTCCTTCAAAATCTTGGCCTCCACATCTGGGTTCTTGAGTATTTCATATAAGGTAAATGCCAATGAATTAGCAGTCGTTTCTTGCCCGGCAACAAAGACAGTGATAAACTCGTCCATAATGTCATCCATTGTTAATGTTTTGTCATTCACCAAAAGAGTTAACAAGTCACTAGGAATATCCTTGCCAGCCTCTATGTCTCTAATACGATTGGTGATACATTCAAAGGCAAACTTCCTGAGAAACTTTGTTGAATTTATTTGCTCCCTTTGCATGGCAGTTTGAAAAAAGTCTAAACTGAAATATAGCCAGAAGTGTAGGACTGATTCGAAGGTTTATATTATCTTGCACCGCTCTTAGATAAGATGTGATCGCTGTTGGAAAATGAGAATCTGTATGTTCAATTGCTCCAACATTGACATTGAATGAAACTTGACTGATGATATCCAAGGTCACTCTTCCAAATTCTTTTAACATGCTTATTTTCTTCTCTAGTCTCAGCAAGGTGGTTCATCCTTTTCAAAAATCTATCACACACTTGGTTGAAATCAACCATGAAGTTCTTCAAAACACTTCCTGTGAAATGCTGGGTTCATAATTTGACGTCTCTTACGCCACGATTCTTCATCAGTATTGATGACAAGACCATAACCAGCTCCTCTCTCACCAAAAACAAACCCAACTTTGTGATACACAAATTTGTTTTTATAAAGGTGATTCTGGAAGCCAATAAACACTTCCCTTACGTAAACTGGATCTCCAACGATTACAAATGCTTCGTGGATTGAAGAAAAGCACGTAAATCGGGCCGTACTGCATTCGCCTCTCGAGAAGAAACTCGCTAATGTTCGCCCCCAGCTTTTCGACATTGGCGAAGGTCTGGTAGATGACCGAGAATGAAACATGAACGAGGTGGTCCTGGCAAATGGTCATGGAGCTTGTGAATATAATGCAAGTATAGAATAAAGCAAAACAACAGACCAAGAGATCCAGCCACAAAAGCGCCCAAGAAATAAAAGAGGAAAACCAAAGAAAACATAGTGGAGTCCATTATCTTTGAATATAATATCACAGAATAAGGATCATTGGATCAACCAGAAGTCCGACTCAGCGTTGGGACCTTTGATGTAAGCGTCCTCGCGAAATGTCGGCCTGCGATCCCGGCGCCATTTCGTCCTTGCGACCCTCGGGCTCCTGTATTCAATTATAATTAAATTTATATTGTTATCTATATATATAAATAATATTTAGTTAAGTAAATAAGTAATTTACTTTTAGAAAACGGTTCTTTGGAAATAAAATTCTTTGACCACAAGGTTATTAAAACTTCAGTACGCAGATACTACGGGTAAGAGTCCGTGGCAAAAAAGTCCTGCACACATGAAGCGGGTTTTACATTTCTCAATTATGCCGACACATTTGTTTATAGAAAAAGATGGCTAAAAATTTCGGAACTACGCATTGTTGAAGTACATCGAGTACGTATGTTGTTAGAAATTTTATAAGCTTTCATTCGGTGTATAGTTCAAACTTTAGAGTTACCTGTAACTTTTTAAAATGTTCAAAATGTGCACACCATTGACCATTGTTCGTAAAATAAGAATTAATATATGATGGGATGAAGTGTTATAGAATTTTGGATATTGTTTTTAAATACTAAACGCACAGCTCTGAACAACGTATTAAACATAGGATACTGTGAAGTGCCATTCATGTCAGAACTTTTAGTTTTCTCGCCGGGAAGTATTTTAAAGAATAAAAAAACATTATTTTGGTCTGGACCGTCTGAAATGGATGAATTTCTTAAGGTTGTTTTGCCTTTTCCTGTTTTGGTGTTTGCTATAACCTCAGAAAAACTTCTGGTATGAACCTCAGATATTTCTTAAACAAAAGCTAATTCAAATATGAAAAAATATTAAAACTTTTATGGTCGACGGTGAGAACATTTTGAACATTTTAAAAAGTTACAGGTAACACTATTATTTGAACTATATAACGAATGAAAGCTTATAAAATTTCTAACAACATACGTACCCGATGTATTGCAACAATGCGTAGTTCCGAAAATTTTAGCCATCTTCTTCTATAAACAAATGTGGAGTTTATACAATTCTGGATTATGCCGACAGCTTCGTCACTGCAGGACTTTTTTGCCACGGACTTTTTACCCGTAGTATCCGCGTACTGAAGTTTTAATAACCCCGCGGTCAAAGAATTTCATATCCAAAGAATCGATTTCTAAAGTAAATTACTTATTTACGTAACTAAATATTATTTATATATATAGATAATAATATGAAGTTAATTAAAAGGTCACAAGACGGCCAAGAGTAATTGATTACAGGAGCCCGAGGGTCGCAAGGACGAGAAGGCTAATTTTCCGGGGGCACTTACTTTCAAAATGGCCGACTGGCGCATGCGCATAAAAATAATGGGACACTTTTTTCCGCGAGTCGGACTTCTGGTTAATCCTTATTCTGTGATAATATGTCGTATTAAATACATACTTTCGTTTCAGCAACCTGAATGTCAGGCTGGGTTATTCAGGTTTATGTAAATGCAAGTACTGGGCCGCAGGTAGCCGCACAATATTATTTTGAGCTCTCTTTTTTTTAAATTTACCTATATGTAATCAGGCGTTATTCAAGATGTACAAAACATCGGTATAAAAACAGTCACTAGTTAGTCAATAGGTCAATAGCTAACGGATAAACTCGATTTTTGACTATAGTTCAGGTAACCACAAGGCAGCCAAGATGGCTGAGATGCAAGATGCATAGGCTGGATTTCAAAAAAGCGAGCCCAAAATATTATTCTGCATCCGGTCCCCCCCCAGTATATTTTGAAACCTATGGTCTCGGAAATTCCATTTTCTGCATTTTGGGCGAAGAATTTACAGAATTCTGAAACTGATTAGGAAACGGCATATAAAAATATTCGAAAGTGACTTGTGTTTGATCTGATAGTGATATCAAAGCACATCGAAGTTGGTTAAAAAACCTCGTTAAAGGGCATATGACTCGAAAATTAAGTTTGGCTTATTGAAAAGAACATTTAAAATGATAAAATAACATCTTTTGCAGTTTTTGGTTTCCTTGCTTCGTTTTTTGAGATATTCCAGTTTGTTTTGATATGCAAATGCACAACTTTTTACGTCACACGTGCATAATGAACATTATGAGTTACCGAGAGAAGGTTACATATCTTTGTTGTTGTGAAACGAAATCACTTGGAATTCTACATGTTTGGTGTTGTGGGTAGAAACACGCACATGCTTCCTTTGACTTAAGCCCATGTTTTCATAATAGCAGAGATATGTAACCTTTTCAGATAACTCATTATGCACATGTGACGTAAAAAGTTGTGTCATTTGCATATCAAACAAGCTGGAATATCTCAAAAACGAAGCAAGGAAACCAAAAACTGCAAAAGATGTTATTTTATCATTTTAAATGTTCTTTTCAATAAGACAAACTTAATTTTCGAGTCATATGCCTTTTAAGAAACGGGTGAAATCTGCTCTGCTTACCAGAAACCACTCAATCTCCACTTTTGGTGCTGACGTTTATCGACCAATATTAATTTTTTTCATTATTGGAAGATTGACGTCATTCGTGCAATAATTATTTTTCTTCTTCTGAGCATTACCAAATATGGACAGCTTAAGTTTGTTATTAATTATTACAAAATTAACGGGAAAGATTCGGCCAATCAGAAACAGGAATAGATTTTCAATGACTCATGCATAAATGAGTTTATTGGTCAATTAATTATTATATTATAGACATGAAAATTGCAAGTTAAATATATTGCTGACGCTATAGTCAGAAAGCGTATCAAGACCACTCAAGATCTTGACGACAGAACACGTACTTGTATTGTGATAAACATAGGCACGCTTGGGCGTACGTATAAACTATGCTTCTCCTTCTCTCGTCCTTTATAATAAGTACTGTCAAATTATTAACAGAAATGTTTTCATGTTTAGAGGCAAACACGTCACGTCTACGTCATAAATGAAGTTAGGCCCTCACCCAAAAGGCTCACGTCCTTGTGTTTGAAACCCCTATAGCTGATGAAACCAGTATAAAATATTCATTCATGGTACCCCTAGCCTTTTGGCATTGCCAGATATCTGGTACATGACCGAGGATAAAACTTGAACGAGGTGGTCCTGGCAAATGGTCGTTGATTTTGTGAAGGTAGTGCAAGTATAAAATAAAGGAAGCCAGGAGACCAAGAAACCCAGCCACGATAGCGCCCAAGAAATAAAAAAGCAAGGAAAACATTGTGGAGCTCATTGTTTCTTCTCTGTCGTACAGCAATTGACACGTTTGAGTAAAGGTCGTTGAGCGTTCACTGCGAGTCACATGCAGAATAAAGAACTATTAACCTCAACTTTCGATGCTGATGTTAATCGTCCAATTTTTTTCATTATTGGACCATTGACGTCATTCGTGCAATAATTATTTTTTGTTTGGAGCAATTACCAAATATAAACATCTTTGTTATGAAAAATAAGCCGGGAGTTAAACAAAGAGCATTATCGTATCAATTACCGCACATAAACTTGAAAATAGAAGACGTCCAAATAAAGAATAAATGACGCTAACACTGACCTAAAGCATCTATGAACGGTCTTAGTTTTTGGAGGGGGTAGGTGGTTATTTTAAAATTGGAGTTCTAAAGGAGGGGGGGGGGGGGAGCTTAATAGAGAGAGCGTGTTAAAAGAGCTGACCCAAAGCATCTATGAATAAAATTAAATATATTGATCCGCCAGTCAGAAAACGTATCAAGATCACTCAAGAACTTGACAACGTGAGTTGAACCCTATATCAAAACACGGTGACAAAGAGTGATATTAAATAAACACTAATTAAGGCACTATGCTTCTCCTTCTCTCTCCAAACCTAGAAGTTGCTTAAGTTAGTATAGTTGAGGCAAACAAGTCACGTCCACATGAATAAAGTTAAGCCCTCATCCAGAAGGTTCACGTCCTTGAAAACACTGACGAAAAAAACAAAAAACAAAAAAACCCTGACGAAACACTCAAATTACATGATTGAAGCATTTCAGTGTTGATCATTCGTAGACGTGGAACTGTTAGCTTCCCAATCCATGCATCAAGACTAAAAGTATCACCTTGGACTCAAACTTTGCAACTGTTTGACCAATACAGTTACGAGGACCAATAGAGAAAGGAAAATAAAGCATGCTGAAGTTAGAGATGTTTCCAGGTGAATTAAATCTCTCTGGATCAAAAATCTCAGGATTCCTCCAGATATCAGGATTGTAACTAAAGATATAATTCATTGTTGCTATTAGAGTTCCCTTTGGAAGTTTATAACCACCAACAGTAATCTCCTTTGCTAATTTTCGTGATGGACCTCCAACGACTGGATGCTTCCTCAGAGATTCCTGCATTACCTGACCGAGATATTTTAACTTTGCAAGGTCTTGGAAATCAACATGATCTTTTTCTCCAAGAACATCTTCAATTTCCTTCAAAATCTTGGCCTCTACATCTGGGTTATTGAGTATTTCATATAATGTAAATGCCAATGAATTAGCAGTCGTTTCTTGCCCGGCAACAAAGATAGTGATAAACTCGTCCATAATGTCATCCATCGTTAATGTCTTCAGTGTCATTCACCAAAAGAGTTAACAAGTCATTTGGAATATCCTTGCCAACCTCTATGTCTCTAATACGATTGGTGATACATTCAAAGGCAAATTTCCTGAGAAACTTTGTTGAATTTATTTGCTCCCTTTGTGTGGCAGTTTGGAAGATTCGAAACTGAAATATGGCCAGGAGTGTCGGAGAGAGAGGAATGTTTATATTATCTTGTACCCCTCTTAGATAAGATGTAATCGCTGTTGGGAAATGAGAATCTGGATGTTCAACTGCTCCAACGTTGACATTAAATGAAACTTGACTGATAACGTCCAAGCTTACTCTTGCAAATTCTTCTAACATTCTCGTTTCTTCTTCACTCTCAGCAAGGTTGGTCATCCTTTTCAAAAATCTATCACACACTTGGTTGAAATCAACCATGAAGTTCTTCAAACACTTTCTGTTAAATGCTGGGTTCATAATTTGACGTCGTTTATGCGACGATTCTTCATCAGTATTGATGAGAAGACCATAACCACCACCTCTCTCACCAAAAACAAACCCAGCTTTGTGATAGAAATCTTTGTCTTTGCGAATATGATTCTGAAAGTCAATAAATACATCCCTTACGTAAACTGGATCTCCAAGGATTA
Source organism: Paragorgia papillata (assembly GCA_035771165.1). Taxonomy (NCBI): domain Eukaryota; kingdom Metazoa; phylum Cnidaria; class Anthozoa; order Scleralcyonacea; family Coralliidae; genus Paragorgia; species Paragorgia papillata. Next base: position 961,149 of record JAWNZC010000191.1, read on the forward strand.
CAAACGCTCGGTAGAGAAAGAAAACCACGTAAATCGCGCCGTACTGGATTCGTTTGTCCAGGAGATAGTCCATTATCGTGCCCCCAGCGTTTCGGCATTGCGAGATTTCGGATAGATGACCGAAGATGAAACTCGAACGAGGTGGTCCTGGCAAATGGTCATTGATCTTGTGAATATAATGCAAATATAAAATAAAGCCAAACATCAGACCAAGAGACCCAGTCACGAAAGCGCACAAGGCATAAATAAGCAACGAAAACACCGTGGGGTTCATAATTCTTGTCTTCTCCGCTGTACAGCTGGCAGCTGGTAGTTGAACGTTCACCACGAGTCACGGAGCCAGAAGAACTATTTGAAATACCAGAAGTCCGACGAAGGTAGCAGCTGAGGGGAGACGTGAGTGCACTTGACTACTTATGGAATACGCTTAGGCTACGGCCACATGCACGTATATCCGGATTTTTTTGAAAACGCAACTTTTTTTATCCGTTTTCAAAAAAAATCCACGTCCACACGAGAACAGGAAGCGGCGTTTTCAAAAAGTTCCACTTTGGAGACCGTCATAACGTCTTCGAAAAGTTCCGTTTTTGATAACCGCTTCATCGTTTACGTGTGTACGGAACGCCAATCCGTACCAAAAAAGTTGCGTTTTCAAAAAAATCCGGATACGTGTGGACGTAGCGTAATTGGATCTGATCATAAACCTAATAATGAGTAAACATTTAAAGTGCCTATAAACTCAAATAAGATATTACTGATATGGATTCTATGTAACGTGAATAGTTGAATGCCAAAATATTTTCTGACTTGAACCTCTATTTGTTGTTAAATTGAGGTTTGTATTTCCAAAATGTTAATGAGGATGACGTCAATGTAGGTATTTGTGTGTGTGGCTTTCCTTTTCTTATGATAAACCGCTTGAATTAAGATTTTAATGAAAATAATTATAAAATATAGAATATACTATTCAAGTATCCCATTAACATGCGAATTGGGTAATATTTCTGCTGTAACGGAACACTGCGTATGCAAATTATGCCTACAAAAACGTCATCCTCATTACCATTTCGGAAATACAAACCTCAATATAACAACAAATAAAAGTTCAAATCAAAAAATATTTTGGTATTCAACTTTATACACATTAAATAGAATCCATATGCAGTAATATATTTGGTACTTTAATTCTGCTTGGATTTTGTAATAGTTTGGTACTCCTTGCTGTACAACTACGTTAAAGCATTAAAGCTCAGAAAACTTTGAGCTCTAACTGAATTTTAACATCTAACGACAAACTTGTGCAGCAAAAACTAACAAGCTATGACGTAACATATAGTAATTTTATAAAATAACCGGAAGTAAATGAACGACAACACGCACTCTGATTGGCTATTAAGTCAAAACAAGCGTGCCATTATAACTCCATAACGGCACGGCACACGAGATACTTCGCGACGATTTTGTCGTTTTTGATTAATTTTATGTGGATTTAATCATCAACGAAAGTCAAAAATTACTTGGATATATGTCTAATCACGTAATTAACACAGCAGAATGTTTTCAGTGCAACTTTCATTGCAACTTTAAGTGCATTTTCATCGCTAAAATCGCCGACGTGTTGTACGAGGCCACGCGTGGCGCTAAATGGTAACAAACTCGTCCTGAGACAGGTAATCTGTTTTTTTGCTTACTTTTCTTGGGTTTATTAACAATTTAAAGTAATTATTTTACGATGGAGCACGGTAATTTCAAAAGTAATGAGAAACTCATTTTTAATCCGCGAAATAAATATTGTTTTCCGTTGTTTTGCATCTGATTCTCTGTTATAAAAGAAATGGTTCATGGTTTGGCGTGCTCCGTTGAGTTATGGATGCACTTGGGAAGTTGGAGAGCGCTCAAAAATCTAGATCGGGTACACCTCGACCAACTCTTAGGCCGCTTTATTCGTGCTCTCCAAACTTCCCGCGTGAATCGTTGATAACTCGATTGGAGCACGCCAAACCATGAACCATTTCTTAAGTGAAATACAGCAAGAGGAAATGACGCGGCGTTAACGTTTCTGCATAAATTTCATCCGCTAATAAATTTTTACACGTTCGAATCGAAGCTCGATTGTCCATGGAATGATCGAATGTTTATTATCAGTGAGGAACGTTTGAAGTTTGTCAACACCACGACGGCGATGGATTCTCTGAACTGGAAATACCACGAGTCAAGCCGTGCTGGAGAGTTTATCTTGTCGGACAACTGTGTTTCTTGGTAGGATATTTCACGGTTGTTTTCTTCTATTTTTAGGTGTACATATTGGTGTGGGTTCATTGTGTTTGCACTGATCCAGCATTCTGATCAGATGCTACCATCTGCGTGTGTGTATTTTGACTTATACAAAGTCTGCAAAATAATCCGATGGGCTCATGGGCTCAATGGTACATTGCTGTATAATTTTGTTAAATCTCTAGATTACCCTTGCCATATCATGTCAAACGATAAGTTATAGTAACTTGTAGTTTTCAATTTTATAATTAAAAAACATAGAAGAAATGTGTATACTCTGTCTATTGTATATTAAATTTTTGGACTTTTCAGCCTCCTAGGCCTTCACAGGCAACTCTGCAGAGTTGCCTGCAGAGTAGGCTAAATATTTTTGTCTATTTCAGGCAGCACTTCACTTGCAGGGCATGAGATTTGCAGTATCCCAATATCCCGGGGATACCAGATTTTAAGTTTGGATACTGGGCATCATAAGCTCAGTATCCCGTGGGGATATCATGAAAATTGGGATAGTGAACAATTGTTGAGCAGCTATCCCAATTAATTGTTGTTGTTCTTCACATCTCTGCGAATGTTGGTGGAAAATTCGACGAACTGTAATCTCGTTCTCAGTGCGTGCCAAGATTAAATGGTAGTAACAGCAACAAGGAGCCATTGCTGGACAAAATCACAGGCTCTGGGAACGAGAATAAAATATTCCGCGTATTTTTTCCGATCTCGTGTTTTCATTGTTATAGTCACACACATAGTCCTGAATTTGATGGATTTTGACAATGCCATGGACACTTTACAACACAATTATGTTCAAGACTTAAATAAACTAAAGTATTAACACTCTTATCGATGTGTTATTGTACAGCTAGGCATACACTAGTGTAGTATGAATAATGTTGTCCGCCAGACTGGAAAGTTTGTAAAATGCTAACAGAGATTCGTATATTTCTTATATGCGGGCAATTATCAGCCTGAAACTGCGCAATAGAGATTTCTGTTGTGTGGTACAAATTTTCCAGTCTATTGCAGTTGTGTACTTGTGTTAAATAAAAGTTAACCTTGTTTGGATACTGCTTATTGGAATATCTACTATCCAAATTTGGATATGGATTTTCAAGGATGGATACCAGATTTTAAGTGCCAGTATCCCACTGGATACTGCTGAAAATTTTAAATCTCATGCCCTGACTTGCGATAGTAATTTCTAGTTGTACTTGTTTATTAGGCTCCCAACAATTGTGGAATAAAAAGAAGAAATAATCAACAAGACAGTTGTATTGATGCAGTACAATATATTTAACTTAATGACAGCAACTTAGAACAAGCCTGCAACAACTTGTCAGATTTGTCAAAAATATCAAGCCATCTACTGTAGCTGAGAACAAATCAATGAAATCATGTCACATTATAAATGACAAGTTGCAACATTGCCACTGCATATTTATTGCAACTTGACTTGTGTAACTACATTGGTTGTACATCTTTTATGTGTCACACATAATTCTTAATAGCATTGCAAAAATGATGAACATCTTAAGCATTGAATGTTTCTTTCATGATAGTACATTAGTGCTCGTGTCTGTATACCCTGATACAGAACAGCCACTCATTCTGTAAATTAACACTTTGGCAAAATGCAGTACAGTACATTATTTAGCGCCCCATCACTTGGCACATCACACCATCTCGAGGGGCAACAGTTAATCTTTCCTCTTTTTTGGCAGTCTGTCCAGGAAGAAGTTTAAACTGATATCTTCGAAGAACCCGAGCAAGTACCACCTTTGACTCAAACTTGGCAAGTGTTTGACCAATACAATTCCGAGGACCAACTGAGAAAGGGAAATAAAGCATGCTGAAGTTAGAGATGTTTTCAGGTGAGTTAAATCTCTCTGGATCAAAAATTTCAGGATTCCTCCAGATATCAGGATTGTGACTAAAAATATAACTTGTTGATGCTATTAGAGTTCCCTTTGGAATTTTATAACCACCAACAGTAATCCCCTTTGCTAATTTTCGGGATGGACCTGCAGCCACTGGATGCTTCCTCAGAGATTCTTGCATGACCTGACCAAGATATTTTAACTTTGCAAGGTCTTCAAAAGCAACATGATCCTTTTCATCAAGAACATCTTCAATTTCCTTCAAAATCTTGGCTTCTACATCTGGGTTCTTGAGTATTTCATATAAGGTAAATGCCAATGAATTAGCAGTCGTTTCTTGCCCAGCAACAAAGACAGTGATAAACTCGTCCATAATGTCATCCATTGTTAATGTTTTGTCATTCACCAAAAGAGTTAACAAGTCATTAGGAATATCCTTGCCAGCCTCTATGTCTCTAATACGATTGGTGATACATTCAAAGGCAAATTTCCTAAGAAACTTTGTTGAATTTATTTGCTCCCTTTGCGTGGCAGTTTGAAAAAGTCTAAACTGAAATATAGCCAGAAGTGTAGGACTGATTCGAAGGTCTATATTATCTTGCACCGCTCTTAGATAAGATGTGATCGCTGTTGGAAAATGAGAATCTGTATGTTCAATTGCTCCAACATTGACATTGAATGAAACTTGACTGATGACATCCAAGGTCACTCTTCCAAATTCTTTTAACATGCTTATTTCTTCTCTAGTCTCAGCAAGGTGGTTCATCCTTTTCAAAAATCTATCACACACTTGGTTGAAATCAACCATGAAGTTCTTCAAACACTTCCTGTGAAATGCTGGGTTCATAATTTGACGTCTCTTACGCCACGATTCTTCATCAGTATTGATGACAAGACCATAACCACCTCCTCTCTCACCAAAAACAAACCCAAGTTTGTGATACAAAAATTTGTTTTTATAAAGGTGATTCTGGAAGCCAATAAACACTTCCCTTACGTAAACTGGATCTCCAACGAGTACAACTGCTTCGTGGATGAAGAAAAGCACGTAAATCGGGCCGTACTGCATTCGCCTCTCGAGAATAAAATCGCTAAAGTTGCCCCCAGCTTTTCGACATTGGCGAAGGTCTGGTAGATGACCGAGAATGAAACATGAACGAGGTGGTCCTGGCAAATGGTCATGGAGCTTGTGAATATAATGCAAGTATAGAATAAAGCAAAACAACAGACCAAGAGATCCAGCCACAAAAGCGCCCAAGAAATAAAAGAGGAAAACCAAAGAAAACACAGTGGAGTCCATTAACTTTCGTTTCAGCAACCTGAATGTCAGGCCGGGTTATTCAGGTTTATGTAAATGCAGTAGCCGCACAAACCGCACAATATTATTTTGAGCTCTCTTTTTTTAAATTTACCTATATGTAATCAGGCGTTATTCAAGATGTACAAAACATCAGTATAAAAACAGTCACTAGTTAGTCAATAGGTCAATAGCTAACGGATAAACTCGATTTTTGACTATAGTTCAGGTGAACCACAAGGCAGCCATCTTGCATAGGCCGGATTTCAAAAAAGCGAGCCCAAAATATTATTCTGCATCCGGGTTTCCCCCCCCCCCCCCGGGATATTTTGAAACCTATGGTCTCGGAAATTCCATTTTCTGCATTTTGGGCGAAGAATTTACAGAATTCTGAAACTGATTAGGAAACGGCATATGAAAATATTCGAAAGTGATTTGTGTTTGATCAAGGGAGCACGCCAGACTGACCTGTGTTTCTTCTTTGTTATGGTTCGGAGTTCCTTCATTTATTTTCAAGCGTATCAGACCGTTATTTAATTTTCGTAACGCGCTCGGGTTTCCTTAGCCTGGTACCCTGGCCCAATCAAAGAATATGGGCCAGGTAACCACTAAAGACTTCTGCTTTCCTATTGGTTGAAATTTCGCGCGTTTTTAGTGGCTATGAGTGAAACTGCAATCGTGATAAGTGGATTTAGCCCTGATGACGCGAGAATGAGATTAGTGGTTACCTGGCCCATATTTCTTTTGAAATTGCGCCAGGGTACCAGGCTAGGGTTTCCTTCGGCGCCGTAACCCGCGCCTGCGATACGCTAATGATATATACCGCATTATTCAAAATGGCTGAATATTTATGAAGGAACTCCGAACAAAGAAGAAGAAACACAGGTCAGTCTAGCGTGCTCCCTTGGTTTGATCTGATAGTGATATCAAAGCACATCGAAGTTGGTTAAAAAACCTCGTTAAGAAACGGGTGAAATCTGCTCTGCTTACCAGAAACCACTCAATCTCCACTTTTGGTGCTGGCGTTTATCGACCAATATTCATTTTTTTCATTATTGGAAGATTGACGTCATTCGTGCAATAATTAATTTTTTTCTTCTGAGCATTACCAAATATGGACAGCTTAAGTTTGTTATTAATTATTACAAAATTAACGGGAAAGATTCGGCCAATCACAAACAGGAATAGATTTTCAATGACTCTTGCATAAATTACTTTATTGGTCAGTTAATTATATTATAGACATAATTATGAAAATTGCAAGTTAAATATATTGATGACGCTATAGTCAGAAAGCGTATCAAGACTACTCAAGATCTTGACGACAGAACACATACTTGTATTGTGATAAAAATAGGCACTATGCTTCTCCTTCTCTCGTCCAAACTTCCAAACCTAGACTAGTTGCTTAAATACTGTCAAATTATTAACAGAAATGTTAGTTTTCAGTTGTTTAAAAGATGATAAAGCCAAATAAAAGGCTTTCATAGCATTTCATGTTTAGAGGCAAACACGTCACGTCTACGTCATAAAAGAAGTTAGGCCCTCACCCAAAAGGCTCACATCCTTGTGTTTGAAACCCCTATAGCTGATGAAACCAGTATAAAATATTCATTCATGGCACCCCTAGCCTTTTGGCATTGCCATGATTTTGTGTAGGTGTGCATGTGTGTATTTTGACTTATACAAAGTCTGCAAAATAATCTGATGGGCTCAATGGTACATCGCTGTATAATTTTGTTAAATCTCTAGATTTATCAAAACATATTAAGCACTTGGAATTGCATTGACAGTTTTGCCACAGCATTAGAGTATATTAATAATTGTTTGTGAGTCCATATCATGTCAAACGATAAGTTATAGTAACTTGTAGTTTTCGATTTTATAATTAAAAAACATAGAAGAAACGTGTATACTCTGTCTATTGTAATTAATATTACATTTTTGGACTTTTCAGCCTCCTAGGCCTTCACAGGCAACTCTGGGCTCTTATGTGAGAAAAGCTTAATAGGTAGAGTGCACAAACTCACGTACAGTAGAATGGGCAAACTTGGGTGGAGTGGGCAATCTCGGGTGGAGTGGGCAATCTTGGGTGGAGTGGGCAATCTCGGGTGGAGTGGGCAAACTCGGGTGGAGTGACCAATCTTGGGTGGAGTGGGCAATCTCGGGTGGAGTGGGCAATCTCGGGTGGAGTGACCAATCTCGGGTGGAGTGGGTAATCTCAGGTGGAGTGACCAATCTTGGGTGGAGTGACCAATCTTGGGTGGAGTGGGCAATCTTGGGTGGAGTGGGCAATCTTGGGTGGAGTGGGCAAACTCAGGTGGAGTGAGCAATCTTGGGTGGAGTGTGCAATCTCAGATGGAGTGGGCAATCTTGGGTGGTGTGGGCAAGGGGGGTGTCACATTGGCGACAGACTGCACAGAGTTGCCTGCAGAGTAGGCTAAATGTTTTTGTCTATTTCAGGCAGCACTTCACTTGCGATAGTAATTTCTAGTAAGTTGTACTTGTTTATTAGGCTCCCAACAATTGTGGAATAAATAGTAGAAATAATCAACAAGACAGTTGTATTGATGCAGTACAATATATTTAACTTAATGACAGCAATTTAGAACAAGCCTGCAACAACTTGTCAGATTTGTCAAAAATATCAAGCCATCTACTGTAGCTGAGAACAAATCAATGAAATCATGTCACATTATAAATGACAAGTTGCAACATTCCCACTGCATATTTATTGCAACTTGACTTGTGTAACTATGTTGCTTGTACATCCTTTATGTATCACACATACTTCTTAGCATTGCAAAAATGATGAACATCTTAACTAGCATTGAATGTTTCTTTCATGATAGTACATTAGCTCTCATGTCTGTATATACCGATACAGAATGGCCACTCATTCTGTAAATTAACACTTTGGCAAAATGCAGTACAGTACATTATTTAGCGCCCCATCACTTGGCACATCACACCATCTCGAGGGGCAACAGTTAATCTTTCCTCTTTTTTGGCAGTCTGTCCAGGAAGAAGTTTAAACTGATATCTTCGAAGAACCCGAGCAAGTACCACCTTTGACTCAAACTTGGCAAGTGTTTGACCAATACAATTCCGAGGACCAACTGAGAAAGGGAAATAGAGCATGCTGAAGTTAGAGATGTTTTCAGGTGAGTTAAATCTCTCTGGATCAAAAATTTCAGGATTCCTCCAGATATCAGGATTGTGACTAAAAATATAAGTTGATGATGCTATTACAGTTCCCCTTGGAATTTTATAACCACCAACAGTAATCCCCTTTGCTAATTTTCTGGATGGAGCTGCGGCCACTGGATGCTTCCTCAGAGATTCTTGCATGACCTGACCAAGATATTTTAACTTTGCAAGGTCTTCAAAAGCAACATGATCCTTGTCATGAAGAACATCTTCAATTTCCTTCAAAATCTTGGCTTCTACATCTGGGTTCTTGAGTATTTCATATAAGGTAAATGCCAATGAATTAGCAGTCGTTTCGTGCCCGGCAACAAAGACAGTGATAAACTCGTCCATAATGTCATCCATTGTTAATGTTTTGTCATTCACCAAAAGAGTTAACAAGTCATTAGGAATATCCTTGCCAGCCTCTATGTCTCTAATACGATTGGTGATACATTCAAAGGCAAATTTCCTAAGAAACTTTGTTGAATTTATTTGCTCCCTTTGCGTGGCAGTTTGAAAAAGTCTAAACTGAAATATAGCCAGAAGTGTAGGACTGATTCGAAGGTTTATATTATCTTGCACTGCTCTTAGATAAGATGTGATCGCTGTTGGAAAATGAGAATCTGTATGTTCAATTGCTCCAACATTGACATTGAATGAAACTTGACTAATGACATCCAAGGTCACTCTTCCAAATTCTTTTAACATGCTTATTTCTTCTCTAGTCTCAGCAAGGTGGTTCATCCTTTTCAAAAATCTATCACACACTTGGTTGAAATCAACCATGAAGTTCTTCAAACACTTCCTGTGAAATGCTGGGTTCATAATTTGACGTCTCTTACGCCATGATTCTTCATCAGTATTGATGACAAGACCATAACCAGCTCCTCTCTCACCAAAAACAAACCCAACTTTGTGATACACAAATTTGTTTTTATAAAGGTGATTCTGGAAGCCAATAAACACTTCCCTTACGTAAACTGGATCTCCAACGAGTACAAATGCTTCGTGGATGAAGAAAAGCACGTAAATCGGGCCGTACTGCATTCGCCTCTTGAGAAGAAACTCGCTAATGTTGCCCCCAGCTTTTCGACATTGGCGAAGGTCTGGTAGATGACCGAGAATGAAACATGAACGAGGTGGTCCTGGCAAATGGTCATGGAGCTTGTGAATATAATGCAAGTATAGAATAAAGCAAAACAACAGACCAAGAGATCCAGCCACAAAAGCGGCCAAGAAATAAAAGAGGAAAACCAAAGAAAACACAGTGGAATCCATTATCTTTGAATATAAATGTCGGGGTTTGCTATAACCCGGGCGATGATCGAGGATGAGCATGAAATCGTTTTGGTCAGCGGTCGTCAAGATCTGAGAATCTCGGCTCAGAACGCTAGCTATGTATCTATCGATTTTATATGGTATACTCTATAAACTTCTAATATCACGCCCCACCGGCCAATCTCGAGAATAAGATCCGATTCTCCCTATTATTATTAAATCTCAAACGAAAAAAATATCTTCGATATTAATAATTAGCCCTGCTGCAGTAGAAGCCAAATAATCGTATGAATATACACAGCCCGCAGGCTAATTAAAATATACACAAATTACCTATTTTAAAACGCACCCCCTCCCGAAAATTATCACTTCTGAATATAATCCCGGAAAAATGTTTTTAAAAAATAAGTTTAAAGCTTATTATCAATGTTTTTCGAATTTTTTCTAATACTATGTCCGAATGTTTTGATTCCTTTTTGAGGCCTCTACTTTTCTTGCATCTGCTCATGGGCGGTCACATTGCGCAGAAGTGGACCTAAATTCTGACAAATTTTAATTTTGCAAGACTGACATTAATTTCCCAATTACTTTGCCGTTAGAGCTGTATCTCTTCCAACCTCTTACACCTATAAACCTCCGTGCCAAACGCTTTTCTTACGCAGAATGTCCAAGGGTGCCGGAAATCTGGGCAGGGCTTGGGGAGGGGGAAAGTGCCAGCGGCTGATATCTCCAAAAGTATTTACGCTATTGAAATAAAACTAGGTAGGCTTATAGAACAATCACAAACATTTAAGGGGGCATTTGCCCCCAGCCCCAGATTCTGACCAGCCCAAAAAAATGAGTGAATAAAAAAATTATGCAGTTTCTCTTTGAAAGTCCGAATTAGCCTGAGAAAATCACACGCTATCTCAGCCAAGGGCCCCCTTCTGCTTGAAAGCGGGAGGGGAGTGGCGCCTGAGGCAGCCTAAGTACAAACCTCCGATGATCCCATCAACCTACGCTTTCAGTTCAGGTGGGGGGAAAAAGTGTACGTGATCAAAAAATCATCTGAGCTTTTCATGATTTTTTTATTTTTCTTGATTTGCCCCTCGGAATTAATTAATTACACTTTTTGGAGGAAAATCTCGAAGAATTTCTTAAATTAAAATTAATTTCAACAGAAAAGCAGTTAAATAGTCTCTAGAAAAATTAAGCTATTCTAGGTTTGTGTAAAATCTAACTATATAATATCAAAAAATTATTTTTTTAATGCACGTTTTTTGTGCAGAAAGTCATTCCAAGAAAAAACCTTTGAAATGTTCAATAACGCACATGCATGCAAACATATGCAGTAATATTGGTTCCGTTTCACTCATAAATATGTTTTTCTCACGCTCCCAATATGTAAAAGCACTCTTTTATATATTCCAGACAACAAATTTTTTTAATATATTTTTACTGAAAACACACCCAGTGGATCGATGACGTGTAATTGGCACGCGTCCCGTGCACGAAATTTGTTGTCGACCTTATTTTTTTTTAAATTTTATCATCTTTTTTTCCAGTTTGGGATAAAAAGATTTCTTTCGCGTGTTTGTAAATTTAAACTTTAAAAATATGGGTCATAACTCATGACACTGTGAATATTGCGACAGACAATTAGAATTAAGCTTCAACGCCAATCTCCGGTTCACACAAAAGAAGGGCTTTCCCCCAGCACGAGAATATTTTTTGACATCTGTTCTAGAAAACAGACTTAACAGTTGTTTTTTGAAGGACGAATTGGCTAGACGTGTCATGCACACGAATCTTCATATAATCCAGTGTTCGAACACTTTACGGTTTCCGTTGATGTTATGTAGTTAATATGACTGCTGACCAAAATGATTTCATGCTCATCCTCGATCATCGCCCGGGTTATAGCAAACCCCATAAATGTCGTATTAAATTAGATACTTTCGTTTCAGCAACCTGAATGTCAGGCCGGGTTATTCAGGTTTATGTAAATGCAAGTAGCCGCAGGCCCGGATTAACCACACGGGAGGCCTGGGGCCCGCCTTGGTGGGCTATGGGTAGCCTCTTCGTGTTGTCTATAAAATGTCTAAATTACTAAAACTGGCGCAGGCCCGGCCCCAGACACGTTACCAAAAATCGGAACTTTGTAGCAAAAAGTAAACTATTATCATGACAATCAGTCGACAATCTCGCCCGCCTATCTTCTTACTGTCTACAGGCTACATCATGATTGGTAGTCTACATAGCCACCTTTCTCCATTTTCGCACAGCAAACTCATTGATGATGACAGATAGGTCCAAGTCACTCATAACATCTGATTCAATGCTCATGATCGCCAGATTGACTAGGCGGTCTTGAACCATTGATGTACGTAGGCGATTCTTAATGAGCTTTAATTTCGAAAATGACCGTTCACCACTGCAGTTTGCGACCATCAGAACAAGGTAAATTCGTAGAGCAATCTCAACGTTGGAAAATGTATCCTGTACATGTTTGGATAGGATAAGCTTGTACAGGAAGAGCTCAGTGCTGATGTCTTCAGGTTCGTCATCTTTAAAGATGTTAGCAAACGTAACGAATTGACACAACTCGTCAACAATGCGTTGTCTAGATCGTCAGGATAAGAAACGATGAGCCTCTTGGCTGATTCTTTAATGTCTTGTGTTGATAATTCTGAGAGACGTCCAAAAAAGCTAAACCGAGCTGAAATTGTCTGGTAGGCTTGCAGGCGTTGGTCGAGAGATGTGGTAAATTGATCGATGACTGGCAGGAAACTTTCTAAAAAAGGAATATTTGAGCAGGCTCAAGGATGTGTGAGTCAGTGAGCAGCCTTTTATGTTTTTATTTTTACCTGTTCTGTAGCTTTGCGATGGAGTGAGCTGTGCTTCCTTTTCCCGGCCGTAGTCTAAGGGATTCAGTCGAACATTGCGGCGCCTCTTTCGAGTTTTTGTCTGCATGTACTCTGCTGAACCAGATAGCTCTTTACCTTGCCTCTCGTAATGGTCGAAAGAATTACGCTTGGATAAAATGAAGTCCTTCAAACTGGTCAGTGATGCAACAGCTGTGTTCAGATCGAGTTTGGCATCTTGCAGGCTGTGATTAGTGGCGTTGACTCGTTGCAGGATGTCATTCCAGAAGACAGTGTAAATTCCTACAAATAGAGATTCAATTGTATGTAATTTGCATGTATAATATAATCGGAGCCAGTCCAGGTATACCTACCTGTTTCCAATTGATTAAATCGTGTCACCAGTCCTTCGGCTCCACAGCAAACCTGTGCCTTCTCTTCGGCGTCATTGCATATTCGTTCCAATGCATTTTTGATCTGCTGGTATCCATGTTTAAGCGCCTTTGTAGCATCAGCTCTACAGGACCAGCGAGTTGTAGTGACACGCTTGACAGTCAGCGATGCATCGTCTGCTTTTAAGGCCTCTGTCAAAACTTGATGCCGATGTGTAGAAATCGTGAAGAAGACGTAAAGCTAAAATGTTAATAATTTTATTGAGAACCATTCCAAACAAAAGTTTGTTATTTATGTAGTCTACTTTTTATCTGGATAGCCTACTATTAACTAACCTTTTCAAGAAAATCAAAAAATTTAACTGCACTCATACAGCATTCTGCTGCATTCTTTCCAACCAGGTTCAGAGAATGCGCAGTACAAGGGATCCATGTCGCAAGGCTGTTCTTTTGCATCACCTATGCAAATTGGATACATGTGATATATATTAAGCAATTCAATAATTTCAATTTACGCAATACTTTCCAATAAATATAGAACCTACTTTGGTTTGCAGACCATTGTAAATACCACTCATTGCAGTTGCGTTGTCGTAGCTTTGGCCGCGGCAGTCTGTTATATCAACGTCTTGTGCTTGAAGGAACTCCATCAGGGCGTCGAACATATCTTCTGCCTTGTGGCCCGTGTTTGCCATGAAAAACAAAACGTTCCACAGGACCGTCATTTTCCATGTATCGTAGCACAAGGGTGAGCTGATCGACATGGCTTTCGTCGGGCGTGGAATCGAGTGAGATGGAGTAGTACTTCGAACGTTTAACGCGCGCAATGACTTCCTCCAAAACTTGTTTTCCAATTACGCTGATGACCTCCTCCATGATCGTCGATGACAAATAGTTGGTATGTCCAGCACCACGATTTGCGTGCGTCGAGATGTGCTGGGCTAAAAAACTGTCGTACTGGGCGATGAGCTCAAGTAGACCAAGGTAGTTGCCATTCCCAGATGACCCAATCAACTCATTGTCTCCTCGGAATGCTAAACCGCGCTCGGCGATGAACTTCACGACGCTGATAACACGCTTCAAAACTGATCGCCAGTATTGTTGCTCTTGCTGTACCTGATGTGCTAGCGCCGTGTCAATTCTCTCAGCCGCATTCAATCTACCAGTGAATGCGATTGTCGCTTCAATGTGCTCTTTCGACAATTCGTGGCTACGTAGGCGTTCCAGCGCATGCTTCCAATCACAAAAGCCACCACCAACAAGCGACGACACATTTGAAGACGCATCCGAGGATTCCGAGCACATCAACCGACATTGAAAGCAGAAAACACAACCTTTGGCAGGTGAGAAGCACAACCAGTTCCTGGACACAACTTCCCCATTGTGGTTTTGTCGACGGAAGAGGCTAGTAGTGCACTTTCGTTGAACTTTCCTGTCATTCCTAGGCTGCTGCACTGAGTGCTGTGACAAGAGCTCTTCATCACAGTGTTGAACAGTTTCCATACCTTTGATCACCCAGAACTCACGCATTCCACTTGGGATGATAGCTGGCCACAGTCCAATGTCATTGCCGCCTGGTGGACTTTCAGCTGCATCAGCTTCAGGTGGATTGGCATCCGCATCTTTTTGAGCTTGAGAAGACTTAGGATCAGCATCTGTGTTGTCATTGTCAACTTCAGGTCCTGGTGGATTAGCATCAGTTCCATTTCCGTCGTCTGTTTGTGGTACTTGCCGTGGTTGGACTGTGAGGAATTCGCTAATTTTTCTTGATTTTGCTGCCTCTTCTTCAGCCATCCTTGCCTTCCGTTTTTTGTCAGCGCCACTAGCATGAATCCTTGCGCGATTTCTGTGCCTGTCACCCTTTCGATTGTCCATGACGTGTTACACCACGTGTAGGTCTTACGTCTACTAGTCTACAAGTACTCCTAATAATCCTAATAATCTAAAATCAACTATAATTTTTACTAATTTAGATCTACTAGTTTAGACACAACTATATATACTAGTCCTCAGCTATTTACTGGTACTTCACGTTAGATCGAATGTTACAACACTAGAAGAAATTGCTGACCAATTAACGCATTTCACGGCGGGCGCAAGTCGCGCGACGGATATGTTTTGTATGATTAAAAAAGATTCAATTGATCTGGTGGGAGGCCTCCTCCTGGTGGGAGGCCTGGGGCCCGGGCCCCTTGGGCCCACCCCTTAATCCGGGCCTGACTGTAGCCGCACAAACCGCACAATATTATTTTGAGCTCTCTTTTTTTAAATTTACCTATATGTAATCAGGCGTTATTCAAGATGTACAAAACATCAGTATAAAAACAGTCACTAGTTAGTCAATAGCTAACGGATAAACTCGATTTTTGACGGTAGCCATCTTGCATTGGCCGGATGTCAAAAAAGCGAGCCCAAAATATTATTCTGCATCCGGGTTCCGGTAATAATTCCATGTCCTAAATAACCCAGGTACTTCCACAGGGAGCCCACCCCAGCAGTATGAACGACTTTTACTTGAATTTACACGAAGTACTCTTCGATTCCGTGTCGAATGCCCAGCAGGGAGTGCGGGCGCAAGCGAAAGCTGGGGGGGGAAGAAGAGAAGAAAAAAGAAAGGGATGAAACACTGAGAACTCGGCGGAAGTATGTGTTCCAGAGGTTGCTATGACATGCACAAAGGTTCGTCAACTCGTCGGTTGGTTTTCGGATTTCGGAAACGGTCTGCGGTTTCAAATGTCAACAAAACGAATTCTCGCGGATATTTATAGTCATACTACAAATTGTCATGATCGTGATGTGAAAAACGCGGACGAGTACACGAAGATGACGTATGCAATTAACTGTCACCACAACCTATGGAACACATCGCAAACTTTCAACATATTTAATCGAACGAGAAAATAACTGTCGTAAGCAAAAATTTTACAACTTTTAACTTAATGATATGAAATAGCAGTCCTTAGTGGAGCTTTTAATACTAGTAATTTTTAAAAGTTTTATTTATATATTCTGGAATAGTGCTTTAGAAGATAACTATACTCAGTGTTTCATCCCTTTCTTTTTTCTTCTCTTCCCCCCCCCCCCCCCCCCCCCAGCTTTCGCTTGCACCCGCACTCCCTGCTGGGCATTCGACACGGAATCGAAGAGTACTTCGTGTAAATTCAAGTAAAAGTCGTTCATACTGCTGGGGTGGGCTCCCTGTGGTACTTCATGAAAGCCTGACCCCAACACACACCCTAATCCTAATAAATTCGTGAATATAGGACATGGATTTATAACCCGGGTTTCCCCCCCGGTATATTTTGAAACCTATAGTCTCGGAAATTCTTTTTTCTCCATTGGGCGAAGAATTTACAGAATTCTGAAACTGATTAGGAAACGGCATATAAAAATATTCGAAAGTGATTTGTGTTTGATCTAATAGTGATATCAAAGCACATCGAAGTTGGTTAAAAAACCTCAGAAACGGGTGAAATCTGCTCTGCTCACCAGAAACCACTCAATCTCCACTTTTGGTGCTGACGTTTATCGACCAATATTATTTTTTTCATTATTGGAAGATTGACGTCATTCATGCAATAATTAATATTCTTCTTCTGAGCATTACCAAATATGGACAGCTTAAGTTTGTTATTATTACAAAATTAACGGGAAAGATTCGGCCAATCAGAAAGAGGAATAGATTTTCAATGACTCATGCATAAATTACTTTATTGGTCAATTAATTATTATGTTATAGACATATGAAAATTTGCAAGTTAAATATATTGCTGACGCTATAGTCAGAAAGCGTATCAAGACCACTCAAGATCTTGACGACAGAACACGTACTTGTATTGTGATAAAAATAGGCACGCTTGGGCGTACATATATAAACAATAATTAAGGCACTATGCTTCTACTTCTCTCGTCCAAGCCTAGACTAGTTGCTTAAATACTGTCAAATTATTAACAGAAATGTCACTTTTCAGTCGTTTAAAAGATGATAAAGCCAAATAAAAGGCTTTCTCATAGCATTTCATGTTTAGAGGCAAACACCTCACGTCTACGTCATAAATGAAGTTAGGCCCTCACCCTTGCGTTTGAAGTAATATATCAAACACGAGGAGGCGTGTTATCAAACACGAGGAGGCGTGTTTCATCAGGATATCCAAACACCGAGACGTTTGTTGAAAACCGAGGCGAAGCCGAGGTTTTTGAACAAACTTCGAGGTGTTTGGATATCCTGATGAAACACTCCTCCGAGTGTTTGATATAGCATCTAAAACAAATCAGTATTTTAAGAGAAAATCAAGATGAAAGTTTGCTTAATTTATGTAATTTCTTCCTCCGATATCCAAACCACCGACACGGTACTGATTTCCTTTGTGTTAAACTCATTAATAATTCATGAGAATTATTAATGAGTTTTGGATACCCCTATAGCTGATGAAACCAGTATAAAATATTCATTCATGGTACCCCTAGCCTTTTGGCATTGCCAGATATCTGGTACATGACCGAGGATAAAACTTGAACGAGGTGGTCCTGGCAAATGGTCGTTGATTTTGTGAAGGTAGTGCAAGTATAAAATAAAGGAAGCCAGGAGACCAAGAAACCCAGCCACGATAGCGCCCAAGAAATTAAAAAGCAAGGAAAACATTGTGGAGCTCATTGTTTCTTCTCTGTCGTACAGCAATTGACACGTTTGAGTAAAGGTCGTTGAGCGTTCACTGCGAGTCACATGCAGAATAAAGAACTATTAACCTCAACTTTCGGTGCTGATGTTAATCGTCCAATAATTATTTTTTTGTTTGGAGCAATTACCAAATATGAACATCTTTGTTATGAAAAAATAAGCCGGGAGTTAAACAAAGAGCATTATCCAGTCAAAGATTGTTGATATCGTTAAAACAGAGCTTGATAAGAAAGTCTTACAATTGCCACACATAAACTTGAAAATAGAAGACGTCCAAATAAAGAATAAATGACGCTACCACTGACCCAAAGCATCTATCAATAAAATTAAATAATTGATCCGCAGTCAGAAAGCGTATCAAGATGACTCAAGAACTTGACAACGTGAGTTGAACCCTATATCAAAACACGGTGACAAAGTGTGATATTAAATAAACACTAATTAAGGCACTATGCTTCTCCTTCTCTCTCCAAACCTAGAAGTTGCTTAAGTTAGTTGCTAGTTGAGGCAAACAAGTCACGTCTACATGAATAAAGTTAAGCCCTCATCCAGAAGGCTCACGTCCTTGAAAACACTGACGAAAACAAAACGAAAAAAAACAAACCCCTGACGAAACACTCAAATTACATGATTGAAGCATTTCAGTGTTGATAATTCGTAGACGTGGAACTGTTAGCTTCCCAATCCATGCATCAAGACTAAAAGTACTGTAAAGAAATTAAGAATAAGTGTACTGGCTGTGCAGTGTAGAATTTTGAACAATCAGTATTCAACGCTTCGTGACTTCACACATCACACCATCTCGGGGAGCAACGGTTAATCTTTCATGCATTTTGGCAGTCTGTCCAGGAAGGAGTTTAAACTTAAATTGTCGAAGAACCCGAGCAAGTATCACCTTGGACTCAAACTTTGCAACTGTTTGACCAATACAGTTACGAGGACCAATAGAGAAAGGAAAATAAAGCATGCTGAAGTTAGAGATGTTTCCAGGTGAATTAAATCTCTCTGGATCAAAAATTTCAGGATTCCTCCAGATATCAGGATTGTAACTAAAGATATAATTCATTGTTGCTACTAGAGTTCCCTTTGGAAGTTTATAACCACCAACAGTAATCTCCTTTGCTAATTTTCGTGATGGACCTCCAACGACTGGATGCTTCCTCAGAGATTCCTGCATTACCTGACCGAGATATTTTAACTTTGTAAGGTCTTGGAAATCAACATGATTTTTTTCTCCAAGAACATCTTCAATTTCCTTCAAAATCTTGGCCTCTACATCTGGGTTCTTGAGTATTTCATATAAGGTAAATGCCAATGAATTAGCAGTCGTTTCTTGCCCGGCAACAAAGACAGTGATAAACTCGTCCATAATGTCATCCATCGTTAATGTTTTGTCATTCACCAAAAGAGTTAACAAGTCATTAGGAATATCCTTGCCAGCCTCTATGTCTCTAATACGATTGGTGATACATTCAAAGGCAAATTTCCTGAGAAACTTTGTTGAATTTATTTGCTCCCTTTGTCTGGCAGTTTGCAAGATTCGAAACTGAAGTATGGCAAGGAGTGTAGGAGAGAGAGGAATGTTTATATTATCTTGTATCCCTCTTAGATAAGATGTAATCGCTGTTGGGAAATGAGAATCTGGATGTTCAACTGCTTCAACGTTGACATTAAATGAAACTTGACTGATAACGTCCAAGGTTACTCTTGCAAATTCTTCTAACATTCTCGTTTCTTCTTCACTCTCAGCAAGGTTCGTCATCCTTTTCAAAAATATATCACACACTTGGTTGAAATCAACCATGAAGTTCTTCAAATACTTCCTGTGAAATGCTGGGTTCATAATTTGACGTCGTTTATGCCACGATTCTTCATCAGTATTGATGAGAAGACCATAACCACCACCTCTCTCACCAAAAACAAACCCTATTTTGTGATAGAAATCTTTGTCTTTGCGAATATGATTCTGGAAGTCAATAAATACATCCCTTACGTAAACTGGATCTCCAAGGATTACAAACGCTTGGTAGAGAAAGAAAACCACGTAAATCGGGCCGTACTGGATTCGTTTGTCCAGGAGATAGTCCATTATCGTGCCCCCAGCCTTTCGGCATTGCGAGATTTCAGATAGATGACCGAAGATGAAACTCGAACGAGGTGGTCCTGGCAAATGGTCATTGATCTTGTGAATATAATGCAAATATAAAATAAAGCCAAACATCAGCCCAAGAGACCCAGTCACGAAAGCCCCCAAGGCATAAGAAAGTAAAGAAAACACCGTGGAGTTCATAATTCTTGTCTTCTCCGCTGTCACCTCGAGGCACGGAGTCAGAAGAACTATTTGAAGAACCGCTTGAAGATTTTAATGAAAAAAATTATAAAATAAAGAATATATTATCTGATTCAAGTATTCATTAACATGTGAATTGGGTAATATTTCTGCTGTAACGGAACACTGCGTATGCAAATTATGCCTAAATAGACGTCATCCTCTCTCCTCCGCAGAGGTTAAATTTCGGAGATTGGAGGTTTCGGGGGTCGTCGGAGATGCTTGGAGGCGTCAGCTGGACATAAGTAGTGCGGGCGAAACTAGTCCAACGGAAACCGCACTCCTTATGTCCAGCTGACGATTTCGACGCATCTCCGACGATCCCCGACATAGCCGATCTCCGAAAGAACCTCTGCGGAGGAGAGAGGACGTCATCCTCATTACACCATTTTGGAAATACAAACCTCAATATAATAACAAATAGAAGTTCAAATCAAAAAATATTTTGGCATTGAACTATACACATTAAATATAATCCATATGCAGTAATATTATATCAGTTTGGGTTTATAAGCACTTTAAGACTATATGCTCAATCTCGAGCCCATACTGGACTATACTGAGTCTATAGTACTTTAATTCTGCTTACTGCGTTAAAGCTCAGAAAACTTAGAGTTCTAACTGAGTTTTAACATTATCGACAAACTTGTGCAGCAAAAACTAACAAACTATGACGTAAACATAGTAATTATACAATATTAACAAGTATTTTTTGTTTATGAATAAAATACTTTTATAACATGGATGTAATACAACGGCGTTTCTGATTGGCTACTGTGCGTGCTCTATAACTCGATGCAGCACAATGGAGCTTAGCCTCCTTCGCAGGCGTTCTTTGCGGGCCTCGATATTTTCGTGGCGACGGAAATATCGAGGCCCTCAAAGAACGCCTGCGAAGGAGGCTAAATGGAGCTCCGTAATTTCAAACGTAGTTAGAAACTCATTTTTAATCAGCGAAATAAATATTGTTTTCCGTTGTTTTGGGTCTGATTCTCTGTTATAAAAGAAATGGTTCATGGTTTGGCGTGCTTCTTTGAGTTGTGGATGCACTTGGGAAGTTGGAGAGCACTAAAAAATATAGATCGGCTACGCCTCGATCTTTTCCAGTAGGAAGCTCGCAGCTCGCTGCGGGTGTTTGCATCTAATTAAAAACAACTCGGAGTTCTTTTTTAATGAGATACAAGTACTCGCAGCAAGCTGCGAACTAGTTTCTGCGATGAGTGGAAAAGAGCCCTTTACGCTTTTTTCGTGCTCTCCGAACTCGCGTGAATCGTTGATAACTCGGAGCATGCCAAACCATGAACCATTTCCTGACCAGTGAACATTTGATTCATTCCATAAATTTTAAGGAACATTTGATTGGTATTAATAAGCAAACTGCGTTTATTGGAAGCAAAGTCACGTACATCTTGGCTGCGAAAACACGCTGTCAAACGAGGGAGTGGTAAAACCAAACTCCCAGTTTTTCAACAAATATATTTGTCAATGAAAATTTGCCTAAAATTTTCCATACTAGTAATTATTATTCATGATGGAATTGCCCAGGACTTTTTAAAACAATGATAGCAGGTTTACACATGCTATTTAATAAACCAATCCTGAAGGTTGAAGCTGAACGGTTCAACCCTGTCATGGGGTGGGGTGGGGTGGGGGGGGGAGGGAGGGACTTGGCAAAAATTTTTGGTGTACAACAAATCTGTTGATGGTCCAGACTCCAGAGCATCCCCCCTAAAAAAAGTTAGGGTCTCTGAAATGCCATTTCCTGTATTTCAGGAGAGGATTTTACAGAATTCTAAAAGATACACATTTGTTAGATTGGAACACCCTTGCCATGCATGTACATCATGTTGAATGACTGGTTTTCTTTATTCAAATACTGAATACAGTAATATTGGGTTTTACTAGCTAGGTATTAAAATTAATATTCTGAGAATTCCTTGCCCAAACTTCCAACTTTCCCCTATTTATTCTGAAATTATTCAATCAAACACTTTCACTTTTTTGGGGGCACTTTGACCTGCTAAATACACCACTGCCTATCAAGATACAATAGACAATATTTGTTGTACTTGTTTATTAGGCTTCCAACAATTGTGGAATAAATAGTAGAAATAATCAACAAGACAGTTGTATTGATACAGTACAATATCTTTAACTTAATGACAGCAACTAATTAGAACAAGCCTGCTGCTTGCAACAACTTGTCAGACTTGTCAAAAATATCACGCCATCTAGCTGAGAACAAATCAATGAAATCATGTCACATTAATGACAAGTTGCAACATTGCCACTGCATATTTATTGCAACTTGACTTGTGTAACTAATTTGGTTGTACATCTTTTATGTATCACACATAATTCTTAGCATTGCAAAAATGATGAACATCTTAAGCATTGAATGTTTCTTTCATGAAGTACATTATACTGTTAACACTTTGGGAAAATGCAGTACATTATTTAACGCTCCATCACTTGGCACATCACACCATCTCGAGGAGCAACGGTTAATCTTTCCTCAATTTTTGCAGTCTGTCCAGGAAGGAGTTTAAACTGAAATTGTCGAAGGACCCGAGCAAGTATCACCTTGGATTCAAACTTTGCAAATGTTTGACCAATGCAGTTCCGAGGACCAATAGAGAATGGAAAATAAAGCATGCTGAAGTTGGGGATTTTTTCAGGTGCATCAAATCGCTCTGGATTGAAAACACCAGGGTTTTCCCAAAAATCAGGGTTATGGCTGAGTACATACTTCTCTGCTGATACTATATTTCCCTTTGGTATTCTGTAACCACCAATGGTAAGCTCCTTCCCCAACACTCTTGATGGGCCTCCAGCCACTGGGAACTTCCTTAAACCTTCTTGTAAGACCTGACTGAGATATTTTAACTTTGCAAGATCTTCAAAATCAACATAATTCTTTTCTCCAAGAACGTCTTCAATTTCCTTCAAAATCTTTGCCTCAACATCTGGGTTCTTGAGTATTTCATACAAGGTAAATGCCAGTGAATTAGCAGTCGTTTCTTGTCCAGCAACAAAAACAATTAAAATTTCATCCATAATGTCATCCATTGTTAATGTTTTGTCATTCACCAAAAGGGTTAACAAATCATTAGGGACATCTTTGCCAGCCTCTATGTCTCTAATACGATTGGTGATACATTCAAAGGCAAATTTCCTAAGAAACTTTGCTGAATTTATTTGCTCCCTTTGTGTGGCAGTTTGGAAGAGTCGAAACTGAAATATGGCCAGGAGTGTAGGAGAGAGAGGAATGTTCATATTATCTTGCACCCCTCTTAGATAAGATGTGATCGCTGTTGGAAAATGAGAATCTGGATGTTCAATTGCCTCAACATTGACATTGAATGAAACTTGACTTATAACGTCCAAGGTTACTCTTGCAAATTCTTTTGACATGCTTGTTTCTTCTTTACTCTCAGCAAGGTGGTTCATCCTTTTCAAAAATCTATCACACACTTGGTTGAAATCAAACATAAAGTTCTTCAAACACTTCCTGTGAAATGCTGGGTTCATAAGTTGACGTCTCTTACGCCACGATTCTTCATCAGTATTGATGACAAGGCCATAACCACCTCCTCTCTCACCAAAAACAAAACCAAGTTTGTGATACAAGAACTTGCTCTTATAAAGATGATTCTGAAAGTCGATGAACACTTCTCTTACGTAAACTGGATCTCCAAGAAATACAGCTGGTCTGTGCAGGAAAAAAAGCAAGTAGATTGGGCCGTAGTGCATCTGATTCTCCAGAAGATATTCTATCATGGTGCCCCCAGCTTTTCGGTATTGCCGAATTTCCGGTAGGTGACCGAAAATGAAACTTGAACGAGGTGGTCCTGGCAAACGCTCGTTGATTTTGTGAAGATAGTGTAAATATAAGAGAAAGGAAAAGACCAGACCAAGAGATCCAGTCACAAATACACCCACGGTATACAAGAGCCAAAGGAAAATATTACTATTCATCTTCTTGACAGAACTTAGATGATATTAATTATGCAACCTTATACAGTAATTATGATGCAACCAAAGGGTTGCTACTTCATGTATGCCTATTATAAGGTCCTGACATATTATTATGTCCTGAGACGTGCTTTAGACTGCTTAAGAGTGCTTTAGAGTGCTTTAGACTGCTTTAGAGTTATTTAGAGTGCTTTAGACTGCTTTAGACTGCTTTAGAGTGCTTTAGAGTGCTTTAGAGTGAATTAGACTGCTTCAGAGTGCATTAGACTGCTTTAGAGTGCTTTAGACTGCTTTAGAGTGAATTAGACTGCTTTAGACGGCCTTTAGACGGCCTTAAAATAATTAAAATTAATTGATCAATTATAATGAATTATAATTAAATAGATAAATACAAACACATCACCTTATACATACAGTATATACTAACTTTACTTGGTAAAACAGCCATTAAAGTAAAATTACTTAATTAACTAATTAAAATTGATTAAAATAATTATAATTAAATAGATAAATACCATCACATCACCTTATACATACAGTATATACTTTACTTGGTAAAACAGCTATTAAAGTAAAATGAGTTAATTAACTAATTAAAATTGATTAAAATAATTAAAAATAATTAATTATAATTATTATAATTAAATAGATAAATACAAACACATCACCTTATACATACTGTATTATTAATACTTTACTTGGTAAAACAGCCAAAGATATCAAATTTAATAAACATTCCAAAACATTTATTATATAAATTTTTTACAAGTGAATTATGACTCCCCCTAGCTACTCTACCTATAGGCAAACACCAATTCTAAACATTTGTCCAAGTTACAAGTAACAAGAAATGTGGAAAATGCATGGCAAATAACAACAAAAATTGTGACTTTGCTATTAATTTATTTTGATCATTTGATTATCTCATTTGATTTGACTATAACTCTGGCTGATTATCTAATATTCTAATTGTTAAATATCTCTGTGTTACCATACAGTTGAAAGGTCTGGAGCACAGCATGTCAATTTAAACTATGTATTATATAGAAAATTATATCCAAAGTTAATAAAAAATATAGATGCATGTATATTTATGTTTTCTTTGCAAGTAGTCAGGGCAACAGAGAGAAATTGTGGGGCCTAGGGAAAATTATCAATTTGGGCCCCCTGATGACATCACATGGGTTGATCGGGCTGGGGGCTGATATAACACGTTATAGGGTTGTGTCTGTGTTCTCATTGGTCCCCTGGGTTGGGTAACCATGACATTAGTGTTACTGATCTTTACATTTTCTGGGCCTCATGTTTTCTTTCAGCAAAAACTCAAATCTCAAGTTGGGGGCCTGGCCACCTGGGGCAACTTGCCCCCCTCTAGCCCCAACCCTCTTGGTGGCCCTGCAAGTAGTTGATACAGAGCGTAAACTATGCATAGTTAATGACAATTAGTCACTTTAGTCTTTGTGATTGTTTGTTTTGCCGTGTCTCACTGAGAATGCCATGCAGTTGGACGACTAGAACATGACACAAGTTGTTTTTATTGTTTGTAAGTTATATTTTCGAATAAAGATTTGTTGTTTTTTTGCTTCATCCTGACAGTCCGATTTTACTGTACTATATTTACTTTGGTTTGATGCCAGGAGCTATTGTAAGAACTGCATGAGACAGAGGGGCCAGGGGGTGAGGGGTTATAATATTTTAAGGAAAACTAATGAGATGCTTATTTGAAGGGGTGGTGTTACAAAAATTATGTAAAAGCGTGCGAGAGGTAATGTTGCGTTCATGTATTTCGTTCATGTATTTCTAGTATTTTGAATGAATAAAACATTAGACCCAGTCCCAAAGGGTGATACTATTGTCTGTTAGTTTTGCATGCATGGACAAATAAAATGGACAAACAAAATTGCCGAGGTTTTCTGCCTGGCCTTTGTCAGATAACACTCGTTCATATCACTCATTAAATAATTGCTTTCAGGGATGGCAAATCTTCTTTTAATCGATTTTCTTTTATCTTCTTTTATCATAAAAGAAGATTTTTTTCGAGGCTAAAAATCTTCTTTTATTGTCTTTTATTCTTCTTTACCAAAATATTTTATATAAAAAAATACAAAATACTCAATGACTATGATTGTGACAGCGAAGACAGCTTTAATGAGGAAGAGGATTAAAGATCGAGCAGGAAAAAACTCTGGGAACATGTTGACATTCTAAAGTTAATAAAGTATTTTGATATTCTGACACTGTTAATTAACTAATTATAAAATTTTTTTGAAATGTTAAAAGTTTTCTCGAAAATCTTCTTTTATTGTCTTTTGATGAAGAAAAGAAAAAATATTTTTTTGGAAATCTTCCAAAAAAATCTTCTTTTATCCATCTCTGATTGCTTTAGACGTTAGCAACCAAACAAGAACCTTCCAAAAGCGTTTTCAACGATAGAAAAACAGTATTTAATACGTTAATAAATTGTATTTCCTTAAATTTGTTTAAGGAACTATACAGTTCTTCTACAAAAAGCACGTTTGAACGTTTGAAAGCCTTATTAAGGCTTTAGAAGCTTCGCAAAATCCTAGTTTCTATTCGCCGTGGGCCGCGTTGGTAGATGTTTTACAAGTATAAAATCACAAAACTGAGTGACGATTATTAAATAAAGCACAGTGATTAAACTAAAGTCTAAATATTTCTAGAAATAGCCCCAAGAACCGGTGAACCGCGCATCTTCGCCGATAAACGTCGGATACTAAAGTCCAAGCGAAAGAGTCGCTCGAAAATGACATGTATTAAAATCCATTTTTATTTTTATCCCAAGCAACAGTTACACTTACTCGTGTAAGTCGTGTTAGTTGTTGTCTAAGAGACAACGAACAGACTGACGAGTAAACTGCGTAACGATAAGACCTTTTATAATAAATTAGAGTTCACTAACAGAAGCAGAACTGCTAGGTCAGAAAATATATTGTACATTTGTACACTCACTACACTGATTCTGTCTTTGGCTGCCCCTATTCGAATATTTCTACATATTCACTAACCTTATACATATTCTTCTTATTCACTGTTCAGACCCCGACCAATTTCTACTTCGTTCTTGGTGTTAAAGAAGGAATTAAAAGCTCAATGCTTCGATAATCCACTGCACAGTACCAAAAGTGAAGACGAACGACGTACTTTTTCGCGCCAATTTTCAAGTGGTCGCGTGATTACCGGGGCGAGCCCAGTATCGTTCCCAGGGCCTGAAAACAGACTTAACACCCCTGCCAAAAGTTGCGCTGAGAGAAATCCGTGTTTCTATTAAGTGCTAAGAACTCCTAATGTATCACCTTTCAATGTTTACGAAGCTAAGCACGTGGTTCCGGTGGCAAAGAGAAAAATCCTAGCTAGCGCATCACGTGACGCGTTTTTTCTTGCAACTTGCAACAAATAGCCTGAATGTTGCAGGTTCCAAAAAAATGGCACTCTGTAACACCCTGTAGCAACTTGCGATTTTGTTATTTTTGCCGTGTTGCAAGTTGCAAGAAAAGTTGGATGGGTTCTACTTTTTCACAGAATAGAAATACAACCAGAAGTCCAACTCGCGTCGGAATCTTTGAAGTTTATGTCCTCGCGCATGTCGCCTCGCGCATCTTGATTCCTCACAATCCTACGTAATCCTGGCAAGTTCCCCCGGCAGTTTGGACCTTCAAAAGAAGGTTAAAACTACCGGGGGAACTTGCCAGGATGGCGTAGGATCGCGTAGGATCGCGTAGGATCGCGTAGGATGGCGTAAAATATTGCGCCTGCGCACTGAAGAAATGCGGACAAGTTGTCACTCGAGTTGGACTTCAGTTCTGATTGTATTTCTATTCTGTGACTTTTTGCTGCAACTTGCAAACCAACCAATGACAGTCATCGTTGTATCCTGCGAAACTCTAGCTATATAACATGATTTATTGACTCTACTTGAAATAATTCACAAATTTACAAAGAATTAATGGTTTAAACTAATTACAAATTGCAGGTGAGTGTTTTCAAAAAATATGCAAATGGTTTTTGAAAGGACCGCCAGCGGCCCAATTTCGTGACATTACTTTTGTCGTGATTGGCATGGTCACCCCTGTCATAGGCATATATTTCTTTCTTATTGGTTATTAGTCGGAATGAAAGGAAGTGCTCAGACAAATGTTTCGCTCTGTATTTTTAATTCGACTGTAGGCCCAACCGCGCCCCATCAATCCAGTTAGAAATTCATTTAGAGAATGGTCTGCGGTTTACGGTTACTTGGTGTTGGATCGGTCACCACCGATCTCTATATAACTGGATTGCTCATCCGGCTCCAAAAATTAAGGCAGCGCAGATGACGAATCCGTACGTTTTCGTAGCACGAAAAGAGACGAAAAAAGCCACATTAAAACTACTTCTGCCATTGGTATCAAACAAAGAAAACTGTAAAAGGTTTAGAAGCTTAGTTTTGCATTTGTTGGTATAGTATGATTACTACTCAAATCAGTAGAGCGAGACATAGACGATGTTTTCATCGCTTCCGAAGCGACAGCTTCGTTAACCGCAGATTAATTTCAAAGCAATCACGAGGTGTATTCTTATGTACCACGTGATAGCTTGTTTACGAGTTAACAATTGGATGTTTATCACGTGGTACATGAGCATACACCTCGTGATAGCCTGGTACCCTGGCCCAATCAAAGAATATGGGCCAGGTAACCACTAAAGACTTCTGCTTTCCTATTGGTTGAAATTTCGCGCGTTTTTAGTGGCTATGAGTAAAACTGCAATCGTCATAAGTGGATTTAGCCCTGATGACGCGAGAATGAGATTAGTGGTTACCTGGCCCTTATTTCTTTTGAAATTGGGCCAGGGAACCAGGCTAACCTCGTGATTGCTTTAATATTGATCCGCGGTTAATAAAACTGACACTTCGGAAGCGATTAAAAAATCATCCATGTCTCGCTCTACTGATTTGAGTAGTAAGCAGTAAAACGTGTTATTTCGTAGCTTTTTACTTTGCCCATTAATCGATAAACTTGCCCAAAACTCGTAAAAAACAAACGAAATCAGTCAGTAACTTCATTATAAAACTACCTATATACCTTTGGTATTAAAGCATAAGTCTTTACAAAGCTTTGGAGTATTGACAATCTCGGACTGTATTTGCTTGTATCCCCTTCTGTTTTTCGGTAGTAACGGTAAATTGCCATGTGAGAATTGTTTTACGGCTTTTCCCACTCCCCCCGGTAAACTCTTACTACTCTTAAGCGGTTAGCCCGCAAGGTACACTTGACTTGGAGCACTAATATGGCCGCCAGTGGCTTCAAAATGTTTACTGCTAACCATAAAGGATGAGCAATCCAGTATAGTATAGAGATCAGTGATCTGTCAGTCACTCTCTGTAGCCTGCACGCGGGCTAACTCTTTGGCTTTTCTTCGCTAAATGAGCAGAGAATGGGATCACCGTATTCGACCAATTTCATAATGCTCGCCACTTTAAGTATTTATGTGCATCTAAATGAGCCTTTCTGGCCTCGTTATGAAACAAATATTCTTTTGAATTGCAGACACACAAATGAGGCGAAAAAAGCTTGTTAAAATGTGCGTAGAAAAATATTTGATGAACCATTCGACATTATCAAAGCGGTAGATTTCTATAAAATAGTTCGACCAAAAACAAAATAATGTGTGGAAACCCAAATTTTGAAAGAAGATTATCTGACCTGTATAAAATTAAATGTCTATTTGTTCATTACTTGATCACATCATTCACGGCGAGCACCATACTTTTAGTTTTCCATCTTTCACGAGGTCGAGGATGTTTGAGGCTTTGTGATCATCGAGTCGAATCCTTTTGCCGTCTTTTTCACACCTGAAGATGTGAAACAGTCATAATTTAGTCATAGTCGATCAAGGTCGACGCGATAATCCTTGTTCTATATTTATGTTCATGTTTGTGTAAACTTGTGCATACAGTCTCGTAAAGAGAACAGAACGGGGGGGGGGGATGGAAAAATAATAGAAAAATGAAAGAATAGTAGTAAAGTGAAAGGATACTAGAAAAATAGAAAGATGTTAGAAAAGCGGAAAATGCTATAAAATGGGAAAATGCAAGAAAAAGGGATACTTGCAAGGTGGATAAATTATAGATGGGAGAGAAGTCGAAGGATCGATGCCAAAAAAGCGAAAAGATGGTAGAGAATGGAAAAATGGAAAGGGAAATGGGAAAAGGGTAGAAAAGTGAAAGAACTGTAAAATAATGGGAGATATTTTATAAACATGGCAAATTAGAAGAAAATAGAACGTCCACCAAACGTCTGTCGCAAACGTACCACATGCACTACATGTATACGTACAACTTATCATATCACTTTAACTACATCTCATTATTATGCAAACGCTACCACTTAGCTCTCCATCTGAGCCTCAGTGGCTCGATGGTTGGAGCGTCTAACCGGTCATTACAAGGCTGCGGGTTCGAACCCTGTCTGTGGTCTCAGAAATCTTTTCTGAATAATTGAGCCTGACGAACGTCCAACAAAGGTTACATTACACGAAGCTCGCAAACGTACCACATATGCACTACATATATACGTACAACTTATAATCAATAGACAAATGGTGAAAATAAGGGTCATGAACCTATAGTAGAAAATTGGAAAAGATGCTAGAAAATCGAACAATAATAGGAAAAATACAAGAAGAAAAGAATAGGATAGAGTGGCTACCCTACATTTCTTATACAGTCGACTCAGAAACGTTTTACGTACCAAAGACATGATGATAGGTTTTTACTAATTGCTTCCTGGGCAATAGATTGAATCTCTTCGGCCGTTGTGGACGGACTTAGTCTTAAGGATGTAGATATAACGAATTCTACTGCAACCATTTGATTTCGGACCTACAACAAGTAGAACACACGTAAGTTAAGGCACGTACAGTTGCTTGCACCTAAGCGGAAACACCGCACGTCAAAACATGTTCTAATGTCAACGTCAAACATAGAAGTTTCCCTTGGAAACATATCAAGTTTCCCTTCGATACGTACATGTTTGTGCCCTCAGCCAATCACGTCTTGCCAATCGCACGGTGTCAATTTAAAAACGGTTAACTTTTGAACATGGTTTGAACATGTTTTGATGGGCGGTGTTTCCACTTAGGTGCAAACGACTGTAATTTTTGCTGGACAAGTTGAACGAACCATTGCAGCGTGTAACGTGCTGTGCAATGGGCAAGCTCGTTGCGAGACGGACGAACGAACGACCGAACGTGGACCGAACGACCGAACGTGGACCGAGCGACCGAACACGGACCGACCGACCGAACAACACGGACCGACCGACCGACCGTGGAGTCAACGGCTTTCACTTACCTCCTTTACATGGCCATTTGACCTAGACCGTTTCGGTGATGGCGGGGGTTTAGGGGGTGTCCTCAGAGGTTTGGGAATGGCAGTAGGAAACACTGGAGTCGGCTTTTGATCAAGAATCGATGCGTGGTTCGAGACCGTGTTGGCGCGAGGGAAGCGTTGGGCAATTACAGGCGGAGGTTCGCGAGGTTTTAATGTGAAACCGGATTTCCGAGGAGGTACGGGCCGCTCCGGGCCTTTGTTGCCGTTCGTCACCATCCTCTCCGCTGGCGATAAAACGTCATGTACTGCGTACGGTTGTATTGGAATAATTTCAGGAATTTCTTCGTAAGCATCGTTATCGTCATCGCTATCCGATGACCGCGGTTTAAATTTAGGCACTCTGGGTAACTTTTTGCCCAACGTCGGGGAATCACTGGGAGCCTTCCCCAACATATTTTCCATCGACTTTCGACGAAACTTTGGAGGTCCCGCGTGGACTTTCACCTCGACTGCCGGACGACTTTTTTGGGTCAAAGTCGGTGAGACGTTACCTCCTCCCAGGTTGGCAGTCTTATTGGGCTTTCCAAACTTCGTGTCAGAAGGAATCTGTTTGTTGGGAGGTGGTTGCACGCGTCTCAAAGACTGTCGGCTTTCTTTCTTTCTTAGGTCGGTGAGTAGGGATTGCCGCTTGTCTGATGTCTAAATAAAAACGAAGCAAAAAGTCTTGAAGAATATGCTACATTCGATAAGGCAACCACAACAGAGAGATATGCAGCCTGCGCGGTAGGCGGCCAATGGGAAATACCGCATGGCGAGAAATGGGGGACATAAGTGGGAGGAGCCTACGTTGATACCCGAGCCGCCGTTGCGCAATTAAACACGCAATTAAATACGCAATTAAATTACCATTTTCTAAGTAAAATATCGCTAAAATTCTCCAATTGTCGTTGTACGAAAATAGTATACCTCTGTTTGATTTTCGATAACTTGAGCAGCAAGGTTGGTACAATTTGCATATTCGCCATATTGGTTTATGTTAGACTTGTGCTCAAAATAGTATATCAAAAACCGCAACGGATTTAATATCTGTGGCATATCGCTCATGATATTTACATCGCAGATGTGTTGTACTATACGATTCAGATTGATCATTTGAAATAATTTAAAAATTGACACTGCTACGACGATTGTTTCACTCATCCTCTATGTAAGTCCTATTAATCTTGCAGAACTTTTCTAGTCAAAATTTTTATAAGTGGGCATGCATTACGCGCATGCGTGACCATTATTTCTCGCCATGGCCTGCCCAAAAACCATGTGTTTCTGAATTGTACATCCGCTGGGTGACGGAGA
Source organism: Paragorgia papillata (assembly GCA_035771165.1). Lineage (NCBI taxonomy): Eukaryota > Metazoa > Cnidaria > Anthozoa > Scleralcyonacea > Coralliidae > Paragorgia > Paragorgia papillata. Next base: position 993,958 of record JAWNZC010000191.1, read on the forward strand.
ATTCTGATTGGTCAGAATATTGATTTTGATTGACGGGAAATTAGAGTTGATTTTAGGAGTTATCATATTACTAGTATTGATAAAGATGGTTTCGATTGTGGCAGACATGAGTGGACTTGACGTTGAAATCGGTCGTCACGTCGTTTTGAAGAGTGAACAACAAATTGCAATTGAATATCTATTGCTTGGTAGAGATGTGATTGCAATTTTGCCAACTGGATTTGGTAAAAGTATGATATAATATTTACCGTGCATGCTTTGGCAAAGCATGAGATGATGAAAATGTCTGGGATTATTGATGGCTGTTCTGTACTTCGTGGTCTCTCCCTTGAAGAGTATTATAAACGATCAAGACCCCGTTTCCACGGTACCAGACGAATTCTGAACCGGTCTCGAATTAGTACGGTTCCGCCTGTTTACACGGCAAAATGGGACGAATTCGAGACCGGTCTCAAATCTCTTCTCTTGAATCGCTTAATTAACTACACAGCAATTCAGAAAGTTCACATTTCGAAAGTTGTCAAAACGTTGACATCACTATTATTAGCTCACGTTCTGATTGGTTCTCTTAAACAAACGTGTTCGGTGGGCGGAATTAAAAAATACGCAGGCGGTATTTCCCGTTGTGCGCCTACCACCCGCGCCCGACCCCCTAATACCGCCAGCTACGCAGGCTAAGAGATATGTGATACTATAATACTTAATCGCTTCGGTGCCGGTAACAATATATACAACTATTCAAATAAACTTTGGTGAATTATTTTATTTCCTCAAATTCTGAAAAGTACACTCGACTGAGTGCATGGGTGGGTAAGTGAGCGAATGAGCAAGTGAGACAGAGTGGATGGTTAATTAAGTAACTGAGTGGGTAGGGGAATGTGTCTATATAGATGGATAAAGTGTCTGAGTGTTTAAACTAAACTAAACTAACCTTATTTATACTGGATAACTCTATCAGTTATATCTAAACTGTTATCCTCAGAGGTCCAGTAAGGATCCACCCTCATTGGTCCAGTGTTTCTACAGGAGGAAACCGGAGTACCCGAAGGAAACCTGTGGTGTTTGGTAGAGTCAAACTGGAAGCACTCTTCTCAGATGCGGCCAAGGTGAATTTTTTTTTAATCAGATAACTGCACCGTGCAGGAATCGAACCCGGGTCGCAGAGGTGAAAGGCACGTGCACTAACCACTATGCCACCAACACCCCGTTTGGGTGAGTGTTTGGGTGAGCAAGCAAACGAGTTGATGGATAGAGCAAAGTGAAAATGTGGTAAACTGCCGAGGTTTTTTGGCAACGGAAAACTGAGGTTTCAAGCGGAGCTCTTCATTAGAGTGACATGTGTATGAAGGGCTCACTCTGATGAAGGGCTCCGCTCGAAACGTCATTTTTCCGTTACCAAAAAACCTTGGCAGTTTACCAGCTTTTCACTTTGCTCTATCTAAATCACTGCCTACACAGCACTCTACTTTTTTGCACTCTCGAGTTGACGGATAGGTGGGGTTCGGATGACTGAATGTCTGGGTTTCTAGGTGGGTTTCTGAGTGGGTGTTTGGGCGAGTTAGTGGACACGAGGGTGAGAAAATTAGTGAGTTGTTGGGTTGGTACATGTAAGTGCATGTGTGGGTGCGCGAGTTGTTGGAGTTAGCAGGTGGGTGGTGGGTAAATAGGTATAGGTGAGTGCGCGTATATGTGAGCTAGCGAGTTACTGACTGAGCAAGCGAGCGAGAAAAGGAAAGGGCAAGCAAGCGAGCGAAGTATATACATACGTATATATTCTAATGTACCTTTTCTTGTTCCCGTACCCGTTGTTGCACGTGTTCGTCATCTTGTGACTTGATATCAAGTTAAAAACCAAGATAAAACAAAATGAGAGTCGATTTCAAAGTCATTATCAAACCACTCATTGATTTTGTCTGTTTTTTAACTTGAATATCAAGTCACAAGATGACGATTATCGGATTATGTTTTATTCTTTAGTAAATTCATAAATCGCCCCAGTTATAGTCAGAGTGTAACCGAAGCCTAAAATGGTATGGCTATGGCATTCGGGTTCAATTAGAACTGACCTGGTCTTCGTCTACAATTTTCTCCAAGTAAGATCCTGGTACCAAACCAGTCTAGATAAATAAAAAAGAATGATAAAGAATCCACGACGCAAACATTCGGACCTCTAACACATATATTGTGTACTGAAGTCTCGAGATTGGATTTCAAATGATGAAATTCAAAACTACGTGGAGAAATAACACAGACAAAGCATGAATCAGATTGAATCCGATTTTGTTTGGATTTTTCCGGGTTGGAATGGATCACACTCGCCCACGTTTCTTGCTAGTCTGGAAAAAGGTCGAATTCTAAATTTCTTAATTGTTCGTTGCTTTTCTTTTTGCCGAAAGTTCGGTGTTTAATTCTTTTTCTCGAATCGGGTACCGTGGTATTTGGTGATCTGCGTTCGGATCGGACTACGCTTTTAAGGCCTCGGATCCGATTATAAGAAATCTGAATCTGATCCGACGGACCGTAGCGCATCCTTCTGATCTTATGTGTCCTGTATAGTTGAGCACGCGGGCGCACTATAGCATGGAAGGTGTCTTCCGCTTGGGAAGTAGTACTCCAGTGATAAATTTACAGGGGGGTGGGGGTGCAAATTACTCAATTAGTGCCAGAAAAATTACAAAAGGTCTTCTTATACCATTTGGCAAGTTCTTTCAAATGAGACAAACTTAATTTTTATTGCCAATACCCATTAAGCCAATTATAGCACCAAAAATTAAACTTTTCAACAGTGCTGTAGCCAAGAGGGGGCGACCACCCTGTTCTTGTGAAAAGTTGAAATCCAGGGAGAAACTTGGGGGGAGGGGGGGGGTTAGCTATGCCCAGTGGAGTAACTAGAAATTTTTGGGAGGGGGCAAGCGTTAAGATTTTCCGACAAGTGGGCGTGGTCATGTGGGCAATGTTTTGTTACCAATTTAATTCATGCATTACAAGACCTTACAAGTGTCTAATCTAACTGCAGAATTTGAGAAAGAAAGGGAAAGGTTAATATCATTGGCGTTTAAGGTATTATTCCATGGTCCAAGATTACCATACGCAATGTTGCAATTTAATTTATCTCGAAAGCTCACATGGAAATTTCCAACAGGGAATTTCTGACAGATGACTATCTAGATGTTGTGTGTGTGTGGGGGGGGGGGGGGGGGGGGGAGGGGTGGGGGGGGGTGTGACAGCCCTGTTACCCCCTTATAGTTACGCCACTGGCCATGCCACTGCTTTACAACAAACTGAATTACCTTTCTCGCATCATTCGTCATCATGGTAAACCAGCCATCATCAGCTTTTTCACTCACTGTGATAACATCATCAGCTTTCACAGAGACCTCAGTCTGGCTCTGGGCAGTGAAGTCATACAGCACTCGATACTGTTCCCCAGAATCGGATGAAGCAGAACCCATGCTAAGTCGACCTCTCTAAACAACAACACACAAAAAATGTCGTTTAATGCTAAATTGTTCTAATTTGTCTTTCTGGATCAATTTTATCATTGACTGATTGATTTTAAATAAATGAATAATAAAATTCTCTGTTGCAGAAGTATATCTTTAAACCTTCCTATAGTCAGTCAGTTGTCAGTTTTAAATGGCTATTTTGCATGCTTGCATGGGTTAGCCATTTTTTTACATGATATTGGCACTGCTTTCCATGCTGCACAATCTAATGCTAGTTCCTTTCACAAACCCCTCTTCACTAAATCCGTTTTCACAGCCTGTTCCCATATGTCTTCCTAGGGCTTCCCTTCCCCCTTCTTCTATAGGCACAATATTTAAGTCAGTGATCTTTCAAACCCAATTATCTTGATCCATCCTCTGCACATGACCAAATCAACTGAGCCTATATATTATACTCCTACAAATAACATCTCTGATGTCAACCAGTCAGAGCCTTAGCCAGGATTAGTGATCTACCCATCCAAAAGTGCCCGCACCACTAGGGCGTCTGGCCCCCATCCAGAAAATTTTTAAAATCAGGTCTTCTGAAAACGTGATTCTGAGCATTCTGGGAAACAAAAGTACTTTAAATTGGAGAGCAAACAGCAGCAAAATCTATCGTTTTCTTTGTCTATATTTAATGACCAGTCACCCATGCTATTTTGTACTGAAAACACATGGATTTGTGTCAGCGGTTGTAGAATGCAATTATGCTAATACGTGATGTTGTCATGTTGATAGGGTTATGGTTGACGTCTGCCCTCTGCAGATTAAAATAATCACCAAATTTAGTCCTAAAATACTAAATATTTCACAAAAACATGGGAACTTGTATCTTGTGGTCAAGGTATGTGCAATTATGACAAAAGACGGGTGGACAGGCCTCTGGCTAAGCCCATGCAACCAGTCCCAAATGACCTCTTAGTACCCACCTAATCATCCTGAAATCAGTACATGTATGTTCAAGTCTTCTGAAATCATTAGTAAATAAATATTATACAGTGTATACAAAATTAAGTTTCACCATACCAGATGTCCAGGAGTTTCCATCGTCTCATAGTCACTTGTGTCAATAACAACCTACAAAATATGTTTTTCCAAAGTTAGTTTTGCAATTTACAATGTAAAGTAGCCTCAAACATCTAGCAATGCTAGTAATGTATGGTATAATTAGTAATGGGCTCTTGTCAACTATTAAACTCATAAAAATTTCAAAGTCCGAATCTAATTGTCAATTAATCATTTAGGGTCACAAAAGATTAAAGAACTTCGTGGAAACCCTACTGTAAACTCTAAAAAAATGAAAATGTACGGCCAGAAAATGTGGAGCTAGAAAGTGGGGGGCCCCAGAAAACACGGAGCCAGAAAGTGTGTGGCCCCAGAAAACGCGGAGCCAGAAAGCGCGGAGCCAGAAAGCGCGGGGCCCAGAAAATGCAGAGCCAGAAAGTGCAGGGCCCCAGAATACACGGACCCAGAAAGCATGGGGACCCCCAGAAAATGTGGGCCAGAAAGCGTGGGGCCCCCACAAAGCGGTTTTATAATGAAAATGGAATTACGAAAGCCACACGCGCGCAGTGCGCACCGCTCACAATTACACTATAAAATTTTCGGTGCAATTTCCTAAATAATTCGTGGAGGATTGTATATATAGATTAGTAATTAGCAGTTGTTTTACACAAGAGTACAAGACAAGTGAGTTCAATTTCAGACCAAATTCTTGACGTGTATTTTCATTTTTTGTAAACACACACACACATGGGACTAAGGCGTGAGGAACAAAAGAAACAAAATTTAATCCTTCATATATACATTCTCTCTGAGACTCTGAGTTTGGCCCAATGAAACTGCCGATTTCACCCTTCAATGCGTGCCACCTCGTCCCCTTGCCCCCTCCAGTACAGCAAACCAGGCCCCGTGTGGAAAATATACCACAGCCCCTGCGCAAGCTTAATCCAGCCCTGATGTACACTGTTACAGGCATGCAAGCATATGTCTTTTATAATCAACACTTGACTTGTTTATACAGTAGATATATTAAGTTAAACAGTTAAGTAAGAGGTCATTACAAAACAAAGTACCTGTGCCTTGCCAAGGTAGTCTCTCTTTTCTAAATTGGCTGTTTTGGATTTTGATGGTTGAAAAATAGCATCCATGACTAAAAATTCTATGTCCTGCCCACTCTAAGAAAGCAGATCAACAATGAACATATTTATCCAACAATAATTATAATCATATACAATTGTGTCTGTTTGCATGAGTGGGTACCCAAATTCTATAACCAGTGAGTATTAAAAATGGTAAGAGTGGTAATGTACAGTATACTGTCAGTAGCAACGTGTTAAAAATGGCCAGTTTGTTCTCGTACCTGTAATTTATTTAAGGTGGTGTCAATAATATTGTGACGAGTTTCCACTTTGCATTGTAATGCAGCCAAAAGATCTTCAATAGCACTATCAATATAGCCAAGACTTGAAAGACACACTGCTCTGTTCAAAAGAACCTAATAATACAATACACTGTATGTATACAATTATTATAAAACAATCAGGCTGTTTTAGACAGTTTAATTGTTTAACATTTCCCATGCATTTGATTGGCTACCTTCAACTTACAGTACTATGTACTGTACACCTCACCCTTCTGTCTAAGGTCAAAATTAAAGCCAAAACATCATTATTTCATTGCTAAATTTTTTTTGCAGTTTACCACCTTTTCACATCTTCTCAGCTCTAGTAGAGCCATATCAAAACATTTGCATATTACAGTACTGTATATTAAACGTTAATACTACCACAATTAGGCAAAAAAAATATAGTTGTAATTATTAACAGAGTGGTTATATTAATAGGAGGGTATTGCACTACTTGATACTGAGAATTTAATATTCAGTTCAGTAAGTGGTCCAGCCTATTAAATAACGATCGAGGTGGTTGTAATAACAAGGTGGTCATACAGGGTAATTGTTGTGTAGGGGGGGAAGATGGTGTATTGTGACCATTCTGAGTGCGGGGGGGGAAAGAGATTTATCTCTATTCCCTCCTCACCAACTAAATCTTATGATCAATCTACTGACCAATTTATCATCACCTTAAAAATCACGGGTTTTCACTACAGAATTTCTGTTTTACCAACAAGTTTTTCGAAAAGTGGGGGTGGTGTTGCACCCCTTATAACCCACCCACACACACTATACCAGGGGGGGTTTACTGTATATAATAGTTAACATTAAATTACCTCGCACTTAAACAATTTGTATCTCATTCCTAATTGTTTATAATCAATACATTTACTTCCTCTAAGATTACGAAAAGTTTCATTGAAGTTGATCAATGCATCTGCATGTCTGAAAAACAAAAAAAAAACCATTATTTTATTAAAATACAATACTTGGGCAGCCCAATACAGGGCTGTAGAAGTAGAAGTGTAGAAGAAGATTATTTAAAACTACCTTGTGCACATAAGATTAACAACTCCAAGCATGAAATGACCAACAGCCAAGTGTTCATCTTTCTTTATAACAAGCTGGAAAGTCTAAAAATTCAATAATTAAATTTACTGATGGCTGTGTAATGTGTATTTAAAGCTTACTTTTGAAACCAGTACCAGATCCCCATAACATTATTATGGGTACTGTATATACATGTACCATACATAAAATAACACAATATTCAGCCCATAAAATGAGGTTGGCATTCAGCAATGCTGACTTTAATACCAAGTTACCACCCTCAAATGTAGACTAGTTCTTCTGTAGATACCAAAATACCAAAACTTTCCAGTAAAACACAACAGCAACATGGGTGTCACTCACCCACACCCCCAACCTTGTACCCAAGAAAGAGTTGGGGAAGTGGTGAGTCTGAGTAAAGATCCTGGGTGGGAGGTTGCCCCACCCCCATACTGCTGAATAAGGAAAATACTGAAGAGCGAGTGGGAAGGAGAGTTGATTGGATTGGAGTAAAGTAGAGTGGAGTAAAGTGAAGTAAAGTAGAGTGGAGTGAAGTAAAGTGAAGTGGAGTGAAGTAAAGTGAAGTGGAGTGAAGTGGATTTGAGTAGACTAGTTTAGGGAAGTGTGTGCTGTTAGTGCGCTGTCTCTCACCAAAAAGTTAAGCCTGGTTAGACGGGGTTAGTACTTTTAGGGGGGCACCAGCCCCGTGCACCCCCCCTGCTTCCTACAGCCATGAAATTCTACAGTGGTTATTGAATAATGAATCAGCTTCTTCATTCTGAACTTTAAATAACCCCATTGGGCCCACTCAAACAACTGACAAAAGATTACCGTAGTCACACACTTGGACCTGAAAATGTCCTTTTGTGGGGTCGTTCTATCGATGACGATTTCTGTATCTAAAGACAGAAGTGGATGACCGACGCCACGTGGGTGGGTGTTTAAATATGTCCACTGTATTGATATAAATTTACTTGGTTAAGAAAGACCGAAGAACAGATTTTTAACCTATCTTTCGTCGGTTTGGATTATCGATAGCTAAAAACTCCCTGCTGTGTGGGGGAATGGCCACTAGGTGTAGAGTTGAATTTTGAAAATATTGAAGTTTACGACCTGAAAACATCATTGAGTAATTTTAATAATATACACATATAATATACAGCGATAGGTTTCACGATAGCGGCCACCATTTTTCAAGGGGGGCAAAATTTAAATTAAATGGTGTGAATTTCTATATATACATATATACATGTATACATGTATATACATGTATATACATGTATATATACATGTATACATGTATATCATTGTGTTTGCCCTACTTGCAAAATGGCGTCCGCTATGCTTGTGTACGATATAAATAATGAAGTCACTGTGTGTCTAGTAGACTAGTTTCGAACAACCTATTCAGCTATCGTTTAGCGTATATGATTTGATGATTATTAGTAAATGTCCGGCCGGATATTATTGGACTATAGCAACTATTACACTATAGTTTATCAGAAACTGTCAACGATTATTCCACTTGGTATAAATGGTTATGGTATACATGTTTTGACAAGCGAACTCACCTCGAGTGCTTTCTGCAGTTCACAAAGCGACATACTTATAGATTCTGGCAACATTGAAGGTGATCTTCGCCGAAGCGTCGTACATATTATTACACTATAGTTTATCAGAAACTGTCAACGATTATTCCACTTGGTATAAATGGTTATGATATACATGTTTTGACAAGCGAACTCACCTCGAGTGCTTTCTGCAGTTCACAAAGCGACATATAGATTCTGGCAATATTGAAGGTGATCTTCGCCGAAGCGTCGTTCATATCGGTGAATTTCCTTAGAGCACTCTGAAAGTCGCCTTCGTTGTAGCATTGTACCCCTTCCTTCCAAACCTGCAGGTTTTCTACTAAGGACATCTCTGCTATCCCAGACAGCAACCTTGAAATGCCTCCAGACAGTGCTCCAGACTCACTTGAAATCTAGCCGGCGGACGAATCTTGAATATCCTTCAGTGACCTTGTCGACGAAAATATTATATAGATGTTCTCTCTGCAGCAAAAAAAGGAAATAAATAATAGACCATTCTACAGATACTGTTTATAAATCAAAAAAGTATACGCCAACGCTAAACACTGTTCAACGTTCATGTATATTCTGTCATTCTGTCAAAAAATACGAATTTCTAATATATTTTTTGCTCGGAACGTGACGACTGTCAATGACAATGACGAGCAATTCCGAACGCTCCTGCCGCAAATAGCAGCGGGAAAACAGCGGAAATGGTTACCGCACCTAACACCTACACACGAATTAGCCCGGCGAACGGTGGTAGGAAATAAATTATAAATTCTCGCTACCTACATAATTGCTTCTCGAAACGTTCTTGTGGGAAAATGGAATATTAGAACGTTTTGAAAATTTTATAAGTCAAAGTTTTCAGTTTGCTCTAACCAAGGCAAGCTGTAATTTGCTGTATGACTTTTTGAGACGTCTTTCTTTGAAGTTACGAATTACAGTAAGAGTTTAGTTCGCTAACGGAAATCAAACTCTTGACTAACTTTGAGAAAACTAGTTAGAAGTCGCAAGCACACTTCCTAAATTTAATACTCACAAGCCTTTTTATTTTAGTGCCCCATTTCAGCTGTGGGTATTTTACATAATTCATATTAAATCTTGGGGTTGAAAATTGAAAATTTGCACTATATCTTCAGGTTCAAAAATCTCATCTTCATAGACTTTTTTGCTGTCAAGAGACTAATTTAGTTTACATAAGCCTTTGACTCCTGGCACGCGTGACGTGTGACATCAGTATCACAATCATAGGCAAGGGGTTAAAAACATATCTTGTAGACGCACCTTTTTTTTAGTGGATAAAGATGACAATTTGAAAGGACAAATTGAAAATATATTGCTAACTTTCTAAAACATTTATTGTGTGATTTACTTCCATTTCTAGCGCTACAGATAAATCGTGAGGAGTCGACATTTGCGTCACTCGTACAATAAAGGAATTCGCGCCGTGATACTGCGGTGACGTCAAATTTTACAAAAAAAATTTATTTCATGTTTCCGTTTGGTAACGTAGGAATTTACACAATGGCGGTTTTGAGGGATTACGTAATTTTTCTGTTTTATCACCAAGCCTGGATTTGGTGTTTTGTGATTTTTACTCGGCCAGGCTTGGTTGTCGTACAATAAAGTGAGGTATCATCGGTTACAAAATATGAAGCTTAACCATCTAATATAACCATCCCACATGCGGGATGTTAAACTTGAACACACAAAGCTAAAAATCCTAGAGGGGTGCTGTAGTCGGGGTCTGAGAGGAGGCACATTTTTCCGGAGGGTTGTGGTTAGGTTTAGGGTTTCCGGGGGGCGTGATTACCGGGGGGTGGTATGGGGGTGAGGATTCGTTTTAAAAGGTTGTCCAATCAGATGGTGGTTTTAATGTTGGTTAAGCTTCATAATTTGAAGGTAATGATAGCTCAATAAAGTACAATAGTATGACGTCTCTCGTATGAGTGTTAAAAAGACTGGAACGATTAACGAATGAAATTTATTCACTCATGTTCGGGTACTCGCGGAAATGTTTCGGCAAACATTCGGAATTTAGTAGTTCCGCTGGTCGCGGTTATTGTGGACGTCGCAGGTCGTCATGGAAACTACAGAAAATATAAAATGGTGGAAGTTTCAAAGCCAAAATTTTAATATTGAATGCTGATAAAATGGATTATACAGGCAGTTCTTACTCAGGAGACTTCAAAAATGGACGGTAAACTAACTCATAATACTTGGGCGTTTAGTTTTTTTCGTCTTGTGCCTAAAAACTAACTTGTTTGTACCAAAATTTGGAACACAAATTATGATAAATTTATGTATTTTTAGCATTTAGTATTACGGTATCGATGCAATAATTATTTGTGATGCTGGTTCGACTTAAATCTTTTCCAGAATGGAAGGAGAGGGCGAGTATACTTTACCCAAACCTCTTGGATCAAAATATGTTGGGGAAATGAAAGATGGAATGTGAGTATAGTTTTTGTATCCACTGTACTTTGCTTGTGTGCAATACTGTAGGTGTATAATTTTCTTGCCATTGCTATCATCCGTGTAAGTAACAATAGAGTACTGTAATTTGGAGCCAGTTGTCTCCCAGACTGCAGTTGGGCACTTTTTGCTGAGATCTCAGGTGCGCAAAAGCTGTAAAATCTCGGGGCAGGGGCACAAAAGAAATTTATTTTATTTTATTTTATTTAACGTTGCCCTGATAATATCATTAATTATATATGTACAATTTGTACCAACAAAAGTAATACAAGGCAGGAATACCGCAACAGCTAAAGCCAATTACTGCGGATCCTTTGTTACAAATATTATAACAACATACAAGTTTAACAGTGAACGGAAATACACATGCACAAGATAATACAAAAACAATGAATCTAAAGTAAAAGATAAAAGAAAAAGAACGCTAACACCCCCCCCCCCCCCCCCTCCACACACACACACATCCCAAACAAAAGCTGTGAATTAATTAATTATTTAAATAAAAAAAATAAATAAATAAATAAATAAACAATTAATTAATTAAATAAATAAATAAAAAAGTAAATAAGTAAGTAAGTAAATAAATAAATAAATAAATAAATAGATAGATAAATAAATAAATCCCAGCGTCACACTCAGGAGTGATGTTTCAGTTAAACTTGAAAGTAAAATCCTGAAATGTATAACAGATTTCCAGCATTTGATTTTACTGGGGCACCACATCAATGCAGATAATGGTAAAGGAGCAGCTGAGGCACTGACAATTGTTGTGCAACATGTCTCGGGGGCACCGAAGGTTGTCACGTAACATATCTCAGGTACATTGGAAATATCTGGAAATTTGAGGTTTGTGGTACCTAATGGGAATGTGGGGGAGATTTTTCTGGATGTTTCATAATTCCTATAATGCACTGTCCAAAAATCCAAACTTCAATCGTCTATTGCACCTGGAAACTAACCCCTCCCCTAGAAAATCTAAGTTGGGCAAGATCTTAAATGATACAAAGGTTACGGGGCACTAGTCAGATGCTGTACGAGTGGTGATGAATCGATGAGTGGTGATGAATCGATGAGTGGTGGTGACAAAACTTATCATAACCTTCAATATGATGTCATTTTTTTTATCGTTGGTATTGAGATTATCCATTTTTAAATTGAGGGTCTGGGTCCAAACTAACAAAATAAAAAAAATCTAACTACTGGAAAGACAACCTCAAAATTAGTAGTATGCAAACTTTGGATATGTATGACAAAAAGAAGATATATATATGTATAGTAAGACCAGCATAATTCATGTGGGATTGTCAACATCCATGCTGTTTGGTGGTGACTCGTACAGTTTTTTATTAACAGGTTTCATGGATCAGGAACGTTGTTTTTTGATAATGGTAGTAAATATGTTGGACAGTGGGAAAATGGAGTAGCATGTCAGGTACATGACTGTATTTACTGTGCAATATCATAATATAATGTAATACTGATCAACTCCAATCAGTTCTTTTCTGGTGACTTGCCTCTCCTTCTCATCAACAATGAGGAGTAATTAAAAGAGTAAAATGGAAATTCTTTCTCTTCAATTTTAGGGTGAATTCACCTTTACTGATGGATTGGAATATCATCCTGATGATTGGGAATATTGTGATGGATACGATCGAAGATTTTATACAGAAATTTGCAATGGCCTTAGACCAGCAGGTCTGAAGATCTATTGTGCTCATAGTGATTAGAGGAGATTGCATAACAAGCTCTTTAATTATTCTAAAAAAAAAACCCAAAACATTTATTGCATTCCTTGTCTGCCTATATTTAGGCATATCACAATAGGAGGGGGAATGAGCCTAGTGCCCCACCTCCCTTCAAGGCCAATTTTCAGATTTTTCCAAATCTGGTGTGAAACTGTATGGGGGGCATCAGTAATAATTCTAGCTCAAATACCTGAGAATTTTTGTGAAATCTGTTCTGCTCACCAGAAGCCATTAATTCCAATTTTCAATGTTTTTATTTTTTTGTTTGCCAATCAGAAATGTGAGGGGGGAAAACTTCAATCAATCAATCAATCAATCAAATAATTTATGGTACCTGATAGTAGTCTAGATCAGGAAACAAATTGTAAAAACAAAGTAACTCCTTATTTAGGTCGTTCCCAGCTTACCAACCATGTGCCTCCACGTGAGATTCCTGAGGGGTGCTACGACTGTGGTGATGGTTTCTACAACCCTGTCACACGTGTCATTGTAGATTATGAAAACAAATTCCTGAGCAATGCAGGTAATGGTTTGTTGTTGAAATCACATCACATGCATGTACCCTGTGCCAAAGTCACTTTTAGACCCCATTTACAATTTGAAAATGGAACAAAATCATGCCGTTTAGGCCTTGCGTTTACATGATACCGGCACAAAAATGACATGAAAACAGCACAAAATGAAGATGGGTTCCTTGACGGCATGAAATGAAAACGCAACACAGCTAACCGGTATTGTGTAAACGCCTGTGCCGTAACAGTTTGATGACAATAATCATGATAATATATACGACCACAGTATTCGGGTCAGCAGTATTCACAAAGCCTTCTCAATTCTCATTGGAAGAGAATAGTCACATGCTAATCGGTCATTATATTATACCGGCACTGTGTAGACGCAAGACTTTTTGGCCTGTATTTACACACTGGCATGATTTTGTTCCATTTTCAAATTGTACCATTTTCAAATTGTACCAGCATCGTGTAAATGGTGTAATACTTGTGTAATAAAGTGTCTATAGCCTGCATAGGTGTAAGGCGTGGGGAGGACTTCAGGAAGAAATAGGGGGGGGTGGTCTTTTGCTGGTATTCCCTTCTTCCTTTCTACTAATCTTTCTCTCCTCCTTTTCCCCTTCTCCATTTCCCCCTTTCTTCCTCCCTTCCTCTCCCTTGTCTCCCCTCTTGTTCCCCTTTTTCTCCTCCCCCTCTTTTTCCCCTCCCCCTCTTCTTCCCCTCCCCCTCTTCTTCCCCTCCCCCTTCTTCTTCCCCTCTCCCTTCTTCTTCCCCTCTCCCTTCTTCTTCCCCTCTCCATCCTTCTCCCCCTCCATCCCCTTATGCTTGCTATGCAGAGTTAGTGTCTATGAAATGAAAAACCTGCAGTGCTAGCATTTTTTTCACATTTATGAAAAGAGAGAAGTGTGTCAGGAGCATTCAATGACAATTTTAAATCAATTCTGAAATATCTTCAAACATGTCTCACCTTGGTTCAATTTTTTAGATGATGACAAGCATGCATGGATTGTGAAAACATGCAGAAAGGGTTGGGATGAAAATGTTGGCTATAAACCTCACTTGCATCAGAAGAGCACTTCGAAAGGATGAGACGTTTCGCTTTTAATACCTTGCACTGAGATGCGCTTGTACAATAATGTAAATAATAATAAAATAATAAATAATTAAAATTGCATTATTTATTTCACTAAGTTTATGTCAAAATAAGATGTGTCGGGTCAAATGACCTATTTTTTTGAAAGTCGTGCAGACAAATTGAAGCTCAGATGGGTTTTTTTTGTTGGACACAGTGACATCAAAGTTCTTTGCGTTCGATAGTTAAGTTGTAATTTTTCCGTTTCCAAAGCCGGTAGTTGTTGATCATATATGTTATAGTGGTACAGTTTAGGCAGTGGCGTAGCCAAGGGGGGGGGGGGGGGCAGTCCCCCCCAATGGTCTCCAAGACCGTTCTCATGAAAAGTTTAAATCCGTGGAGAAAGTCGAGAAACTTGGAGGGGGGGGGGGGGTGTTACAGATGTTTTTTATAAGGCCAAGTGAGTAGACTAGTAATGTGTTATATATTTAGCAGGCATGCATATGCTATAAATTACAATACTAAAGGTCTATACAAGATGCCTCTTGTTTTACATTTACCGACTTGTTTATAAATCAATCTAAAGATATTCTGTACATTTTTACAAGTCAGCCTAAGGTTCTTATATATATCGGGGCTTTTAGATTCTTACATTAGGTTCTTATTTTATTCAGGGGTTTAAACCGTTATTTCAGTCATGTCGCAGAAACTACAAAATCATTCAAAATCTAGGGGAAATCTATTTTCCCAAGGACGGCGGAAGCGGGGGGGGGACAGTGACGGCAGCCGCCCCCACGAAACCTAAAGTGTGGGGGCATTGCCCCCACGATTGAGCCCAGCCTTATACTCATAATTTATTAATTATTGTCATTCCATCATCAATGGTGCCTGCAATATGACTATTCAAAACGCAGGAAATTCCCCCAAACGCAGGAAATGCTGTTTCCGAGAGTTGCTAATTCAAAAATTTTCCGGGGGGGCATGCCTAGGATCCCCCTAGATGTCTCGGGTCAGTTACGGCCCTCGATTCTCGCCCCCACTATCAGTTTAAAGTGTTCCGCCGCCCTTGCACGTTCCGCAGTTTGTTTACGACGTTGAAAGTTCTACTTGTCCTGCAATGCTTAGCGCTGCTCTTTGAATTACTGAATGCGTTCTTATAATGGGGGTCTAATTTCCAAATTTCAGCCTGTACGTTTTTATTCCACTAGGTTCTTAGAATACATGGGTGTCAAGTTTACTGTAGTACAGTTAGGCTTAGCGCACAGCAAGTCACTTTCACCTCTGCGATTTATATTTCAATTGGTAGAGTTCAGTTTGACTCCCTCTAGCAAAGAACAGTACATTTAGATATGACCGATAGGGTTACCATTCCATTTGGTGTTTAGTTTAGTTTAGTCGCAAGCGTGGCTAGCCATATTGGACGCTTTGATACAATACATTTGTGTCTTTTTACTGGTTTAAAAACTTCTTTGTGCTTCCTCGATATAGCGCCAACCGGTATTCCTTACGAGCTATTTTGCAATTAGTGTAAATGACGTTCATGCTTGTTCTTCAAAAGGCGCCGTGTACTTAGCAAAGTAAATTCCTGTTCGAGTCTTGAGTGCATGAGTTTGTAGGTCACCATGTCATGCTTTTTAAGATCAACTGAATTTCATTGCTTCCTCAAAACCCTCTGTAACTTTTTCAAGGTGTAGTTCAATTCACCATCCTTGTAAAAGTTAGCGAGGTTTTTTTGAGGAACGAGTGTCCGAGTAATTGAACTGATCCCCACCAAAATAAATATGTAGCCGGTTCACTGGTTAAAATAGAAAATTAAGTTTGTCTCATTTGAAAGAACACTTAAAATGATAGAGTAACATATTTTGCAGTTTTTCGTTTCCTTGCTTCGTTCTGGAGATATTTTAGTTTGTTTGATATGCAAATTAAACATTTTGACGCCACACGTGTATAATAAGTTATCGAAAAAGTTATATATCTTTGCTATTATCAAATATACTAATCACTTGAAGAGTGTTGTGAGCGAAACACATCCACATGCTTCCTTCGAATTAATTTGGTTTGATAATAGAAAAGATATGTAACCTCCTTCGATATTCGATAGCTCATGCACCAACGACGTCAAAATGTTTAATTTGCATATCAAACAAACTAAAATATCTCAACAACGAAGCAAGGAAACGAACAACTACAAAAGATGTGTTCTGGCAAATAAGACAAACTTAATTTTCGTTTCATAGGCAGAAAGGTTATTTGTCAGTTGTGTTCATGTTCAACAGTAAATCAGTGAAATGTGCTGGTTGGTAGAGTTGAACTTTGCTGGAATGTAGTGACAAGTTATCTTTATGATGGCAAAACTGTCGTCAATTACTTTTTCCAAACCTATAATGGTTCCATCTCTCCCATGTGATTAGCTATACTAACAGTCTGACACTAACGCAATCGTGTATTTGCTTGTAACAATGGTATCGTTGTAAACGATTGTCAGGCCTGCGCTAAACGAAGATTTTAGGCCCTGTTTTCCTGTTTATTTTAAGGTTTGTTTTACATGAGAGGGAGGGTTGCCCTAGGAGGAGGGTTACCCTATCTGCTTGCTAGAGCTATCATTACCTTCAAATTATGAAGCTTAACCAACATTAAAACCACCATCTGATTGGACAACCTTTTAAAACGAATCCTCACCCCATACCACCCCCCGGTAATCACACCCCCGGAAACCCTAAACCTAACCACAACCCTCCGGAAAAATGTGCCTCCTCTCAGACCCCGACCACAACACCCCTCTAGGATTTGTAGCTTTATGTGTTCAAGATGGTTATATTAGATGGTTAAACTTCATATTTTGTAACCGATGATACCTCCTTGCTAGGGTAACCCTGGCGGCAGGGCTATCTTTTTTATTTACGTAAGCCATGTAAACGCGTTTGCTAAGGTGACCCTGGCAGGAGGGTTATGTTTCAATGAGGGGGAAAAACGCGTACCGAACAAAATATCTTAATGATTTTAGCAATGTGGCTGCCCTTCCTGTTCTTATATACACAAGGCCTTGTGAAATCTTTTGAAGATATCAAGCAAATGACGGCAACAATAACATGTAAACCGGAAATATAGTAAAGGTCACGCTGAACCAAGGTGACCCTATTAGAAGAGTTATCCCTTCTACAAGGGTCAACCTCACTCCATGTAAACAAGGGCTATCTTTTGACTCGTTTCAAAGGGTAACCCCTGTGAAATGTAATTGATAAAAATTGAGATGACGTCAAAAAATAACATGTCATCTTCCTTTGCGAACTGGAATGACTATTCAGTTTGCAATTGATGGGAAAACGCATGGGTCAACCATGTCAATTTTACTCCGTCTAACGCCAGACGATTTTACTCGTCAAGTCCCATCAATTGCAAACTGAATAGCCATTCCAGTTCGCAAAGGAAGATGACATCATGTTATTTTTTGACGTCATCTCATGGGGACCTCCAGGAACTGAGACTTAACTTTGATACAACATTCACACAAGCATGACATGTTGCATGACCAACACTGAAATTAAAACCCTGGAAGTTTGGAACGGCCAAGAATTTCCCACTACCAGATCTAGACGTCATTTACAAAAATACCTTCTAATGTATTAAGAATAGGAAGAAGTTTTCAACTAGGAAAAAATTAACAAAAAGAAACGCATGAGAAAGGTAAAATTATGTGATAGTTAAAATATTTGCGGCCGATCTAAATGCCCATAAAGATCGGACGCGAATATTTTAACTTACTTATCAAATTCTAAGTGTAAATGATGAACACTTTGTTTAAGAGTCGTAGGAAAGGTGAGATAAGATCATTTACAGTCAGAAAAAGCTCAATTTGAGGCTCTAGTGCCTATTAACTTTGATAAAACCTTGATGTTTTATTAATCAATGTTTTATCCGTTTAAACATTCATTTCTTTTGAATTTTCTTCATGAATTATTAATGAATTTGATAAGTAATTATAATCAAAGGTCTCAATGAGACGACTCACGGATACGCAAGCAAGCACAGCTAAAACCACTAGAAAACGCATTTGTTTGACAATGTAAAGAAATAGTGCAGTTCGAACCGCGGGTGTTTTTTTTGCCCAGTACACTTACAGTTGAGACATAATGAAATTCATTCAAATGACCTAGATGTATAATTTGGGGTATTTTTTTATGATATTGAGGATGAACAACAGTTGTCTCATTGAAATTGACAGCTGACTCAGTAATAGTAATTATACAATTCAAAGCATCAGCAACGGCCTGTACGATAAGAGCATCACACCAAGTGCCTTGAGCTGACATATCCTTAATATAGTTTATATAGGTTAATATAAACTGTTCTGGATGAGCTTGAATATAATCAACACCTGCTTTCCTTACATTTAGATGATAATTAGGATTGTCCACTGAGAAACGCGGCTTTAAAAAAGCAATCACCATTGCCACCAACATCAAGAGGCTTCAGATTTTTCAAAAGGAGCCTAGCTTCCAATGTTGACATAGGAAAGTCTCTTTTTGCTTTTACTATGGAAAGTTTACTGGTGAAATCATGTACAGGTTTTGCTTTAGAGGTTATGTTCGGAATGAGCTCTTGGGAAACATCTTGCACTACATCAAAATGCACGTTATTACTATTCTGAATGTAAATCGCATGGTTATCAATGGGTAATGGCTCATTTAACATAGTTCTGGAAAATGTTGCCCACTTGTCATTATTACCAAATTTTGTATATACATAAATGTCTGTGCAAAATATAAAGAAGCTGCAGTTAATATTTCAATATCAGTTCCCCATACACCAACGTTCTTCATTTTAGATGCTGTTAAATAATTATCTACAGAAGTACCAATGTGTGGTAATGAAATGAAGCATGAACAAATGTTTGCAATAGAACGAATGATCGACAGCGGACTCGTGTAAACCGCAGAAATGGTGAAACAACAAGTGAACTACGAGTTCATCATCAAACAAACGGTTAAACTGCAGAAACAGTAAACATCAATACACTGATGGAGCTAGTAATATGCTATTAAACGGCAAAAACACATGAAAAGAAATCAACAAACTCACCTCCTAGCTTTCGAAGTACTGTAGTAGATTGTAGTAGATACCGCAGGCGGACTAAACCGGTTTATCTGGTTTTAGAACAGAGCGCGCAAAGCAGGCTGGAGGATTATATGCAAAAGTCGAGTGATAGCATATACTCCCAATACTCCTACGGAGTATCCGTGAGTCAAAAAGGGTCCAATATAGGTAACCACGCCGGAAGACTTTAAAACGCTTCCCATAACTGACAACGAAAACGGTCGATTGTGAAGAACTTTGGAATCATGGACATGGCACACGCAGTTGACAATACGAGAACGATAATTCGAGAAGTGTTCTAGGGTAATAGGGTCGGCATCTACATAAATTAAAGTTTCTGATTGCCGTTTAGGTTACCTAAAGCCGGGCGAATTTTCCTTCACCAAAAATCCCTAGAACATGCTATGTAATCGAGTGAAATGCCCAATATTACTTCTAATAAACCCAATTCTCTCCTGGCATTACGACCTTAATGTATACACTATACAGAACTCGCGATCAAGCTCTCGGCAACGGCCTCCGTGGCTCAGTGTTCAGAGCGTTGCACTAGAATCGCAAGATCGTGGGTTCAATTCCTGCCGGAAGGCCTGTGTAGTTGCATTTTTCGCAACTGGTCCCGGTTTGGTCTTAAAATGTATATATCCTACACTCGAATTTTCCTTCACCAAAAATCCCTCGCACACGCTTTAGTCGGCCAACTAAATTTCGAGCTTTTGACTAAAATCGTTACGTGTGCGGTATCATTGAGCAATTTTTATCAGCCGGGGCTGATTTTATGTCACGGAAATCTTCCTTTGACTACAAAAAGGAATTATAATACTCCGTGTGCTATACCTAGAGAAAAACAAACCCAATTTTGCTTCGCTATGTGATTTTGCATTTCTCAAATAGTCGTAATAAGATTTTCGTGACATGAAATCAGCCCGGCTAGCCCGCCTCATATGACATGGCGTTATTAGCAGGAATCCCTCCGGCTTCTTTATATTGGCCGATAAACTCAGCACGTCGGTCCACATGACGTTGGTAGCACAAAATCACAAATATATCGCTCTTTGAGTACGGATTGATTCTAGATTGTAGTTCTGTTGCAACACGGGGTGCAAATACTGTGAAACAATTGCAAATTTAGCAAAGATGTTAGAGCACACGAACGCGCCATATGTCAATAACGTTGAAAGAGCTTCTAATAGGGTCACCTTCAGCGTGACCTTTACTATACGATTTTCGGTTTACACGTTATTGTTGGCGTCATTTGCTTGATATCTTCAAAATATTTCACAAGGCCTGGTGTATAAGAACAGGAAGGGCAGCCACATTGCTAAAATCATTAAGATATTTTGTTCGGTGCGCGTTTTTCCCCCTCATTGAAACATAACCCTCCTGCCAGGGTCACCCTAGCAAACGCGTATACATGGAGTTATGTAAACAAAAAGATAGCCCTGCCGCCTCCTCCTAGGGTAACCCTCCCTCATGTAAAACAGACCTTACAACAACAATTGTTCAAGAGGTCTAAGCGAGATGAAGTGTGTCTTGTGTTCATATGGTAGTTTTCATCTCGCCTGGCGAGAAGATATCATGAATAAAATTAGCTTGTCTGACGATCCGTGACTAGACATCAGCCATCAAAGATCACAATTTTGTCGTATTGCACAGGTTTTTTCCCATTCAAAATCAATCCTTTTATTATACAATTGAAATTTATATTCCAATAAACAATAAAACCTTCAACTATCCTTAAATCCCATAAAAAAGTACTAACTTTTTGTCCATAATGACTTCAGCCCGGTAAGCGGCCGGACGATGTGTTCATATGGGAAAATTTCATCCGCCTAATAAGTGTGAGGTGAGATCTCGGAACACCCCTTATTAGACTTCCCCGTTCGTGTGTTTTACCAAGAAAAAATGTTAATACTTAGAAAGTATGAGTAGAAAGGGGAAATCTATAGTTATAGGTCTTGCCGGTATGCAATTCCATTAGAATTATTCTTGGCCTACGTGATATTTGACAATAGAGAGTTTTAGATTGACGTTCGTATTTTCACTTGTTCGTATTTTCACTTTTCAGTGCTCCGAAAGCTTCAGCAAGCATGCGTCCTTTCTTTTCTGAATTAGCTTTAAGTTTATTAATTATTACTTTTATTTTGTAATATTGTAGTTACCGTCAGCTGTAATATAATTTGTTGGTTATATTTAGTTAAATTAGGATTTTATTACTGTAATTTACTTATTAATTTTACATCGGTTGTATGCAATCAGTTTTACCGATTAAAGATACAGATACAGATACAGATACTTGTTGCGAGCCGCCATGTTTGGTTTTCAATCGTTCATACGTATTCACCAAAAATTGACATGAGCTTCAGTGTTCAATTCAACAAACGTTGTGATTCAAGAACAGACATGTAAGAGTATAAATTTACACCCCAAACGTGGGTTGGTTGAGTAAAAGTTACATAAAAACCTTGCGGTAATTCACTTACCTCAAGAAGCCGTTCTAGCAGTACATGAGCAGTACAAACGTGAACCGCAGACGTGTAACCTGACCGCTGGACGTTGGTCACGTGGTTTTTAGCGGTTTGCGGTTATCAAGAAAAAACGTCAATCTAAAACTCTCTATTATGTCAGGAAAAACACTTCCCAATGATGTTCTTACGAGTCTACAGACAATGTGGTGCCTCACTCCTCGAAGCTCCGGTGGTCGAAGAAAACTTTCTTTTGTTATCTAAATACGTAATTAATTTAACATCCTTCCAGGCACTTTAACTCCTTATAGTCTGTTGGCGGATTTCCAGTCATCGCTGAACAACCTCGTACCCAGGGTCTTATCTCCGCTCCCACGCCCCCGCCCATCGCTGCGAAAAGACCCTGGTCCAGGCTGGTCACGTGCTGCCCAAAATATGGGCAGTACAAAATAAATTTAGTGTGGGTAGGGTGGTACAAAATACTTTCTCGACTTCCAGAGTAGTGTTTATACAAAACGCAAAACATCTGGCCAGATGAAATGTCAACGACTCACGAAAGGTGCACAACGGCTTGGAGAAACAATCCGAAATGAGATATAATTTAATAAGAATGCCAAAGTCTCAAAGATCAATATTTTGCTGGCTTTGTAATGCTGGCGACATGTGTTATTGATGGGAGAATTCGTTTTAAGCATTCGAATCGCGAGGCTTTTAACTGGACGTATACACTTAAATATAACGGCAGCTTTCGCGTGTGGTATTCAACAACGTACAGGTGAAACACATACGTATTTTATTGTTTATATTGAGAGTTTGAAACAGTCTTCCATTTCATTATCAATATTTCATTAAGCACCCAGGTTGACGATTATTAAACGAATGGGAACATTAAAAACTTTCTTCATTATAAACTTAAATAAACACAGCGATTTATTACAAACTAAAAACAATAGCTGTCAAAACAACTTGTTTCAATTTTAAAATCTTGTCACCGGTTTAACCATTCATTTCAAAATCTAATACCAGAAAGCAAGACAAGATACGTATACATGCATCTCTTCGACTATTCCAGCGAGGTCAAGCATTGATACGCAGGACCCTCCACAGTCGA
Organism: Paragorgia papillata; assembly: GCA_035771165.1. Taxonomy (NCBI): domain Eukaryota; kingdom Metazoa; phylum Cnidaria; class Anthozoa; order Scleralcyonacea; family Coralliidae; genus Paragorgia; species Paragorgia papillata. The sequence continues at coordinate 1,016,939 of JAWNZC010000191.1, forward strand.
ACATTTTGATAGACGACACGTGACCAGCCTGGACCATGCAGGGTCTTTTCGCAGCGGTGGGCGGGGGGGGGGAAGCGGAGATAAGACCCTGGGTACGAGGTTGATCGCTGAACTGAACAGGCTCACAGCTGTGAGTACTTGCATCTAATTAAAAATAACTCAGAACGAAAAAATAAGCACTGCGAGTTCTTGTTAATTAGATGCAAGTACTTGCTGTGAGCTGCGAGCCAGTTCCTGCGACGACTGGAAAAGAAGCTTTAAAGATTTTATTCTGGTTATTCGCCAGACGATTTTATTGGGAAAGTCTCAGGCTAGAAAGAGTCAATGGCAATATTAAAGCAACAATCTTTATATTTCACATCAATGATCTTTAATCAGGAGAAACCTGCAATCACCCAAAAGTGTGCTACAGTAATGTCCTTCGTCAAAATGAATTTCAACAACTCCAAGTTTTAGTGGCCATATTGGATTTTCTCGTGAAGGAAAATACCATGCTTCGAAATGATCATGACCGACACAGAAATTGAATACTACAATCATTGACAAAATTCTTGAAACGAAGCTAAGATGAAATGGTTCAATACCCCCCCCCCCCCTTCCCCCACTTCTATGTTGTGGAAGTGTGGGACTCGAAATGTGTGGAATTTGCACTCAGTCACCTGCCATTACATTTAAATGTTCAGAGTAACAACATTGAAAAGGGGGGAACGGGGGGATAGCAATTTATTTTAAAAATAGGCTTAGCAATTAACATGGCATGATTCGCTCCAGTCATTTCAGCTAATTTTGGCAATGATTGTAGATCCGTAGTCGGGACTCGAGATACGGACAAATGTGCGCAAATAAAAAAAGACCATTTACCACACTTTGAAATACCATTTATCAATCACTCGTCCGCTCGTCTCCAAAGATATCAACGAGCTAGTACTCCCCCTCCCCCCAAAAAAAACTAACTCGATCCACTGTCGGACCCATCCTCATCCCGCAGGGCTTTGTTCAGTAAAACTGATGAAAACCACTATCTTTACTCTACATAGCTCAATAAAAGGGTTAAAATTAGGGTTTAGTTTAGGTTTAGGGAAAAGGGTAAGATTAAGGACACTTAATACGTAGGCCCGGCAGGTAGTGCGCAGATGCGTTGGGTCTTATGTATCAGTCAATTCCAATTGTGTCCATCCCCCCTGGGCTAACACCCGGGCATTAGATATTTTGAGAAAAAAATTGTCCATGTCCCTACCCTGGGGAAAGATATAGTGTGCCAAGGCCCCACCCCTGGGCAACAAATTCAGGTCTAAACCCTCAACGAAAACACAGATAAATCGCTTCAAATCAACTCAAGGAGCACACAAATAGAAGACAACACATCACGAACTCAAGGTAACGCTATTTTATTGAAAAATGTGTCGTATTTTAGCTGACTTAACATCCTATTTATACTTATTTGAAACCTTATCAGTTTCAACAGTGCATAGCAAGTGTGAATGTTCCAAGTCCCGACCCCGGGTTATATATACGCTTTTAGCGATAGCCCTACCCCCGGGGATTAGCAGAAATGGTGAATACCCGGGGGGGAGGCAAAGCTGGAAATGACTGATACATTATGAACACACTATAGGACGTTCTCACTTAAATTATTAAATGAGCAAAAGCACAGTAGTAAAAAATTCACGCAACCAACCCGACTAAACTTCAGGTCGAGCACCAATTTCCATTGGCTGATCTGCATTGCTTTGTTCATTGATGGAGCTACCAGTTGGCGAAGTTGGGCGTGCCTCCATGTCTTTTATCGACCTTGCTGACATGTAGCTATCGATGAACGGAGCGGCCACTTGCCACACCTAAAAATCAAGTATAAACATTTTATCTCGTCGTTCTTAACCGCTTGACTACCAGGGGTCTTCCGTTGACGAATAAAATCGTCTGGCGCTAGCCAGAGTAAAATACTAAAGGTGCGTCTACATGCGTGCTTAGGAGTCAAAGGGTTAAGCATTGAGATAGGTTTTTAACCCCTTGACTACAGGTCCAGGGGTCTTCCCTTGACGAGTAAAATACTAAATGTGCGTCTACATGCGTGCTTAGGAGTCAAAGGGTTAAGCATTGAGATAGGATTTTAACCCCTTGACTACAGGTCCAGGGGTCTTCCCTTGACGAGTAAAATACTAAAGGTGCGTCTACATGCGTGCTTAGGAGTCAAAGGGTTAAGCATTGAGATAGGTTTTTAACCCCTTGACTACAGGTCCAGGGGTCTGCCCTTGACGAGTAAAATCGTCTGGCGTTAGCCAGAGTAAAATACTAAAGATGCGTCTACATGCGTGCTTAGGAGTCAAAGGGTTAAAGACAGCGAAACCATTCTCGACTAATGTAGCGGGATAAACGTTTTTACAATAGCTGTCATTCACATGATGGCTTTTTCATTTATTTTTGACATCCTCTTTCTCCCTGCAATGCTATGCGATATACGAGACATGCTAGTCGTCGAGTAACTTTATTTCTTTCCTTCATGCATATATTCCATTTCTTCCATTTCTTCCATTTCTTCCATCCATCCATCCATCCATCCATCCTTCCATCCTTCCATCCTTCCATCCTTCCATCCTTCCATCCTTCCATCCTTCCATCCTTCCATCCTTCCATCCTTCCATCCTTCCATCCTTCCATCCTTCCATCCTTCCATCCTTCCATCCTTCCATCCTTCCATCCTTCCATCCTTCCATCCTTCCTTCCTTCCTTCCTTCCTTCCTTCCTTCCTTCCTTCCTTCCTTCCTTCCTTCCTTCCTTCCTTCCTTCCTTCCTTCCTTCCTTCCTTCCTTCCTTCCTTCCTTCCTTCCTCCCTCCCTCCCAATAAAGCAATATATGTCGGTTTACAGTCATTTGCAACATACTTTTCACCAAAATGTTTGGAAGTTCGTTTCGAAGTTCGCAAGTTCATTGGGAAGTTCGTAGTTCGTTTTGAACTACGCATTTGATTGGCTGCTAAGAACCAAGCAGCCAATCAAATGCGTAGTTCAAAAGAAGCCTGCGGACTACGTAACGAACACCTGCAATTTAACGTCCAAATGAACTTCCAAATATTTTGGTGAAAAGTATGTTGCAAATGACTGCAATACATTGGGAATATTGAAATGTTATGTACTCATGGACCACTTACCTTCTCGGCTCTTAAAAGTTCCGTGACTTTTTCAATGTCTGGTGACATAAATCGATCTTTATCCCAAGCTCTGTTGAAAAAAAATATTTAAGCCTGGTGTTGGGTTGGGAGAGGCAAGAACCTCAGTCTCCTAAAGGATTCCTGGGGCATGTTCCCCCGGAAAATTCTGGATTTCTAGGGTCTCTGAAACACTATTTCCTGCATTAAAATCAAATCAATAAATTACATGATTTTGTTGAAATGAAACCAGAACACAGAATGATACACGTCAGAATATCGTTAGATTTATTTATAAACTCCAAGTCGTAAATGTAAAAAGAGGTTGAAGGCATTTTGTCTAGACCCTTAGTATTGTAATTTATAGCATATGCATACATGCAATATATATAACACATCACTGTCTACTAATTAGGCCTTAAAACAACTGTAACCCCTCCCAAAACAACCACGGATTTAAACTTTTCATGAGAACGGACCATTGGGGGGGGGGGGGAATGATTGCCCTTGGCGCACATGCTACGATTTTAATCGGCCGACTAAATTTAGAGCTTACGATCAAAATCATTAGGTGTGCGGTAGATCAGTGGTGCGGTGTCATTAGTAAGCCATTTTCGTCGGCCGATTTTCGTCGTAAAATATCAAACTGGTTTGATGTTGCCCGACTAAAATCGGTCAAAATATTGCATTATGCCGACGTGTGTGGCGATTACCAATTTTTATCGTTCACTGATCACTCATTATTCTTGCTATAAAAGTTATTTGTTTGATTTGATGATCGTAAAAATGGTGGCCCCAGTTCCTAAAGATGTGAGCTTCTATATGTAACTGGCACATATACATACATATACAGGTCGACCGCAGTCGGAGGAGCCGAAGGCCCCTCTTTCGTTTAGCTGCTACCCTAAGGCAGGGGTGGGCGCCACTCCTATCCCAGATGGTGTTGATTTTGCGGAGGGAGGAAAACCGGAGAACCCGGTGAAAAACCCTCGGAGCACAGGAGAGACCAACTAAACTCTACTCACATGGTCCAAACTCGAGAACGGGGCTGTTCCCAAACGGTCACGCATCCAAGTACTAACCCAGTCCAACCGGGCTTAACTATTGGCGAGAGGCAGCGCCCTAACAGCACGCGCCACCCGTGCTCCCCTACACACATGTATAGTAAACATCGGTTTTTATCGGTTGACCAGCCGATAAAAATCGGCTGACTAAAATCGTAGCGTGTGCGCCAAGCCCTAGAGAAAGCTCCGTGTTAAGGCAAGATCAAATTGAAGTAATCGTGTTAAACGAAGTACACGTTCAAAATAGATTTACATAGTATGTTTCAATCCATCTACCTACTTCACGTGTGATCGGACCAAAGAATGGACGGCTTCTAAAGGTTCTGTCGTAGTCAGAGGACGTAGAAATTCAATACCTTGGCATGCAGCTAGGAGTTCAATGGCTAAAGCTGAGAGAGAAACACAGAATTACATTTATTTGAAAAGTGCAAGGATTGGTGCATAGATGTATGATAGAATGAATGTATCGCAGAACTTTATTTAATCGCGGTACATGCGTATAATCACACCAGAAGTGAAAATGAATTTATAATCTTAGTTCCATCTGTAAGTCATGTAAACCATTTATTACGAAAGAACTATAATTGTGTCTCTATAAATACCCAACGAAATATCCGGACGCTTTAGTTTTGAATGTTTTTTTAGTGTTTCAGGTTTGATGGATAGACGGACAGACAAACAAACAGACGGACGGGCAAACAAAGAGCAAACAGACGGACGGACGGACAGACGAACAAACGAATAAACAAACACACGGACGTACCAATGGAAGGACGGACGGACAAGCAGACAAACGAACGAACGAACCGACGGACAAATGAACAAACACACGGACAAATAGACAGACACGAACGAACGAACGAACGAACGAACGAACGAACGAACGAACGAACGAACGAACGAACGAACGAACGAACGAGCAAACAAACGAATGAACCGACAGACAAATGAACTAACACATGGACAAACGGACAAATAGACGGACAAACGGTCGACCAGATGAACAGGCAGACAAATAAACAAACGGACGGACGGACGGACGGACGGACGGACGGACGGACGGACAGACAGACAGGACAGACAGAACAGACAGACAGACAGGAGACAGATAGAGTTTGGGTGAGTGGATGGGTGGTGGATGCATGTCTACCACATTTCCAGAGAGTAATAGTATACCAACCTCTCTCTACGTTCTCTACAACCTTCAGAGCTTTTCTTGCTGCAAATCCTCCCATGGATACGTGATCCTCAGTTCCAGCTGACGTCGACAGTGAATCCACAGAAGAAGGATGACACAGTACTTTATTCTCAGAAACTAAGGAGAAATTAAATAGAGAATAATACATTGATGTGCGGAAATATAAAATTAATCAATGCTATTAGGTGCTATACTACGAGTGACGAACTTTACCGGGTGAGTCTCAGGCCGGACTCTGCCTCCTCCGCAGACGTTTCTTCAGAATTTATTAGTATAAATCGCATACAAACGCGCGCGCGAAAGACGGAGAGGCACTGTAAACTAAAGAACGAGGGTGCAAGGGATTGTGGGAAGGAGAAAGAAAAGGAGAGAGACGCCTGTGAGATCTTGTATCGATTTCTTGGCATATTTGTCGTTTTCTTGTCATCGTAGTATTTAGGCCTTTTTAACCTTTCTAAGCTTTCGTGTTTAATTGTTGACAATGACAGGTGTTGATATATATAGTCTACGCTGTTGACTAGAGTGACTAGTTGACAGAGTTTTAAATATAATCCGATATGTTGAACCTCTTATCGTTGGTAATATAAATGGCGAGCATGGGCGAAGATTCATTTGAATTTTACGACCTTCCCTTGAAGAATCTTTGGATGAGTTAACTTTGTCAGGCAAGTGCATCGTCAAAGCCTTCATCGTATTCTATTGTACGACCTGGCATGGTTTATTTAGTGAGATTATAATATATTGTTTATTTGAATATATTAATATCAGACAGGGGCATATCCACCACTAGCACTCCCTCGAAGAAAGAACGTCCTTCTTGCTAATATGGTGCTAAAGTCCGTGGTTTCTTTTAAAAAAATCCGGTTTTTTGGACAAGCAATTTTGTGTTCCAGATTGACCAAATGAACTGGTCCTTTCTCATTTGCGAATATTGCATAATCGTCCGCCATGGGACAATCCGCCATCTTGAAACTAAATCTGCCAGTGCCAGACGTCTTCCCTTCCTTCCCCTTCCCACCTTCCTTTGCGCGCTCACAAAAAATATAACGGAGACCGCTGGGTACGAGGCAGCTGGGCCGGACTCATGAAAACGATCTAAAAACTAAACTAAACTAAACCAAACTAACCTTATTTATACTGGATAACTCTATCAGTTATATCTAAACTGTTATCCCTAGAGGTCCAGTAAGGGCCCACCCTCATTGATCCAGTGTTACTACAGGAGGAAACCGGAGTACCCGGAGGAAACCTGTGGTGTTTGGTAGAGTCAAACTGGAAGCGCTCTTCTCACATGCGGTCAAGGAGAATTTTTTTTAGTCAGATAACTGCACCGTGCAGGAATCGAACCCTGCTCGCAGAGGTGAAAGGCACGTGCACTAACCACTGTGCCACCAACGACACTACAACCGACCTAAAGTCAGTCCGACCTGAGTTCAGGCCAGCCTCATGTAAGCACCCCTTGAGTAGCCTTTAACTTCTTGCTGTTCGCCGTATATTTCGTTTTCAAACTATGATACAGACTTTTAGTATTTTACTCTTTCTAACGCTAGACGATTTTACTGGTCAAGGGGAGAACCCTCGGACTGGAAGGAGTTAAATTATAATTCAATTCCAAAATGTGACAAGAAATACTGATCACAAAACAAAAGCAAAATGAACAAACAATTCACAAGCATGGAACATAAAACTAAAAGTGTAAAATATCAAACATGCAAAGTACGAATTACCTAAAGAAGCCGCCGTGCAATGAGCTATCATGAATCCTAAATGCAAAAAAAAAGGTTAAAGTGACTTGATAACAAAGGAGCTCCGTTCGTTCGTTCGTTCGTTCGTTCGTTCGTTCGTTCGTTCGTTCGTTCGTTCGTTCGTTCGTTCGTTCGTTCGTCTATACATAAGTTCGTCTATACATAAATTAGCTTGCTATAGCAGACTCTATTTTGCAAGGAAAAATAACGTCTGCTATAGCAGGCTATACATGAACCCATCCATCAACTCATCCATCCACGCATCTGTGCACCGTCCGTCCGTCCGTCTGTCTGTTTCGTCTGTCGATCTGTTTTTCTGTCTGTCTGTCTGTCTGTCTGTCTGTCTGTCTGTCTGTCTGTCTGTCTGTCTGTCTGTCTGTCTGTCTGTCTGTCTGTCTGTCTGTCTGTCTGTCTGTCTGTCTGTCTGTCTGTCTGTCTGTCTGTCTGTCTGTGTCTGTGTCTGTTAGTCTGTGTCTGTCTGTCTGCCTGTTCGTCTGTGTCTGTCTGTCTGTCTGTCTGTCTGTCTGTCTGTCTGTCTGTCTGTCTGTCTGTCTGTCTGTCTGTCTGTCTGTCTGTCTGTCTGTCTGTATGTCTGTCTGTCCGTTCGTCCGTCCGTCCATTCATCCGTCCGACTGTCCTCATTTTTTTATTATTTCCTAATTAATATTTCTCTTATCTGCTTGTCTTGTCTTCCATCCTACCTGAATTAAGCCCTCCGTTTTCGACAAGAAATGCTGGAAGTTCACTGTAGGCTGAAGCAAAAAAATAAAGGTGCTCTGTTCATTTCGCCAACGTCATAAAAATCAAACAAAAAAGCCAACCGAAATTCCGTTTCTTAGCATTTTAGACATTGACGTACATGCAGGTGGAGAGACTGCTGAGATTTAAAAACGTAGGCAAACGCAACAAAGTCACCAAATTGTTTAACACATAACGGGGAGTTAGAAACATTTCCCTACCTGGATTCATCAGTCTTTCAAGGCGTCGCTCACTCATACTTGCCAGTTCATGAACTCCAATTGCCAAGTAATCCAACGCCTAAAGAAAAAATAACGGATCCGTCACCTCGTGATAAACTATACGTATAGTGGTTCCAGGGCTACTCTGTAAAAGTCAGGATAGGGGTGTATCGCTGAACCCGTAAAACATTGACAGTAGTAACATAACACGCACGGGATAACGTTAGTCCATCCAGTGTTGCCCGGCTCTCTGGATAAGGCTATTACTGATAGGTGTCGCCACTTCCCATCAGGTATCGTTCTTGACCTCATAATGCAGCGGCCATCCACTCCTCGGCACGATTAACACCTTGAGTTGCGGGTTGATTCTTCATGGTACCACCACTAGATGGGCTGCCTGTCATGGCTAAAGAGCCCCATCTGCCCTGGATGTCTTTGACCCAAGTAGAATAAATCCACGTCTCATTGGCATCCACTGACGCTGCGGCTCGTCAGTTTACCGTAACCCTGGTGGGGAGGCTTAGGGAGTGCTACCGCTTGCCTAATATATATATATATTTCTAAAATTCATTAATAATTCATGAGGAAAACACAAAGAAAAATCATGAGCGTATCGGATCTATATATGTGATATAGACTCGCTCTAAGTTTCTCGCTGGTTTTTAACGGCTGAGATAAGCTTAATTTTCAAAATTACTACGCCAATGAACGTATGAAGTGATTCTTTTTAGAAGCCATTTAAAAACCTTGCAGTACGGGCTTTATCGGCTCTAAAACACTCGGCTATCGCCTCGTGTTTTATATCCGATAAAGCCCTCCTGCGCGGTTTATAAATATTACATATATATATATATATATATATATATATATATATATATATATATATACTGTTCTCGAGTAAGAAATCGATCTTGGTGCCCTTGCTTCAGACAGACTTATAGTACCCTTTTCCGGACTAGAAGAAAGTATAAAACACGCCCTGAGTCAGACCAAATAGCTGCTATTGTTAAAAAGATTGGTACTGTTCCAGTGGATCAGATCAAAAGAGTGATTTCTATACGCTGTTCTGAACTGTAAGCGATCAGAAAAAATTCCGGAGTTTCGAACGGGAATTCACCGTGTAACGTTGTATACGATCCAGTAATGTTATCCTGTGATTTTTATGAAGATGTCCTATAACCATTGAGCTACGTAAACTTTCGATACCTTTACAACAGAATATTGTAATTCGACCATATTCCTTGAGCATACAAACCTTTGCTGGATACTCCCCATGAAAGTTTCCTCCCGAGACTGTTTCACCCGATTCAGCAAATATCATCTGATCCACGTTGGTCAAGGAAGTGAATGAACGTCAAGGAAGAGTAGAATGGAATAGAGTGGAGTGGTATGGTGTGATATATTGTCGAGTAGATTAGAGTGAAGTGAAGTGGAGTTGTGTGGAGTCGAGTGATGTGGAGTGGAATGAAGTGAAGTGAAGTATAAAGTAAAGCAAAGTGAAGTGGAGTAGAGTGCAGCGAAGGATAGTGGATTGGAGTGGAGTAAAGTGGAACGGAGTAAAGTAGAGTAGAGTGGGATAGAGTGAAGTGAAGTGAAGTAAAGTGGAGTGAAGTAAAGTGGAGTGAAGTGGATTTGAGTAGACTAGTAAAGTGGAGTGGAATGAAGTGAAGTGAAGTGTAGTGAAGTATAAAGTAAAGCAAAGTGAAGTGGAGTAGAGTGCAGCGAAGGAGAGTGGATTGGAGTGGAATAAAGTGCAGTGGATTAAAATAGAGTGGAGTGGGGTAGAGTGGAGCGAAAGAGAGTGGATTGGAATGGAATAAAGTCGAGCAGAGTAAAGTAGAGTAGAGTAGAGTGGAGTGGGGTAGGGTGAAGTGAAGTAAGGTGGAGTGAAGTAAAGTGGAGTGAAGTAAAGTGAATGGAGTGAAGCGGATTTATATAGACTAGTAAAGTGTAGTAAAGTATAAATTCACTCCAGTATGAAACAAATTGATGCCTAAAAACGGTTTGTTTGACAAAAGAAACTTCATTTTTGGAAAGGATACGGGGTTATCAGTCGCACTATTCATTTCAGTTGTAAGTATACCTTTAACAAACTCTATTGTGTCCAACACAATACCATGAACCTGGAGAATTAAAGATCAAAATTTGTTAGTTAGTAATAATACTTCATATATTGCAAGAACAATGCTAGCTCTACCTGAGGGCAGCATCGTAGAGTATACGCATCTTGAACTCGATGACAAAAGCGATGACTCTCTGGATGTAAAATCAAAACAAATATTTTAGCCTAATACAAGCATCAAGAATTTCAGTTTCCGGCCCAATTATGATGCACTATGGGGTAGAATCAAAGGTCAAGTGAGCATTAATTGAGTCAGTGCCATTGTTGTGGCTCATGAATATTCTTTGTTAACAATGGCACTGACTTAATTGGTGCTCACTTGACCTTTGATTCTATCCCATAGTGCATCATAATTGGGCCGGAAACTGAAATTCTTGATGCTTGTATTGTAGTTGTCATACAGAAAGAACAAAGTGGCTTGATGAATGGTCATTTTGATAATAGAATGTTTAAATTGTTACAGAAAGAGCTTGTTTGGTCCAGAGGAAAAATACCTTTTTTGAAGTTGTTTTCGGTAGTTAACTACTAGTTAGTGAGTGTCGAAAGTACATTTTTGAGTCTGACAAGTACTTGTTGGGCTACAAGATGGACTCGAGGATTTTTCAATACAACAGGGCCGTTTATACGAAAGCTGATAAGACGCGGTTTACACAGGACGCGGCTTACATAAGACGCGAAACACTCGTGTAAAAGGTACAAAGACTTATGTCCGCAGCTTACACAAGTCACAGCTTGTTCAAAAGCGCCGTATTAATGGGTCAGTTCGCGTCTTAAGCCGGTTTTCCACTAGGCGATTTTTTTCGCGCGAAGCGACTTTTTCTTTTGTCTCATGAGCTCTGAGCTGGAAACTAATCAGAAATCTATTGAATTCGAACAAAAGAAAGTCGCTTCGCGTGAAAAAAAATCGCCTAGTGGAAAACCAGCTTTATGTAAGGCGCGTCTTATCAGTTCTCGTATAAACGGTCCAGTCGGTCCTATTGTTAATGACAAAACGCGACTTGTACGTGATTTCCAGTGATCTCTGGTAATTTTGACAACATGCATACTTATATAATACCCAAAATAACATCACCCCAGTACCTGAGCTGCACTAGCTCAATTTACAGAGCGTGTGATGTCTAGTTACTCGGGCTACCTGTGGTAGGCCGAGTCTAGGTTTCGGCTCGGTTTTTCCCCGGCTTTATTTTGATCGATTTTTCATTTTTGCTCTTTTTACGTCCGCTACTATTCATGCTTCCGGTGAGTTGTTAGCCGTGTGACGGAGTGAGGCACGTTGTAAGTTCTTCGCTCCTTTCGCTTTTGGAGTTGGACAAAAAGTTGAACAGCTTTGCCTTTTGATCAAGGTGTTCTTGCACATTGTTGGTAGATTTCAAAATAGACTGACTGACTTTGTAGTTTAACAGTGATGAGATGTGGCTGACAACGGTCTTCATCGCAAATACCGTTCACCAATGTGAAGTATGCACCACATTCAGCCTTCGATCTGATCTTCCTCCACTCCCACCTTTGCTCGCGCGGTATATATAGAGCCTCTCGGATGAGAGAGGCCTTCGATTCAGGCTACGATTTTGTGATTGCTGCAATCAACACTACAATCAGTGTTCCAGGCCAGTATTGAGCCCAAGTGAACGCCTGGTCCAGGCGTCTTGTTCTTAATACAAAGTTGCAGGGTGGATTCTCGTATGGAGACTCAAGAGTTTTCATGCATAACTACTGTATACAGTTTGACTATAGCAAAGTGAAAACTTTAGTACTACCCAGCCACAAACTACTTAAAGGGTATTGGCAATAAAAATTAAGTTTGTCTCATTTGAAAGAACTCGCCAAATGGTATAAGAAGACCTTTTGTAATTTTTCTGTATCTTTCTTGTGTTTTGAAATATTTCGACGAAAGACAGTGTGCTGTCCGCCATCTTGTTGTAATATTGGGTCTAATCAACTAGGAAATTGGTGATGTCACAAGCGGGGTAAACCTGATGAAACTACTCCGTGGGTGCCCAAATTTCCACGGAAGGCTTTTTAAATGTTGTGCATGGGTCAATTTAAAATGGAAATAGCGCAACAAAAAATCGAGTTTCTAGCTCATAATGTCATAAGGTTGGCAAGATAAAAATTTCACTTTACCCTGCTTATATTATGTCGTCACATGTATAACTTTGCATATCGAAAATAATTCCAAGATGGCGGACAGCACGCTGAGTTTGGTCGAAATATTTCCAAAACCAAAACAGCTACGGAAAAATTGTAAAAGATGTTCTTATACCATTTGACGAGTTCTTTCAAATGAGATAAATTTTTATTGCCAATACCCTTTAACTCAAAAACAATGTTGACCAACAACGTTCAACAATCTGATCAAGTCTTATCTGGTCAAAAAACCGCGCAGAAGACTGAAACTATATGTACTCCAGGCTTACATGTCCGCCATCATGTTTGGCTTCAATATTTGCCCGATCGATGACCAGCTAGCAGATGTCACTTCAGTTATATAGAGCTCACTGCCTCAGCATCAGTTCCTCAGTTAAAATATAACTATAATACCAAGCTCAAAATTACTGATCAAATTTAGTGCCTGCATGTCATAGCCTGCGTAGCAGCCTGTTTTTTAGAGAAGGAAAGCGGGCGGGCGGGTGTCATTGAATTTCGTGCACTGGAGTCTCAAACATGAACTGACTTACCTGCTATTTTAGAAGGGTGAAATGCTGAGTTCAAGACTGTACGTAGTCTTTGGGCGACAGCTATCTGCCCCTTGTGAGGTCTCAGTTTGTGAATGCGACTGTCAAATGCTCGTGTAGTACCTTTCAAGCATTCCAACGACATTGCAGCGATAATGTCGGCCTGGCGGGAAATGGCCACTGAGCGTACCACAGCTAAAAGAATATAAATTATGTCAATTTCGATAACTGTTAAGTCGAGGGTTACCCTACAAGTCAGGACCCTTTTCCGACCTACGCAAGCTTCGGGGGAAAGTGGGCTCTGCCAACAAACTCGATCTTCGCCCCAAGTTTAGGGCGAGTCAGTCAGGTTTTGAACTGGTCAAACAAGTTCTAGTTTATGAGCACTCGCAAGTTCCCGCAAGCAGGAAAATAGCAAGTAACGCGTTAGAGCCTGGGCCCAAAATAGTATCTTGGCAACCGTTCACGCATGCTAAAAAAATATCGAGTTTGTTGGCAGAGCCCACTTCGCCTGCGTAGGTCGGAAAGGCTCTGACTTCCAGGGTAGCCGAGGGGATATAAAATGCCTGTGAAAAATGTAGTTAGAAATAGACTCTTTTATTTGAATAGCGAAAATCAATTCTGTCTTTATTATTTGAAATGAACACTTTAAAATGACAGAGTAACATATTTCGCAATTTTTCGTTTCTTTGCATGCTTCGTTGTTGAGATATTTCAGTTTGTTTGACATACAAATTAACCACCTGACGTCACATGTGCATAATGATGACTTATTGGAGAAATTTACAAATCTTTTTTATCTTTGCGATTATCAAACATGATCACTTGAAAAAAGTAAAGGTTTGGTGTTGTGGGAGAAAAACACCTAGATGCTTACTTATAATTAATTTGGTTTGATAATAGGCACGATATATAATCTTCTCCGACAAGTCTTATATTGAAATATCTCGAAAACCAAAGAAAGAAACGAAGAATTGCAAAAGATGTTACTCAACCTCGTACCCAGGATCTTACCTTCGCTCCCCCCTCGCTGCGGAAAGACCCTGGTACACGCTGGTCACGTGCTTCCCAAAATATGGGCAGTAACAATTATTTCACTGTAGGGAGGGGTTGTTTAGTTTGAAACTTGACTCAACTTTGTGTCTGGCCATCTACGATAATTACAGGATGAAGGGGAGACGTCTCGGTCGGTCATTCACTGCCCTGACTGCAGTTGATTTTGTCGTAAAAGAGTGACGGAAGAAGATGATATATTAGAGACTTTCCACATCCCGTTGGTAGCACGGCCACAACATCTTTGCCAAAGTAAACTGCCTCGAGACATTTGACTTGTTTGGGTTTGAGGTTCATGTTTGAATAGCCGCTGTTGACGACAGCGAAATGAAGGCTGCTGTAAAACATGGCTCAAACACTTTCGTCTTTCGACAGTTTGTGTAAAACTTCGAGTGGTTTCAGGTGACAAAAATGAATCCTGCTGGGACCCTCCCTGTGTATGAAATTTGATCAGGTGGCACTTGGAAGCACGTGACCAGCGTGTTCCAGGGTCTTTCCGCAGCGAGGGGGGGGGGGGGGGGGGGGGGAGGGGGGGGGGGGGGGGAGGGGGGGGGGGGGGAGCGGAGGTAAGACCCTGGGTACAAGGTTGGATGTTACTTTGTCATTTTAAGTGTTCTTTCAAATGAGACACCTATAATTTTCGCTTCATAGGCACTTTAATACTTTATACTTTGTAATATCATGTTTGCGGGAATTTCGTTTGTTCTCACAGGTATACCTCATTATATTCATTTTTACTGATCCTACCTGCGTTGACGTCAAACCAGGTCTGATTAGAACTAATCATACCCGGTTTAACGTCAACGGAGGTGACAACAAAAGAAATTCCCGCAAACTTGATCATTAAATGACCCTCATGGAGCGGGCGTTTAAAAATAGAGAATAATACATGGATGTGTGGAAATATGAAATTTATTTCGAGTGTTGACCAGGATATCTCACGAGTGAGGGAAGCGAACGAGTGACATATCCTGGTCAACACGAGAAATAAATTTCATATTTCCAAGCATCCATGTATTGTTCTGTTTATTATATAAAAAAATTATTAAAAATCCTATTGCCTTGCAAAAATTGCATTAAACTATAATGCTGATTCAGCGATAATCGTCACATGTGCGATTACCATAAATAATCGCACATGTGAGATTATCACTTTTATTAGTGGCGGAAAAATCAATAAAACACTCTATTTTATATAATAATAGCTATTAATTTATTATCGAGTCGGTTTTCTTTGTTCTTCCGAGGTCTTTATATCGCATAAAGACATTGAATAATAATTAGATACGAAATGAAGAAAAAAACAAGGAAAATCTTTGTCCAAGGTGGAAAAAAAAGACAAAACTTTGTTGGAAAACCTCCTCGATAATAAATTAAGTCAGACAAATCCCTCGAACGTCGGGATGTATGCGATATAAAGCCCTCGGGTCTTTATATAGCATACATCCCACGTTCGAGGGATTTATCTATTAAATACACCTCTTTTTATGCTATTCCTTATAATAATTTTGGAAACATATACCTTCTGCTCCTAATGCAGTGATTAATTGTGTTCCATTGATCATTGCTAGACCCTGTTAATAATTGAAAACATCACTGAGCTATGACATTTGGCGGTAAATCACATGGGCTAATCAGTCTAATATGTTCAACCAATCACATCACACAATTTTACTAAACCTCACTTTCACGCGCTTCCGCATAAAAAATTTGCTTTTTCATAGCGACCATAGCGTTTTCTTATCGGGCCCCTGTCGATCGTTCTTCGTGTTTCAATAGAGCATACTCGTTAGTTCCCATCGCTCACGTGCACTTACTTCTTTGGGTTGAAGTTTTATAGGTTTGAGTCCATGCGCAGCAAGTACCTACAATAAAGACAGTAGCATACATTGTGTTGTAACTGTATTCAAACATGTCCCCATCATATACTAATATACTTTCTGGTATTTTGGCGGTAACTCTATACAAAGAACTTGTCTTGAATACATATTTTTGCAGTTCTTGTTATTGGAAAACATTGTTTCTGTGTTTAGACAAAACCCCGTCATTAGCCGTCATTTGAAAACCCATTCAAATGTTTGTAATGTATACAAAACAAAACAGCATGTTGAGTAGGGGCGGAAGATGTTTTATATTGGAAGAACTAATTCACAAATAGAATTATAAAGAGTGTATTTTGACTCCCACCATGCAGCAGGCCAATATAGGCTCATCTTCAGACATATTTGGAGAAGGGCTTCGCCCAATAGTTAGGAAAATCATGGGGAGGAGGGGGGGGCTATAGCTCGCTAGCGCCCCTATATTCAACCGCCCTTGAGCATCTTGCACATGGTGTTGACTTACCAGACCAGCATCGGCCCACCCACTTTTTCGACTCCACATTTTCCCTTCTCCCATCAAGCCAAGTGCAAGATGGGATAGTGGAGCGAGGTCTCCGCTAGCTCCGACTGTCCCTTGCTCGGGAACCCACGGCAAACACGAAGCTAGAAAAGGAACACAAAAAAATCGTGAACTTTTCACGAAGGACGTAACATATAACACCGTATTCATAAAGATGATTCCAATTTATATTCTTTTATGTGTATTTAAATTAGTCTTTCAAACCTCGCGTTCTTGTGTTTATAATTGAAAAGACGTTTTACACAGGAACGATGCCGGGAAGGCTAATTTAAATGCATATAAAAGATTATAAATTGGCGGCCATCTTTATGAAATACTGATATACACAATGGCTCTCAGTCGGTGATGACAAGTGACAGTTGCTCGTTGAACTACTTGGGGAAACTATGGTGTTAAATTTTCTGGAAAACGAAAAACCGAGGAATCCGAAGAATATCCCTCGAGGTACAGGAGAGAACCAACAGCTCTAAGGTGGTTATCCATCCGAATACTATCCCCATAAAAAAACTCACCGTTGAAAGCGTCAACAATCTGTTCTAAGGTTTCCACTGAAATGCCACTAAAATATGTCAATATTTTCATATATCAATCAATCAATCAATCAATCAATCAATCAATCAATCAATCAATCAATCAGTCAGTCAGTCAGTCAATCAATCAATCAATCAATCAATCTACCAACCTATCAACTTACCAGCCAGATAACCAATTAATTAACCAATCAGTCAATCAATCAATCAATTAACCAACCAAGCAACCAACCTATCAACCTAACCAACCAATTAACTAACCAATCAACCAACTAATCAACCAATCAACCAGACACCAATTAGCTAACCAATCAATCAACCAGCCAACCTATCAATATACCAACCAAACACCAATTAGCTAACCAATAAATCAACCAACCAGACAACCAACCAACCAATCGATCAGTCAATTAGTCAACCCATCAATCCCTTGGTCAAAGTATTTGTCAACAATTAAAATATATTAATAAGTTATTCAATCACGAAATCAATCAATTGATAAAAATTAATTCAAAGTTCAAAATAACATTTAGTGGTAAACCTGTAGCCTTTAGCAAGAACATTAATACGAAGTGCCATCAACATTCGTGTTCTCGTGGGTGTCAAAGGTTCTCCAACACCTAAAACCAAAAAAGAATAAACAGTTACAGACTATAATCTCACTTATAATATTAAAGGGCAATAGCGCTAAAAATTTAGTTTGTCTAATTTGAAAGAACTCATAAAATTGTAATAGAACATCCTTTAGAACTTTTTCGTATCTCTCTTCGTTTTCAAGATATTTCAATTTGTTTGATGTGTAAATGAGATGGTCTCTGACGTCAGGTGTGGGGTAAAATATTTTCACATGTAAGTTCGTTCAGCGAAATCATTTGAAACTGTGCACATAAAAACTCCTTGCGACGCTGAACATTTCATGTTAGATATGTAAGTGATTTTGCTCTGTATGAAAATATTTTACCCCACTCCTGACGTCAGAGACCATCTCATTTACATATCAAACAAAAAACGTATCAGTTTAAGCAAATAGTTGTAGAAATAAAGAAGCACAACTCCAAAGTGTTCATAAATAATTAATAGACTTCATCGGCATTTTCATTGTTGCTGTCGACGTCCTTTGTTGTTGTTGCTGTTGTTGTTGTTGTTGTTGTTGCTGTGTTGCCGCTGTTGCCGTTATTGCAGTGGTTGTTGCTGCTGATGCCGTTGTCGTTGTTGCAGTGGTTGTTGTTGTCGTTGCTGTTGCTGCTGTTGCCATTGTCGTTGTTGTAGTAGTATAGTATAGTTGTTGTTGGAAGCGTCGTTTGTCATCGTCGTTATAGTTGTTGTTGCTATTGTTGTTGTTGTTGCTGCTGTTAAAATTTGCCTCATATTGAACTTCGTCGGGATAGTAAACAAATGTTCGTCTTACAATCGTATACAAGAAATGAATGTATCGTTAAGCGTACCGTGTAGATATGCCTTAATAGACCGGTCGATTACCACAACTCGTACCCTGCGAGTCAGAGCCCCTTTCCGACCTACGCAAGCTTCGGGGGAAAGTGGGCTCTGCCAACAAACTCGATCTTCGCCCCAAGTTTGGGGCGAGTCAGTCAGGTTTTAAACTGGTCAAACAAGTGCTAGTTTACAAACACGCGTAAGCAGGAAAATAGGAAGTGACGCGTTAGAGCCTGGGCCCAAAATAGTATTTTGGCAACCGTTCACGCATGCTCGAAAAGAAATATCGAGTTTGTGGGCAAAGCCCACTTTCCCCCAAAGCCTGCGTATAGGTCGGAAAGGGGCTCTGACTCGCAGGGTACACAACTCGCCACTCATCACCGAAAGTACCGCATGCGATATAACAACAAAGGATTATTGGTTTCCTTACCGGATGCATGTGATCTTATCAAGTTTTCTTGCAGTTCCCTAAACAGCGAGATACTTTGTAAATTACTACAGTTGAACCAATATAGTCTCAGTAACGCAGTAATTAGAGTTTCATAGCCGACTCTTGATAGCTCGATCTGTGTGTTCAAAGCGTCTCACTCGTGGCCATCAGAAGACTATGCATGGTTACAACATTTGCTCTACATTTCAGTCTTGATAATCACTCGGAAGATCAAGATTACCCCCGTAGAGATCAGGCTGGAGGTGCATGCATCGCTAAGCTATTGAAACTGACTGACGCCTGTATTCTGTAAAGCTCGCTCACACTCAATGAGTGGCCCCTCACACTCAATAAGTAATAGATACAGCATGAGCAGCCGATCTGTATCTGATTTACTACGGCTCGCCTTCGGCTCGCCTTGTAAATCAGATACAGCTCGGCTGCGAATGCTGTATCTTTCTTAAAATACAAATGCATCTAAGTAATCAAGTTCACCAACTATTTTAGCGATATACTCTATTTTAGCCGAGAAAATCGAAGCTAAAGTTTATGTATAAATCAGGACGATTCTGTATCCGATTTACAACCTCTGCTACGGTATTGATTTCTTTTGTGTTTTCCTCATGAATTATTAATGAGTTTTTTAAGTGCAACTAAACACTCAATGAGTCTCCACTCACCCTCACTGAGTATGAGACTACACACTCTCCAACCATTCAATTGAATAGTGTTTAGAAAGTGAGTGTAGTCTCATACTCAGTGAGGGTATTAAGTGGGAGACTCATTGAGTGTTGAGTTGCACTTATTGAGTGCGAGGGGCCACTCATTGAGTGTGAGTGTGAGTGAGCTTTTAGAATACATGCGTGAGTCTAAGTCTGCTCGAGTCAAGATTGAGAAATTGCATTTTTTGCGACCTTGTTTCAGACAAAATGAACTTTTACAGTTTATACAAAGTTGATAGATATAGCAATGTCTAGAAAGCATATATACTAGCATACCAAAGTTGTTCGGCACAGATGACTTTTTGGGCAAATTTACCAAATCCGGTATTTATTCCGTAAACGACTGTAAATTGAGAAGAATTGGAGACATCATTAATCGTACAATACAAAGCTATACTACCACTGTTACCTGACTGACAATTGTTAGTGTGTCAAGTTAAATATAATTTGTGTGAATAGAATAGAAGCAACTTACAATACAGTGATATGATAAGTTGTACGTATACATGTAGTGCATGTGGTACGTTTGCGAGCTTGGTGTAATGTAACAGACGTTTGGTGGACGTTCGTCAAGCTCAATTACCCAGAAAAGATTTCTGAGCCCCAGACAAGGTCGTAAGTTCGAACCCTGTCTGGGGCTCAGAAATCTTTTCTGAGTAATTGAGCTTGACGAACGGCCAACAAACGTCTGTTACAGTACAGTGTTGAACAACACGAATAGAAATTGTATATTTTAGTAATAAATATCACCAAGGGCGACAATCGCTTGCTGGAAGTGGGGGGGGGGGGACGAAGGCGAAGCCCGAGTATTCTAGGGGGTCCGGAAATTTTTTGAATTTTGGGTCTCTGAAACGGCATTTCCTGCATTTTGAGGGCACTTTTGAGCAAAATATCAAAAGGTCTTAAAGGTCAACTAAACCTTTTGAAGTTATATTTTCTTCTGAAAGGGTTATCATCTAACTTAGCAAAAGTAAAGAAAAATAAGAATTTCGAGGTAAAAGAAAGAATTTATCAGCAAAGCCTTCTTAGGTCCTCATGAAGCATGACCGCGTTTCTAGGAGAATGGGTACTCCATTGTCTTTGACGTCATACCGGTAAAACCCACCAATCATCTTGTTGTTTATTACCGGTATGACATCACAAGGTACTAGTACCAGTCTTTATTTCGCGCGGTCGTCGTTCACACGAGTTCAGCAAAAGGAGCAAAAACTCAAACTTAGACAGTTCATAAAAGTGGAACCGAGTGACTGGTTTCAATTATTTCTTCGGTTTTAGATTGAACTTTTCCGACTTTAACGGAAAATAGAATAACCTGGAAAAGCCCTTTAAATTCGGAGTTCGGTATATTTGCGCTAAGACCACATGGCTAAGTGTTGCATTAATATCATAAAGATAAATACTGGAAAAGAATCAAAGATTATTATTTAGGCATTTTAACTTCAATTTTCCGAAGCGAAAAGTGGGGGGGATAACTATATAGGCACCCCCCTGTCCAAAAAGTGGGGGGGATGTGTCCCCCCCTCCTAGGATTGACGCGCCTGAATATCACGGTAGCACAATTTTGCTCAACACTACTCAATCACCTCTGTGTTCCTTGACTATTTGGTCAACAAGATCTCTTCCTTCTTTTACTCGACTAAGAGCTTCATCTGATATCTTAACATTTATATAAAGAGAAAAACAACAAAATATTATTAAAGTCTTATTAAAGAAATAGATTCTATCTACTCTATCTAGTGGGGAAAGGCATGCATGGGAAAGTCTAATTTCTGGGAGGTTTTTGTTGAGCTGGCTGCAGAACAACCTCGTTTCCAGGGCCTTTTTGAAATTGACAGGGCGGGAAAAGGCCCTGGCATCGGCTGGTGGACTCTGTATTCTAATTGGTTGATTGCTTTTCTTAAGCATTCCCCGTGAAACATAATTATGCATAATTTTGTGTCAGTTATGATCTAATAGTGATTTTGCATACTAAACTAAATTGCTAACTTTTTACACCCAGTATTTCTGGGTGCTGTGACCAGCCGATGCCAGGGCCTTTTCCTGCCCTCCCAATTTCAAAAAGGCCCTGGGAACGAGCTTGGCTATAGTGATGGTGATGATGATGGTGGTGATGGTGGTGGTGATGGTGGTGATGGTGATGATAATGATCATGATGATGATGATGATAATGATGATGATGATGGTGATGATGATCATGATCATGATGAATGATGATGATGATGATAATGATGATGGTGGTGATGATAATGATGATCATGATCATGATAATGATGATGATAATGATGATGATGGTGGTGATGGTGGTGATGATAGTGATGATAAGGATGATGATCATGATCATGATCATGGTGATGATAATGATAATGATGATTATAGAGAATATACAGTACACAACTGTGAGTGACACTTGTGTACCTGTAATTTTACTTGTCCATTGCCGAGTTGTACGAGTTGCTCTGTGGTCAAGCTATAGCCATCCAAAACTAACTGAAAAAGTTAAAAAAATAGAACCACAAAAACTTCACTTTAACCAAAAACTAATAACGATCCGTAATCTTATCACGAAACCAATTTCCGTTCTTAACCTTTTCCCGTCGGTGGATTTTCCCCGAGTGACGAGTAAAATCGTACCGTCATTATAAACACGGTTAAAGTGTTTGTCAGTTGACTGCGTAGCCAGTTGACTGCGCAGCCAGATGACTGCGTAGTCAGATGACTGCGTGCGCACAGCCAGATGACTGCGTAGTCAGATGACTGCGTAGCCAGATGACTGCACGCGCACAGCCAGATGACTGCGTAGCCAGATGACTGCGTAGCCAGATGACTGCGTAGCCAGATGACTGCGTAGCCAGTTGACTGTGCAGCCAGATGACTGTGCAGCCAGTTGACTGCGTAGCCAGATGACTGCACGCGCACAGCCAGATGACTGCGTAGCCAGATGACTGCGTAGCCAGATGACTGCGTAGCCAGATGACTGCGTAGCCAGATGACTGTGCAGCCAGATGACTGTGCAGCCAGTTGACTGCGTAGCCAGATGACTGCATAGCCAGATGACTACGTAGCCAGATGACTACGTAGCCAGTTGACTGCATAGCCAGTTGACTGCATAGCCATTTGACTGTGCAACCAGATGACTGCGTAGCCAGATGACTGCGTAGCCAGATGACTACGTAGCCAGTTGACTGCATAGCCAGTTAAATTGACTGCGTAGCCAGATGACTGCATAGCCAGTTGACTGCATGCGCACAGCCAGATGACTGCGTAGCCAGATGACTGCGTAGCCAGATGACTGCGTAGCCAGATGACTGCGTAGCCAGATGACTGTGCAGCCAGATGACTGTGCAGCCAGTTGACTGCGTAGCCAGATGACTGCATAGCCAGATGACTACGTAGCCAGATGACTACGTAGCCAGTTGACTGCATAGCCAGTTGACTGCATAGCCATTTGACTGTGCAACCAGATGACTGCGTAGCCAGATGACTGCGTAGCCAGATGACTACGTAGCCAGTTGACTGCATAGCCAGTTAAATTGACTGCGTAGCCAGATGACTGCATAGCCAGTTGACTGCATGCGCACAGCCAGATGACTGCGTAGCCAGATGACTGCGTAGCCAGTTGACTGCGTAGCCAGATGACTGCATAGCCAGATGACTACGGAGCCAGTTGACTGCATAGCCAGTTGACTACGTAGCCAGATGACTACGTAGCCAGATGACTGCGTAGCCAGTTAAATTGACTGCGCAGCTAGATGACTGCGTAACAAGTTGATTGCGCAGCCAGATGACTGCGTAACAAGTTGATTGCGCAGCCAGATGACTGCGTTACCAGTTGACTGCGTAGCCTGCGTAGCCAGTTACATTGACTGCGTAGCCAGATGACTGCATAGCCAGTTGACTGTGCAGCCAGATGACTGCATAGCCAGTTGACTGTGCAGCCAGATGACTGCATAGCCAGTTGACTGTGCGGCCAGATGACTACGTAGCCAGTTGACTGCGTAGCCAAATGAGTGTTTATCACACCCAAAGTCCAAACCCACATGTGTGAGCATTATCTTCATATAAAATTAAAATTTTATGTGTGACACTTTTCATAAGGAGACTACAATAAACTACATAATTTTTTTATAGAATTAAACATTATACTTTTACATTACACTTCACACTTTACGCAACTGTCAACACATGTTAAAATTGTATTACCAGAGTAGTAGAATGTGCAGTCTTAGGAGAACACTTCAAATTGCTAGTTGATATAATATAGTTAAGGATTTCTTGCTATTAAAGAGTAATCTGATAGTAACATGGTGTGTCAGTGCAGCAACATGCAACGTTGTACCCAGGGTCTTATCTCTGCTCCCTGCCCCACCCACTAACATGATGGGTGGGGTGCAATGCAAGAAGATTAAATACGTCACTAAACTAAACTAATTTATACTGGATAGCTCTATCAGTTAATAGCTAACTGTTCTCCCTAGAGGTCCAGTAAGGGCCATCCCTCATTGGTCCAGTGTTTCTAAAGGAGGAAACCAGAGTACCCAGAGGAAACCTGCAGTGTTTGGTAGAGTCAAACTGGAAGCACTCTTCTCATATGCAGCCAAGGTGAAATTTTAATCAGATAACTGCTGAGAGCAAGAATTGAACCCGGGTCGCAGAGGTGAAAGGCATGTGCACTAAACCACTGTGCCACCAACACCCCACATATAAATATAATATGCCATATTTTACGTCCTGTATGAATCAAATAAGTACCCCTTCTTAAATAACCCTCCCCCCTAACATAAGCACTCCAATGTGTTGTTTTTTACCCTTTACAGTTCCTCTGGGGTTTTTCTTAATAAAGTTCTCTTTGTCATAGACTCTTTGTCATAGGTTTTTTTTAAATTAAGTAAACACCCCCTCCCAAAAAAACTCTCCCCAATAAATATTCTTTTCTCAAATAAACACCCCTTTCACCAAAATAAGCACCCTCTCCCAAATAAGCACCCTCTCCCAAATAAGCACCTTCTCCCAAATAAGCACCCTGTCCCAAATAAGCACCCTGTCCCAAATATTATTAAGCACCTTTCACCAAAATAAGCACCCTCTCCCAAATAAGCACCTTTCACCAAAATAAGCACCCTCTCCCAAATAAGCACCCTCTCCTGATTAAGCACCCTCTCCAAATTAAGCACATTTCACCAAAATAAGCACCCTCTCCCAAATAAGCACCCTCTCCCGATTAAGCACCCTCTCCCACATAAGCACCCTCTCCCAAATTAAAGCACCCTCTCCCAAATAAGCACCCTCTCCCAAATAAGCACCCTCTCCCAATTAAGTACCTTCTCCCAAATAAGCACCCTCTCCCAATTAAGCACCTTCTCCCAATTAAGCACCTTCTCCCAAATAAACACCTTCTCCCAAATAAACACCTTCTCCCAAATAAGCACCCTCTCCCAAATAAGCACCTTCTTCCAAATAAGCACCCTCTCCCGATTAAGCACCCTCTCCCAATTAAGCACCCTCTCCTAAATAAGCACTGCTTCCCATATAAAGACCCTCCCTCAAATACTCACCCTCTCCCAAATAACCCCCTTCCCCAAATAAGCACCCCTCCCAAATAAGTACCCCCTCCCAAATAAGTACCCCCTCCCAAATAAGTACCCCCTCCCAAATAAGTACCCCCTCCCAAATAAGTACCCCTCAACACACACACACCCCAAATATGCACACACACACCCAAATAAGCACTCTCCCCCAAATAAGCACCCACTTCCCAAATAAGCACCCCCTCCTAAATAAGTACCCCCCTCACAGCACCCCTCCCAAATAAGCAACCCCCCCCCCCAACAAACACCCCCCTCCCAAATAACTACTTTCTCCCAAAGTATGATACCCCCTACCAAGTCATAACATTTTCCTCCCAAACTCACCCAGCTGAAATATAAACATTGTCTCCACTGCTCATTACCATTATCAGCATGCATATATTTTGTGTAGAAAATGTACTGTCATTTTATAGTAACTTATTCAGTATTGTAAGGATACATTTTTTCACTCAAAGAATGGTCATAGTCATCCACCTCTACAAAAAAGAATTTGATCTAAATTATTTAGATCTAGAGTACAAGTTGATTTTTTTTGTTTTCCATCACAACTGACCAGTGTCAGCCAGAATTGAGGATACTAGTAAAGCAAAGTACAGTAGTCACAATAGGAAGATGTTTCAGGTTAGGGGGGCTTGTTGAGTGCCAAAGGCGTGAGTACCCTCTAGGGGGACCAGCGCATGCCCCCCCCCCCCCCCCCGCAAAAATGTTTTTGATTTTCTCACTCTCTGAAATGTGATTTCCTGCATTTTGAGGTTGGATATTCCTCTACACCATACGTCTGTGCTAACTGGCAGCAGAAATCTTGTGCTTTGGCATCAGATTTTTAGGGGGGCTCAGTCCCCTGCTTCCGGTGAATAGGGTACCAGCCCCTGCACCCCCTGCTTCCTATGGCCATGTGTGTAAATACTTTTATCACACAGGATCCTCACTGATTTATACACTGTGCGTCATTAACGTAAAGGTGGCCTAACTGAGACAAGCTTTCTTATTTATTAGTTTCTATTTACTGGTAAGTAACAAATAGCTCTTTATAGTGTAACATCAATAAAAAAAATGCGTTGATGGTATTTACAGTCAAACCGGATGTTCTTTACCGCGCTACCTTGCAATATTGATTGTAATCGGTACACGGCGACTTCTTCGCAAGTTGCTAAAAATTCGCATTTTAAGTATCGAACTTCACATAATATGAAGTTTACTTAGAGTTAAGCCTGCTTTCCATAACAGTGAAACCTGAGTTTTGCGACCCCCATGTTTTACGACCACCTGTCATATACGACCACTTTTTCTGGCACGGACGATTTGTAGTTGAAATATACCTGCAATGAGCGACCACCTGCCTTACGCGACCAGCGACCGGTTTTTTGTGTCCCAAACAAGATATTTACCTGTTATGAGCGACCAACTCAACGTAGTTAAAGAAATACCCGTTTTTTCATAGTAAACAAACGCGAATGCGACCACATGTGAAAACAAGTGTTTTCACAGGAAGTGTTGCTCAATTGCCGTGTTACCGCATTTTAGTCTTGTTTTGCTTCTCTTTTGAGCATTATTTGATGAAAATCTGTGTGAATTTCTCCTGCCAAATCCAAATACTTTTTAGTTGATGTTTGAGAGTTAATACAATGACTGAACAATCCAAAACCATAAGTAATATTTGTTAACTTTAGACAAGTTGATCTTGACGATCGTTTACCGCGACAAGTTTGTATATTTTACAACGGCTTTTTAACTTGGAAAGGAAAGTGACAAAACTGAGTGTTCACATCTAAAAAATACTACTGGAAGATCGTAAACAAAGCCAAGAGCTTTTAACAAGACCAAACCAGCGCAAAAATTGAATCTGAAACGTAACAAAAACACACAGCGCAAAAACTGAAGTGAACGACAGTACGAGTCGCGGCGCTGCCAAAATGGCTGCTATGACGTCACATCACTACCTGTCTGAACGCCCACCTGTCCTTAACGACCACTTTTACGTGGCACCTGGGGTGGTCGCAAAACTCAGGTTTCACTGTAGCCATAAGAGCCGGCGGCGCATGGCTGCGGTAAGGGGCGATGGTCCAATCATAGACAGTGTTGAATTAGCCAGCAATAAAAAGCTGTATGCAATTGGACCATTGCCCCTTGCCGCAGCCATGCCGCCGGCTCTTATGGCTATATGGAAACCAGGCTTTAGTTATTCTGACTTTCAATAGAACTTCATATTATGTGAAGTTCGATATTTAAAATGCGAATTTTTAGCAACTTAGCCGTGTACCGATTGCAATCAACATTGCAATGTTGCTCTCAATATTGCAATGTTACATGTTTATGTTATATAAATAATCACAAACTATTTTCAATCTAACAAAACATAATTAAATCCAGTGACTAAATCTAAGTTCAGAGAGTATCAAAAAGTTGTGTTCGACCAAAATTTATAGTTATATTAAATACACTGGTGTACGTACAATATAAAACTCCCCCCCAGTGCCATCCTCAGTGATTCGATTTATTAGTATTGAAGAAATTTATATCTATAATGCGTTTACTGTCTTACTTTTTAACTCGGCGAATCCATCGTTTTCCAACACGTCTTCAATAGCGTCTTCAGGCCAAAATATTCCACCACCATCTGGTAGAGACAAACAGTAAACGTCCACGTTGTCATCTTCAACGTCGCTCTTCACCTTGATGAGGGACCGGCTTCTGTTGATGGCTTCTGAAATTAACCATTTCACCGAATTTCTGCCGTCACCACACGGAATGACTAAACATTTCTCCTCTATTTTCACAGTTATCCTCATATTTGGCTTTAACGTGAATATCAAATGGCGCGAAAACAAAGTGTCGACCGACTGACTAGTCTGACTGATCTGAAAACTGAATATTTAATAAAAGATAACAAATTCCTCAGGCCTCTCGCACACCTCGTTCACACCCCCAATACAACACACCAGGGAGGGGAGAGAGGGGAAAGAGGGATTTATTTTGACATTACGAAAGTTCCAGAAAATTTTTGTTACTTTTAATTATATGAATATTACATGTTATATCAGGTGACAATAATTATAAAAATTATTCCTATGTTTCTTTGAAATTAATGATATAGTATGTAATAATCATAAGCGTACGAGGTGGGGGCAGCTGCCCCCCCAGATGAATGGAAAGTGTTGCTAAGTCGGGCAAATTTTCAAGCTAAGTCGGGCAAATATATAGGGAAAAAAATTTTAAATAGGGTGAAAATAAGGAAAAGTAATCAAAACAATTTGATATCTGTGTATTGTAGGAGATAAAGTATATTGAACAACAGGCACTTAGTGGATTTTTTATATCAAAAGTCGGGCAATTTCCGTTTCAGTCGGGCAAAATGTTCTCCGCCCCCCTTATAAATTTGTGCCCGTACGCCTATGGTAATAATTTACAAACGTAACTTACCCCTCCCTTCTGGCCTTCTCCACTACATGCCAATGTTCATTCCTGCCATGGTCACATGTGCGTGTTATTTAAATTATTTGTATTCGTGGAACTTGGAAGACATATTCGTTTTGGCCACTTGAGCTATCTATAGAATATGGCGACTCTTGAAGTTGAAGAGATATGTTCTGGTTTGCCGTTGGATCCATTACCTCCAAGACAAGAACGAGATGATCGAGTCCCACATGCCCCGAAACGAAACACCAATCTCTCTAAAACTGAGGAAATTGTAAGTAGAATCAATATCATATTGTTACATATGGCTTAATATTACTTAGTTATTAAACGGTTGTGTTTTAGTTCAGGGTTTAATATTTTGTTATAGCAAGCAGTTAAAAATGCCTTGAGGTATTTTCCAGTACAGACACATCCTGATCTGGCGCCAGAATTCGCCCAGGAGCTAAAAGATTACGGCCATATTTACATGTACCGCTTCCGACCCACGCTGGAAATGAGGTATTTGGGTATTCGATATTGTATTTGGTATTCGTGATTAATTCATGAATGTCTTCTTCGTTGGGTACGTGTTAAAAACTTGTTGTAATCTCTTTGAAGTAATTCATGAATGCTTAATAACTAAAAAGTGAAGTGGCCATATTCAGTCTGGGGGTACGTCGTTCTGGGCTATTATAGCTACATTAGCCTTATGTGTGTCAGGCTGTATCTGTGTATAATGATACATTGTGGGATTTATGCAAATTATAGGCTATTAATTAGGAGTTGAATATTTTTGTGACCCAGTTTCAGACATAATTGCAAAAAATGGTACCCTAGTACCAGGCTATAAATAACTGTATTTACTGTACAGGTGTCATAAATATACACAGACCCTGTTTCAGACTAAATAAGTAATCACGGTGCTTTAGAACAGCTCCCTGTTTGGTGTAAAAACATCACATTTAATTTAAAAACATTGCATAAAAAATGTCACTAACTATTGGCTTCCACACAAACAAACAAATGAATGAACAAAGTCACAGACAGACTACACTACCTGAGAGCTGCACTGTGAACAATTTATATACTCTGTTCCAGGCCAAGATTTGGCAAAAAAACATATCCTATCAAGCAAGGGGCATGTTCCCTACCCCACCCTTGCAAGACATGTTTCTACAGAGAGGTTTTAGATTCATTAAAACCCAGTAATAAGATCAAAATTGATATGTGCACAGCCTGAACACCATACATGTACTGTGTATCACTGTGACTGTAAAAAAGCTTAAAGCTTGGGGTAGGTGGTTGGGTATAGACGGTAATGTGGCAATCACTATATGATATAGCCACCAATATTTGTTTATTTTTATTAGAGCTTATAAAATTGAGGATTATCCATGCAATACCAAACAAGCCGCAGCCATAATGTTAATGATTATGAATAATCTGGACCCCAGAGTTGCTCAGGTTTGAAACCTTTAAATATCAAGTTTTAAACAGAGGCTGGGCTGGTTATAGCTTAAACTGTGAAAATCGTTAAAAACTAGCCCTGGATTTTTATTTTTTGGCCTATATACAGTTGTACTATAGATTAATCTGTACTCAACATAGATATATATTGTATTAAAACTTACATACAGTAATTTCATCCAGTGATACAGCTTGTAGCTTATTAACCATAGTACATGTTATATAAATTATAGTACAGTAAATGCATGGTAGTTTTGTCAGAGTATAACTGCATGCACTGTTGTTTCTTCAAAATTATGTAGTAATTCATTGCATTTTCCTATCTTTCTGTTAATGTTTTGGAAATTTACAGAACCTACCGGGTGTCCCAAAAAAAACTTGCGCTGTTTGATTTAATGTAACGTAAAAACTATAAAAGCTATTACACTCAAATAAGTTTTATTGTATTCAGAAAGGGCTAACTTAGATTTTGATATATAACATTTGAATGTCCATGCAACATTGACTGAGGTATCGATGTTTTAAATCGAATAAGCATATTTGACAATGCTAAAAATTTGCATAAAATGGCCTATCAAATATTATTTGGTTAAACTTGATATATAGTTTTATTGTGGTCAAAAGAACGAATGAAAAACATAATTGTTGGATAAACATTTATTCATTCATCAGAGAAAGTATGTCCTCTTGCATAGCACATTCAATACAAACCCAAACTCTTTGATCTTTTGTTAATCGAGGCATATTCGAAAGGCGAAGGCATATTCGAAGACCAACTTTTTAATACGAACTCCCAAAGGACATCAAATATGCTTTCGAACGTTTTTAAATGTTTTATGCTTATTTCGTTTCCCAAGAGACACGAAAGGCTAACTTACTAGGACATTACCCGAAATTAAAGTTAAGTTGAAATGCTAAAATTGAAATTGTTAATTTTTGTGGAAAATGGCAAATGTTTTCATATAAATTTGATCAGCCGTGTTTCCCGACTTTTCTACTCGTTTTTAAAGCGTGTGCCAAATTCAAACATTTGTATCTCACGTAATATTACATGAAATTTTTAGGGCTGTATATCAAGATCTAAGTTAGCCTTTCCTCAATACAATAAAACTTATTTGAGTGTAATAGCTTTTATAGTTTTTACGTTACATGAAATCAAACAGCGCAAGTTTTTTTTGGGACACCCGGTATAATTATTTTAAAAACTATTTTGATTATTGATGTTCAATAAGTCTAATTAATGTATCTTCCACATTCAGTTTCCACATGAATTAGTTACTTATGGTGGAAATGGTCAAGTGTTTTCCAATTGGGCACAGGTAAGCTCTTCACATCTATACCCATACTTATAATCCATGTTACTTGATGTTAGCATGGATAGTAAAAAAAATACAATGTAATCCTTTTACACAATCCATGATGTTAGGATGGCTTAAAAACAACAGTAATTATAGATCTGATATTAATGATGTGTTTTTCTCTCAGTTTCGCTTAGTAATGCATTATTTGTCAACAATGACAGAAGAACAAACATTGGTCATGTATTCTGGACATCCATTGGGACTGTTTCCCAGTTTACCAAGTAACCCACGAGCTGTCATCACAAATGGCATGGTAACTAGTATAATTACTTAGTCTTTATACCCTGAGAAATTATAACATACTACGGTTTTAAAGAGTTTTTTTTACTGTATTTTATGTAATATTTAAAACATGAGCAGGAGTGTTTTATCAGATCTGATAGAACACGTTCTGCGAGTGTTTTGAATGGCTTTAAAAACGATCACCATTTAGTAAGTTCATTGGCGTAGTAATTTTGAAAAATAACGTTGTCTAAGGCGAGAAAATCAAAGCTAAAGTTTATATAAATCAGGAGAATGTTTTATCACATATAAAACCACGATACGGTTATGATTTTTCTTTTGTGTTTTCCTCATGAATTATTAATGAGTTTTTAAGATAATATTATTATAAGTAGCAATTAATTCAGCATTTATTAAAAGTACACATTCAATGGTGACTGAATTATTTTTTGTTTTGCACTAGCTGGTTGTGTAAAAATAACATTAATTCACTTTAAAACGACTTCAGTAAGGGATTAATAGATGTAGCCCAAACTTAAAGTATTAAAAATAAAGTAAATTTTAAGTATAAACCAACTCTTCTTGGTCATTTGGCTATTGAGTCTACAGCAAATGTCAGCAGATAACCGCATAAGTCGTATATATACTCGCAAAGAAAGTGTATCCGTTTTTACAGAAGGACCTTCGTCGGAGAAAAACGTTTTACAACAGTACACGTTCAGTCTCTGACGAAGGGTTTTCACTGGAAACGTTAATAGACTTTCTACAATCGCGTGCAAAATGGTCGAGACATTTCAAGATTTTTAGGCAAAAAATTCGATATCACGAAAAAGTCTTTGAAAAATCCGACTTGTGTTTATCGTATCCCCTCTCGTTAAAACGATAAAATCTTTGCAAATCACAGCAAATTAGGCCCGTTGCGGTGAGTCGTCTCAAGTCTTTTTGCTCCCCACTGTAGTCTTTCTTTACGAGTGACTTCTGCATTACGCTGTCCTTTTTATAACAATTTCGACACGTATTTCTACACTTCTAGTCTCCAACTACCAACACAGCGTACTACTTATTTACCTGTTGCAGGGGCGACTTTCTTTGCGTTATTTCTCAGTTGCAGACAGCTAAGTTAGCTAAACATTACTGAAACAACATCTTGCTGGGCCAAGTCGAAGAAGACAGTGTTTCGGCGGGAAAACTGTCAACCAATCAGAACGTAGGCTACGAGCCGCTGTTGATACGATGTTTTTACCGGTGGAAAAGGCCGTATATCGAAATGAGTCTTTTCGTTTGAAACTTTGAATTTGGAAATTTTGGTATACTGTTGTACTTGGATAATTATTTTTCTTATGTTTTTCTCGCGTACATTTATATACGTACATTTATATAGAGTTTGACAATAAAATGTCGGAAACACCAAAACGCTTGACCTAAACGTTTTTTGCGATATACAAATACCAGAAATTTTTTTTGGATGGAGCAAAGCGAAAAGGTGGTAAACTGCCGGAAGTTTTAGGAACGAAAAACTCGCCAGTTCGCCATCTTTTCGCTTTGGCATACAGCCGATGTAACATAAAAATCAAGGTTTTGCCGAAGAAGGATATTTCCAAAGCGAAATCGTTTCAAACGCTCAGAATCAGTTGTTGTGTTGTGTTGTGTTGTGTTGTGTTGTGTTGTGTTGTGTTGTGTTGTGTTACGTTGCGTTAATGCGTTGTGCTATGGTGTGTTGCGTTGGGCTGTGTTGTGTTAGTAACATGAAATGTAACTGAAACATGAAATTTTTTATTCAAATTTGTGTAATTTCTGTTGGTCAAAAAAGTTTGTAATTTGGCTATCAACTGAAATAAACTATATATTTTTATATATAATAAATCATTTTATGATACGTGAAAATAAATCATGAGCTTATTTATTAACTTATACTACTCTCTCCCCCCCCCCCCCCCCCCCAATTTCTAGATGATTCCAAATTACTCTAGCCGCGAGAACCACGACAAGTTATTTGCCCTGGGTGTGACCATGTACGGACAGATGACAGCTGGCAGTTACTGCTATATTGGTCCCCAGGGTATAGTCCACGGCACCACACTCACGGTCCTTAATGCAGCTCGACGTCATCTAAATACGTCCGAAATGTCCGGTCGGGTGTTTGTCACCTCGGGTCTTGGTGGAATGAGTGGTGCGCAAGCAAAGGCTGCTACAATCTGTGGTTGTGTTGGCGTCATTGCTGAGGTATGAGAATGTTTTATCGCATATGAAGGTGGTTGATAACAATTTATTATACATTTTTTCTAAATCCTTGATTATAATTGGTTAGAAAGTTTGTGAGAATTCTCGATATCTGTAATTTTACTCGTATTTGCCGCTGTGATTGTCAGATTCTGAGCCCACAATACTATTATCTGTAGTTTCTGGAGGTATTATCTGTAGCAAAAAGGACTTATCATGCATGTGCTCACGTGATATATTCAGCTGAGCAAACAGAAGAAAACCGCGGGAAAGAAGCGACTGTCTTTGAATTACGTATTTTGAACGTTTTTTCGTTTTGGGAGAGTGATTTTTTTAAACTTTTTAACTGAAATATATATAATAAAACAATTATTGAATTCGACTTTTTTTATATAAAAAATTATCAAGGTCTCAAAACCGCATTATCAGCCTCAGCCTTCGGCTTCGGCACAGACTTCGACCTTGATAATTCTTGATATCAAAAAAAGTCTCATCCAATAATTGTTTAATAACTGTAAGGACGCCATGGTACATAAATGTTGTATATTTTCTTAGCTAATGCATATCATTGTGTGTGTTTTCACTGTAGGTCAATAAAGCTGCACTTGATAAGCGTCACCAACAAGGGTAATTAAAGATGACGTTGATGATAGTGGTGGTGGTGGTGGTAGTTGTGTTGATGACGATGATCGGTTCATGATGATAGTGGTGCTTGTGCTTGTGGTGTTGATGATGGCGGTGATGATGGTGGTGGTGGAGATGATGATGGGTGCGTGATGGTGGTGGTTAGGGTGGTGTTGGTGATGATTGTGATTATGATTATGATAATGGTGACTGTGATGTTGACTAATGATTACAGCAACGACGACGCTGACGTTGGTGATCATGACGATGATGGTAGTGGTGGTGATACTGGTGGTGCTAGTGCTGATGATTGTGACGAGGTTGACCTTGTGTGTAGTACATGAGTTTATGCAAACACTATGCGTTTTTGACTTTCAGTTGGGTAATGGAAGTGACAAACAATCTGGATGAATGCATGGCTAAAATTAAGTATGTTCCACTTTTGAATTATATTCTTTATACGTAATATAATTGGCAACCTTTCATCGCTCCTCTTTTCCACCCATTTACTACGCCACTGTCATATACGTAATCGTTGAGTGAAGACTGGTTTAAATTGTATTACCAAATTTGTTTCCAGAAAAGCCAAACAAGAAAAACGAACAACTAGTCTTGGTTTTCATGGAAATATAGTAGACCTTTGGTAAGTGGTATGGGTTATTGCAAAGTATTGGCAGAGTATGTCTGTTGTGACAATGTAATGAAATGCAATGCAGTGGAATGGAATGGAGTGAAGTGGCTGCTAATGTAACGTGACGTGACGTAATACAATGCAACGCAACGCAATGCAGTGGAATGGAGTGAAGTGGGTGCTAACGTGACGTGACGTAATGCAATGCAACGCAATGCAGTGGAATGGAATGGAATGGAATGGAATGGAGTGAAGTGGGTGCTAATGTAATGTAATCGAATGCAATCGAATGGAATGCGATACAGTGCAATGTAATAACTTCTCCTTTACAAAAAATTCACATTACATTACCTTCAATTTCCTTTGCAAATTTTCCTCTTTTTATTCTTATAGGGAGCGACTTGCAGATGAGAGTGAAATGCTTGTCGACATCGGCTCCGACCAGACATCGCTTCACAATCCTTACAATGGAGGATATTGTCCTGTCGGATTGAGCTTTGATGAGGCCAATGTACACATGGTAGAAAATCCTGAGAAATTTAAGAAAGCTGTTAAGGAAAGGTGTGGAATTGAGTGTGTCTGAACCATAGTAATAATATACCTATTATTTCTATGGTCTGAACTTAACTCAACTACGCTTCGCTTCACTTCACTTCACTCCTCACTACTTCACTTCACCTCACTTCACTTCACTTCACTTCACTTCACTTCACTTCACTTCACTCCACTCCACGTCGCTTCATTTCACTCCACTTCACTCCATGTCACATCACCTCACTCCACTCCACTCCACTTCACTCTACTCTACTCTACTCTACTCTACTCTACTACTCTACTCTACTCTACTCTACTCTACTCTACTCTACTCTACTCTACTCTACTTCACTTCACTCTACTTCACTTCACTCTACTTCACTTCACGTCACTTCACATCACTTCACACCACTCCACGTCACTTCATTTCACTCTACTTCACTTTACTCTACTTCAATTCACTCTACTTCACTCCACGTCACTTCATTTCACTCCACTTCACTTCACTTACTTCACTCCACGTCACTTCATTTCACTCCACTTCACTTTACTCTACTTCAATTCACTCTACTTCACTCCACTCCACGTCACTTCACGTCACTTCTCTTCACTTCACTCCACTCCACCCCACTTCACTAGCTCTACTTCACTCCACTTCACCCCACTTCACTAGCTCTACTTCACTTCACATCACTTCACTCTCCTTCACTCCACTTCACTCCACGTCATCTCATCTCATCTCACGTCACCTCACTTCACTTACTCTATTTTACTTGTAAGGAAACCTGAATACAGTAAAAACCCGCTAACAAGAACCTACCACTATTAAGAACCTCAGGCTAAAATTAAGAATTTATTCATATAAGAATATATAAGAATATAAGAACCTATCCCAGGCTGATTTGGTAAAATGTAGGTTCTTGTTAGCGGGTTTTTACTGTATATTTTATTATTGCAGTTTAAAGAGACAAGTGGCTGCCATCAATAAACTGTCAGCAAGAGGAATGTATTTCTTTGATTATGGGAACGCATTCTTACTTGAAGCGAGCAGAGCGGGTGAGTGAGTTCACGCTCGTAAATACTTTTTCACAACGTTCATCGATATCCCACTACAAAAGCCGATAATAAACTTAATATACAATCTTCTTCCAGTTTCAAAATAATCAAACAATGATTTGTTTTGTGTTTGATTCGTGAGTTGTATTTCATTAATATTTATTAATATTGTTCACGCTACATCGCTATGACAACTATTTGAGGTTT
The DNA here is from genome assembly GCA_035771165.1 of Paragorgia papillata. Lineage (NCBI taxonomy): Eukaryota > Metazoa > Cnidaria > Anthozoa > Scleralcyonacea > Coralliidae > Paragorgia > Paragorgia papillata. The sequence goes on from JAWNZC010000191.1 coordinate 1,053,719, forward strand.
TTACGTGTGTACGTTTACCAGACTTAAAATACTCATTAATAATTCATGACGAAAACACAAAAGAAATCAATACCGTAGCAGTGGTTGTAAATCGGATTCAGCATCGTCCTGATTTACATAAACTTTAGCTTCGATTTTCTCGGCTAAAACAGACCATATCCCCAAAATAGTTGGTGAACTGGATTACTTAGATGCGTTTGTATTTTAAGAAAGATACAGCATTCGCATCCGAGCTGTATCTGATTTACTACGGCTTGCTTGCAGCTCGCCTTGTAAATCAGATACAGCTCGGCTGCTCATGCTGTATCTATTACTTAAATGTTTGTTTCGTCAAGGTGCCGACGTTGGCCTCAAGGAGGATGGAACATTCCGTTATCCTTCTTACGTTCAAGACATCATGGGGTGAGATTGGGTATAACTAATTTTTAAATTAATTGATGGATGGGCGGACGGACGGACGGACGGACAGACTGGACGGACGGAACGGACGGACAGACTGGACGGACGGAACGGACGGAACAGACGGACTGAACGGACGGACTGAACGGACGGACTGAACGGACGGACTGAACGGACGGACTGAACGGACGGACTGAACGGACGGACTGAACGGACGGACGGAACGGACGGACGGACGGACTGAACGGACGGACTGAACGGACGGACTGAACGGACGGACTGAACGGACGGACTGAACGGACGGACTGAACGGACGGACTGAACGGACGGACTGAACGGACGGACTGAACGGACGGACTGAACGGACGGACTGAACGGACGGACGGACTGAACGGACGGAACGGACGGACTGAACGGACGGACGGGATGGACGGACGGATGGATGGATGGATGGATGGATGGATGGATGGATGGATGGATGGATGGATGGATGGATGGATGGATGGGAAACAAACGGACGAACGAAGGAATAAAAATGGAAAAACCCCACTGCTGTATGTCATTTTTCAAACTGTTTCTGATTCCAGTATCTTTTTTCTTTTAAGAAATATCTTCTCACTTGGTTTTGGTCCATTCCGGTGAGTGGTTTATCATATGATTGTTTCATTGTGTTTCAAAACCAAACCGATTTACAGATATTAGTTAAATATTAATTTCTCATGGATTTTTCTTTAACTCTTTGCTTACCGTATCGTTCGTTTTGGAACCAAGCAGACTTTAGTATTTTACTCTGTCTAACGCCAGAGTATTTTGATTGTCAAGTGGAGAACTAAACTAAACTAAACTAAACTAATTTATATTTATACTGGATAACTCTATCAGTTATATCTAAACTGCATGTTATCCCTAGAGGTCCAGTAGGGGCCATCCCTCATTGGTCCAATGTTACTACAGGAGGAATCCGGAGTACCCGGGGGAAACCTGTGGTGTTTGGGAGAGTCAAACTGGAAGCACTCTTCTCACATAAGGCCAAGGTGAAATTTTCAATCAGATAACTGCTGAGAGCAGAAATCGAACCTGGGTCGCAGAGGTGAAAGGCACGCCCAACAACCCTCGGTATATTCAACACCCCCAACGAAAGAGTTAACTGAACTTATCGTGTTGTGTTTCTTCCACAGGTGGGTTTGTACTTCGGGACTTCCTGAGGATTTAAACAAGTCAGACAAAATTGCTGCAGAAGTATTGGAAAATTACTTAAGACAAGCCAGTAAGCAAAGCTTGTGTACTTTGTAATTATCAAATGAAATCACTGTTAAGGTTAATGACTACGAATTACGTTTTGTATTGTACAGTTCCCCCAGAAGTAAAACAACAATACGAGGATAACTTGAAGTGGATTAAAGAAGCTCAGAAAAATCAACTGGTAAGAGGCTTTATTCTAACCAGATTTTAACTAGGGAAACTAGTTTTTGTACAATCGTTGGAGTTGATTATGATCTAATAATTTATTGCATTGTAAGTAAGATGAGTTACCTAACCCAAACAAAATTCCTAATCAATAACCAAGTTTACCGCCAGCTTATTTGATAACCGAACCATTAGCCAGTGTATTTTAATATGTAAGGACAGTGCAGTGCAGTACAGTACACAGTATACAGTACAGTATACAGCACAGTACAGTATACAGTACAGTACAGTACAGTACAGTACAGTACAGTACAGTACAGTACAGTACAGTACAGTACAGTACAGTACAGTACAGTATACAGTACAGTATACAGTGCGGTACAGTATACAGTGCGGTACAGTATACAGTGCAGTACAGTATACAGTGCAGTACAGTACAGTACAGTATACAGTACAGTATACAGTGCAGTGCAGTACATTATACAGTACAGTATACAGTGCAGTACAGTATACAGTGCAGTACAGTACAGTATACAGTGCAGTACAGTACATTATACAGTGCAGTGCAGTAAAGTATACAGTACAGTATACAGTGCAGTACAGTATACAGTACAGTATACAGTGCAGTACAGTACAGTATACAGTACAGTATACAGTGCAGTACAGTAAAGTACAGTATACAGTGCAGTACAGTACAGTATACAGTGCAGTACAGTATACAGTACAGTGCAGTACAGTACAGTATACAGTACAGTGCAGTATACAGTACAGTGCAGTACAGTACAGTACAGTATACAGTGCAGTACAGTACAGTATACAGTGCAGTACAGTACAGTACAGTACAGTATACAGTGCAGTACAGTACAGTATACAGTGCAGTACAGTATACAGTGCAGTACAGTATACAGTACAGTATACAGTACAGTATACAGTACAGTGCAGTACAGTATACAGTATACAGTGCAGTACAGTACAGTATACAGTGCAGTATACAGTGCAGTATACAGTACAGTGCAGTACATTATACAGTGCAGTACAGTGCAGTATACAGTGCAGTATACAGTGCAGTACAGTACAGTATACAGTACAGTATGCAGTGCAGTACAGTACAGTATACAGTGCAGTACAGTATACAGTGCAGTACAGTATACAGTGCAGTACAGTATACAGTGCAGTACAGTATACAGTGCAGTACAGTATACAGTGCAGTATACAGTACAGTACAGTACAGTATACAGTGCAGTAAAGTATAGTATGCAGTACAGTACAGTATACAGTACAGTATACAGTACAGTATACAGTACAGTACAGTATACAGTACAGTACAGTACAGTATAGTATACAGTGCAGTACAGTACATTATACAGTGCAGTACAGTATACAATGCAGTACAGTACAGTATACAGTGCAGTGCAGCGCAGTGCAGTATTAAATTAGACTGAAGGACAGGACAAATCTTCATTTTTTAGGTTGTTGGATCACAGGCACGCATTTTATATTCTGACCAAAGAGGAAGAGTGGAAATTGCTTTGGCTTTTAATCAAGCTATTGCAGACAAGAAAATCAAAGTATGTGCCTTGTTTCTGCTAAATATCTCTTATTGCCATTGTAATAATTGCATTGAGAGTTCAAATAATTACGTTATTCATTCAAATAATTAATATTCATTCAGTCAATCGCTCATTGGTTTGTTTGTTTAATTCCTTCCTTCTTTCCTTTCTGCCTTCTTTTTCTCTTTCCTCCTTCCTTCATTACAGGGACCTATTGTGTTGAGTCGGGACCATCACGATGTCAGTGGAACAGATAGGTAATTCAACGCGGACCGAGGGGACCACAACATTTACCCACATTTTGTATCTTTTGACTGAAAACATGTGACAAACGCCAGTAATATCGTAACCTCAGCAAAAGCTTTAATCTTGGTCACATAACTTATGCGTTAATTTGAACCGCTTACAGGCTAACCTGACTGTCCATTCAGTTTTACACTGCGGCTGTAACCGCTGTATACAATGTGACTTGTATCAGAGCACTAAAGGATAAAGGACTGGGGGATAATCATCCTTACTTACTTGCAGCCAGCGGCTGAATTGCGAAGGACGCAGATCAACGTGGCCGTGTCGAGGAATATCAAAGGCGCTCCAGGCAGCCGCCATACGACACAGTTCAGACCACGGATCACAGCTAAGATGTTAGGTGTTGATTTTATGGAGGGAGGAAAACCGGAGAACCCGGCGAAAAACCCTCGAAGCACAGGAGAGATCAACTACAACTCTACTCACATGAGTTCCTAGCTCGACAACGGGGTCATTCCCGAGCGGTCACCCATCCAAGTACTAACCCCGTCTAACCGGGCTTAACTTTTTGGTGAGAGGCAGCGCGCTAACAGTACACGCCACCCGTGCTCCCCATACTACCCACCAGTAGTAGGTCAAGTTATTGACTAAGCTAGGCGGTTATAAGCCAGTTTTCTGATCCATTACATATACCAGGGCGCTTATATACAGCGCCCTGATATATACAGTACTGTATATGGTGATCCAGCTATTACCTGCGTTTAGTCATCTGATTTGAAAAATGACTGTTCACTCCCCCTTCTTTTTCAGTCCTTACAGAGAGACGTCAAACATCTTTGATGGTTCAAATATCTGTGCAGGTAAGTCTTATTATGCGATATAACTAACAGGCAAGGTTTTGTGACCAATTGTTTTTCTTTTTTGGGAGGGTTGATAAAGATATTTTTGGAGATATATCCGTCAAATAATCCGTCTAACGTTTCAGATATGGCTGTTCAGAATGTTATTGGCGACTCGTTCCGCGGTGCAACATGGGTAAGCCTCCACAATGGAGGTGGTGTTGGTTGGTAAGTTATATGATATCCTGTTAGAGCTGCGCCCGATTAATCGATTAATCGATTATTTTTAACAATAATCGGATCATCGATGCGGGATGAGGCACCGATACCATTGACGGAAGTTCCGTTAGAGTGGTGGATGGAAAACGAGAAAAGTTACCCTCTGGTCCGAAACCTTGCCGCCAGAGTATTGGCTGCTCCGCCGACGTCTGTGCCAAGCGAGCAGATGTTCAGTAAAGCCAGACTGGTCGTCTCCAAGAAGCGTGCCGCGCTTAAGCCAGCCGTTGTGGATGCACTTTTATTTTTAAATAAAAATAAAATGACAATGTAGACGGGACGGTCATATCATATTTCACCGTATTTACATATTAAACATCCCTTTCCTGCGAAGGGACAACCCACTGTATACGCGTCGTGATTTATTCAATACGATTAATCGATTATTAATCGATTGTTGGCAACGATTAATCGATTATACGTATTAACCGATGGGCGCAGCTCTATATCCTGTCCCATCGTAGCTTATTATTTTCTGGTCCTACCAGCCAGTTCAATGTTCTTGATGTGAATGTGGTTTGTCTATTTAATAATTACAGGGGAGAAGTCATAAATGGTGGATTTGGGCTTGTTTTGGACGGTTCACAGGTAAGCCACCGCTAACGAACAGTGCTCTCTCACATTTTCCAGCTTGGCAAGCCGAACGTTTTCGTGCCCTCAAAGCTCTTTTAAAGTGCCTATAACCCCTAGCATTTTTTTAGTTTTCCAAGTAGTAGAGCCAAAATTAGCTGAATAGTTCTTTTACAGTTTTTAATTTGGTCCATTCGTTTCGAAGATATCTCGCTTCAAATATTGCAAGAAGTCGCTATTTTGAATATCCCGCTAGAAATTTCTGCAAATTGCAAAGAGCCTGGTACCTACATGATGTGACGTAGCTTAAGGGACGGAATTTTCTCAGTGACAGTGTTGGTTCTGTTGCAGTGTTGTATACACTGTCATCGAAGCGAAAAAAATGCCAGATAGATGTGTTGTTTTTGGGTGTTCTAACGAATCCGACTTGACGAAAGGAATTTCACTTGCGTCCCTTAAGCTACGTCATCGCGTTGCTCGTCCCAGTTCTCTTTAATTTGCGGTTTTTTTCTTGCTAATAGCGGTACTTAAATGTCAATATCTTCGAAACGAAAGGACCAAATCAAAAACTATAAAAGAACTATTCAGCTAATTTTGGATCTACTACTTGGAAAACTAAAAAAATTCTAGGGGTTATAGGCACTTTAAGCCCTTGGGAGGCTTCTTTAATTTCAGGACCCAGAGAAGGGGGCTTATTTGAAAATAGGAGCTCTAAAGGGGGGCTAAAAGCTTTAAGCTAAAAGCATTCTAGCCTCAGGAGCGTTAACAATGTTTGGATTTTCTACCCGTTGCCTAGAGAAATTTTTAATTTTGCTTTTCTTTTTAATTTTTCGTTGTTTTAGGAAGCTAAAAAACGAGCTACAGAAATGCTGTCGTGGGATGTGTCGAATGGAGTACGTGTAATTATTAAAAACTTATTAATCTCGTTTGTTCCGTCTGCACGGAAAAGTATACTTTTGTACAGTGCGAAAAAGAAAACGAGGGAAAATACTTTCCCGTACAGACCAAACAAACGAGATTAATAAGAAAGTTATTCTAACTTTTAATGCTATAAAATAATAATTCCTTAATCCTTATTGACCCTATATATGAGCTGTGATTTTATGTTGGAATGGTCCTCACAGTCACAGTGCACAATCCTTTTGATTTTCGCTTATTAAAATTTAAATAACACGGTTGGGGATTGAATGTAAACTCTGCTATCGGATGATTGCTTCATTACACCAAGCATACATTGTCTTCACAACCACGGGTGGCGTGTCCTGTTAGCGCGCTGTCTCTCACAAAAAAGTTAAGCCCGGTTAGACGGGGTTAGTACTTGGATGGGTGACCGCTTGGGAATGACCCTTGTCGAGCTTGGAACTCATGCGAGTAGAGTTGTAGTTGATCTCTCCTGCGCTTCGAGGGTTTTTCGCCGGGTTCTCCGGTTTTCCCACTTCCATAAAATCAACACCACATCTTAGATGTGATCCGTGGTGTGAACTGTGTCGTATGGCGGCTGCCTGAAGCGCCTTTGATACGCCTCGACACGGCCACGTTGATCTGCGTCCTTCGCAATTCAGTGCGAGTAAGGATGATTAGTCCCCCAGTCCTTTATCCTTTTAAGTTTCCATACCATGTATGCATGCATATCTCAATTGATTACTGCATGCACGTATTCATACTGTTCAAGATATCTGAAGCAAATCCATTTCTCACGTAAATTTCCTTTCTTCCAGGTTGCTCGGCGATGTTGGAGCGGCAACGGCAATGCCAGGTCAACAGTAGAGCGAGCTATGGCGGCAGAGCCACGGCTTAAAGTCACAGTTCCCCATAGAGTTGAAGATGAAAGTTTGATAACCCGTGTTTTAGACAGTACACTGAACGGGAGTATTTGAATTGACTGACGCAAGGAAATGATAAGAAAATAACTTAGGACTGAACGAGATAGTAGATGCGTGATCTTTTGATACTAAAAATATTATTTTCTGCTATAAGTAGACATAACTTTGGAATTTTAGAGTGTTCGTCTAGTACTTTCAGCTTGGAGTTAGATTCCTGAGTTGACGTCACATAGACTACGGGGTAGTAAATAAAATACATTGAAATCACCTGTTTTACTTGAGATAATTCCTCAGTAATTCGTCCAGAAGTGAAGAGTTTGCTGAAAATGTGACGTGTGCAGTAAGTGATTTGCATATCAAACAAATCTTATTTTCTCAAGAACGAAGTGAGATATGGAAAAACTGTATGTGTTACCAGATAGAACGAATAAAAAACACTTGAGCCCTTTGTTTTATCAGTGTAGTTCACAGCTGTACAACGTCGTTGACAACATTGTTCATGCTGGTCAGCACAAGAGTGTTGAAGTATGCTTCTCAAACTCATTAATAATTCATGAACCAAAAACAAAAGAAATTAATGTTTAATCAGTGCTTTGAAATCGGAGGAAAAGTACTAGTACTTTGAAATAATGCAAAATACGTTTTCAAAGTCTTGGGACTTTGAAATAAGGCAAATTATATTACGTTTCAGAGGTATCTTCGGAGTTTTGAGTTTGAGAAGTCAGTTCAAATACTCGACGTCGGACTTTACCAGGATTACAAAGCCCTCGTGCATTAAAAAGGCTCGCCTTTGGCTCGCCTTTTCAAAAAGCACTCGGACTTTGAAATCCCGGTAAAGTCCTCCGTCTCGTATTTGAACTATTACTAACAACCCACATACATATTAAACAAAATAATTATTTTTGCAAAACAAAGAATGAATAATTATTTTAGTTCCAAGAGTACACGTTCTTTGTGTGGCACGAGTGCGGGTCAACTCAAACCATAGTCAATCGAGATATGGTGTGGAAACTCGGCAAACTTCAAAGCGCCTATAATGAGCTGTGATTTTATCTTGAACCGTACTAAGCACCGTGCACATCTTTTGTTTTAGTCTAAATATTGTAAGATAAGTTCTGCATATATAGCAAAGTTGAATTAGAAAAATATATCGAAATACTAAATGTTTGTGTACTGAAATACGGACATAGAATACGAGATTTAACGTTTTGTAAAAAGCGAAATTAACATAAAGTGAATACAAAATTAATTGAACTGTACCGTTTCCTCAGATAAAGGGCCTTTGCTCGAAACGCTAGAACTGCAGTATTCCATAATTTAAATTGCATTTCAAGTTTTATACTGCAGACTGCAGAGCTTAAAAAATTATTGGGGCCAACCATCTAGGCATCTACGAAATATTTTGGCCCACCAGTCAAAAATCGTTAGGGCCACAAGCTTCAGATCCTGATGTCCCGGTGGGCCACGCCGCTCCTCTGCAAGCCCTGGCACCAATGGGTTCACATAATATATCAATCTCGTTCCAAGAGCCCACGTTCCCCACCTGGGAAACGAGAGACTCTGGGATAATCCGTTTCAAATCGTTACGTTATTGGCTGAATAGTGAGCGTGAGTTGGTCTGAAGTGACCGCGGAAATATAATTAATCAAACCAAAATAACAAAGATGTCGGACGACAAGACTCCAGTGAAGACGTTGCCGCGATCGATATCTTCGCCGTATGTGTGTAGATGCTGTAATTCGAGCTTCGCCAGCAACCCCATTGACTTGTTTGGGGAAAAGTCAAACAAGGAGAACATACTATCCAGATTCCGCTTGGATCAGTTTACGCATGCGTACCTCAACCGGAATAACAAGAATCCTGTGATTTGAAACGGATTATCCCAGAGTCTCTCGTTTCCCGGGTGGGGAACGTGGGCTCTGGGAACGAGATTGATAATGTATTGTATCTATTTTCCTGCATGCAGACGCCCAATCTCGTACCCAGAGCCTGCGATCCTTTTGGTCATTACCAAGGAACGGAGGCTCTGGGAAACTCCGATGAAAAAGACCCCAAAATTGGGTTTTTGTTCCCAGTCCTCTGGTTCCCAGTTCCCTATAATTTGTTACTGTCATCGACGATCTTTAGCTTGTTCGAGGACCAAGGAAAATATTTGTTTACCGATAAAGAATGGCCCAGTATGTTTTACAAAGCTCTTGACAAAGCGCTACAATACAAATGGTCTTTCTTAGCTTTTCTCTAAATCGTCAAATGGGCGGTTTAACGAGAGTGTTTTATATGTCCGCGTCGCCGTCGGCACTCGGCAGTGATCGGCTCAGCCGCTCAGGTAAGGAATTGTTCTTTCTGTCAGTAATTTTGGCTAAACTACATCGACCTTGTATTCTCTAATATAATTTTAAAGTTCTGAGACGGAACTGCGAAGAATTACGAGACAAGTCAGACGATGGACGTTTGTTTGGCGACGAAGCAGGAGAAGAAGAATAGTTCTAACTTGTATAAACTATATAATAGTTCTAACTTTTTGCTGCTTTTAATTATTTCATGTGTTCAATTGTATTTTGGGTCTATCGTGTATAATTATGTGTTACAAAACGTCGAGAAATCGATTAAACAAGTTAGCAACGTGCACATTATTTGAAATTTTACTGTTTTTAAACTAACCAATCAGATGACAAGTTTCATCGGAGTTTCCCAGAGCCTCTGATCCTTGGTAATGACCAAAAGGATCGCAGGCTCTGGGTACGAGATTGGCAGACGCCTTATTGCAAAACTACTACTTTTCAGACTTATTTTAATAGAATTGTCAAATTATGGAATTTCATTCTTAAGGCAGATCCCCGTGATACCTTTTTAAGAATTACTAGTTTTAAATCATTTTTAATAAAACATACAAAGACAGACAGACCTTGAAAATACTTTTCACCCAAGGATCGACTTAAATGTCTCCAATCTGATTCATCTAAACACGGTTTGACTTGAAAATGACTTGATACGCACGAGTGAAGTTGGTGCGTGTCGTAATAAATGGCAGACATTGAGGGAAGTACAGAAAATAGTGTTCCAAAACCGAAAACAATGGTTAATATTGACTCGTGCATAAAGGCATGCGTGCTCGATTTTTTCGAGTTCTTTTGGCTTTGATCGAGTTGGGTTGAGGTGTTTTCCAACGATATTGGTGAATTCATGAGTAGTTGATCAGTAATGTTGCTGACAAGGTTTGTCCATGAAGACAGAACAGACGAGTTTATTACAGACGCGAAAAAATGCCGTGTTGACATCAGTACCAGAACACAAGAAAGGGCCACAGTATATCAAAGAACATATACGTACTGTTTACCTAGTAACGGCTTTCTCCTTGTTTGAATAGCTTTACCTTTTGCAAGAAGTGACCGAGTTATAGTTGAACAAAGGCTTTACAATGTTTACAACTGCACACGCCGGCGATCGCGGTAGACCTAAGATGACAAGCTATTTCAAAACAGGTTGGCCCTGGCCTTGCTACTTTATAGTCCGCCAACTACAAAATACCGAAGTATAATTAATAATAAGCACCGAATAGAGCAAATACCATTCGTCACGAATCCGAAAACCTTTGCTCTAGTGTAAACGGGGTCTCAGTGGAGCCCTTCATTTACGTAAATAGACATAATAGTAATTCAAACAGTAAGTTCTTCCTCCGATTTCAAAACATGGAGGCGAGTTGGCACAGTTGTGAAAACACATCAAGAAAAATGTTGGCACTGATTTCCTTTGTTTTGATTTTATGAAGTATTATTGAGTATGAAAAACAAAATATTATTCCTGTAAAATATCGTTTACCATTTTTGAAATATTTTAAATTTGCATGCATGCTTCCCCAGTTGGAGTTTGGAGTCTTCTGAGTGCTTATAAAAATCTCAACACCTGGACAATTCAATTATTCGACAAATACCTGGCTTATCTCCTGTGTTGTTATTTGCCCCTTAGAGTATATATAGCAGAGGCATCGTGTCTGGTTTCGACAATTGTTTCCAACCTTTGAAGATCTGAAGTTGTCATCTTTGTTCTGTTGTGTATCTTTCAGAGTTATTTCGTGCCACCATGAAATTATTTGCAGGCCTCGTTCTTCTCGTGGTCGCATTGGGTACCTTGAATGTCCAAGGACAACTTTTTAATGTTAGTATACGATATTTAATGTTAGTATACGATATATATATATATATATATATACACAGTATATAGTATATACATATATCTATAGAGAGAGAGAGAGAGAGAGAGAGATATATATATTTTATTTATACTCGGAATTTTATCAAAATTACATTTGGTTTACATGAGGGCCGAGATTTCAACATATTAAAAAGGTAATTCACTATAGTTACATATACAATATTCTTGCTATTTCAAAATGATTAACTGAATAAAATACTGTGTAATTAAAGAGGGCCCAAGGTTGTTATACTATTTTTGAAGGAATACAGCGTGGTTTTGGATTTAAGTTCAATAGGTAGGTCATTCCATAGTTTTGCTCCACTATACATTAAGCTGGGTTTTTTTAGAAAATCAGTTTTTGGTTTTGGTAACTGTAAATTTATATCCTTGGACCTCAAATTGTAGGATATGTGCTCACTTTAAAGGCTAAAATAAGTCAGCTATATATGATGGAGCAAGACCTTTGAGGGCTTTGTACATCATCACGGCTCTGGTTAGTTTCACATATAAAACAAACTGAAATATCTCATAAACGAAGCAAGGAAACAAAAAACAGCAAAAGATCTTACTTTGTCATTTCAAAAGTTCTTTCAAATAAGACAAACTTAATTTTCGTTTCATAAACACTTTAAAGGACACTAGCAATATTAGCATTTCAACTGTCAAAAATGAACTAAAAAATATTTTCTACAAAATTATGAAGTGGCACACTTGGAGGACTTTGCCTGCATAAACTGTAAATTACTCGGGCTACTGTGGTGGCCGAGTCTCCACACAAAATTGCAAAATTGCGCAATACTTCCCATACATGGAGCCTACACGTACTTCGAGTGTTCGATCACTTCGAATTCATCGACAGTCATGTTCCTGCGTTCCTATTATGTGGTTGTATCAAGCACATCACTGATCAACCATATAAGCAACATACTTGGAAAACCTACCAACAATTTCGTCGAAGGCAAGGCTAGCCGGAGCTGTTGCATCCAAGTGGCAACCGAACAACCGACAACGATATGTACAGTATATTTTTCTCATGGCTAACAGGTCTCTACGCTCTATAAATATTTAATACCGCCGGTACAGAGATGAGGATCAAAACGCTAACCGTTCTGGATCTTTATATTGGCACTGTATACACTTTCTCATGCTTTTGGTCGAGCAATTGCGATGTTCATAGGTTTTCTACATGGCTTCAGCAATACTAACAGTTGTTCAATGATCTGGCTCACGACTGTCTGTGAATTGGTCTGAACTCAGGACCTGGCATGCCAAGGTTCAGCAGGTTACCGCAATCATCAGTAGCCCGAGTGTACGCCTAAGCAGGCGTCTTGTTTAAACTAATCTGCAATTGTGTCACTTAATTATTTAATTATTTATTGATTTTTAACTAATGAAGGCCATCTGGTAGAATACAATATGTAAAGATGTTTTATATACCTTCTTTTAAATAAAGTTCAAACCAACTACTAGTTATACAGACGGCGTATTTTTCATGAACTTAATTCTCATATTTTATACGGCGCATGAAAAATACGCCGTTTATCACAGGTCTAAAAATCCAAAATGTGTGACAACGCTGTTTTTTAACTTTCAGCTGAAACTCTTGATGCAGAATGATATTAAGATGAGGAAACTGCAGAAGGCTCTTTCCACCTATCCTTATTGCGTAAAAGCTGGTAACTACTGTGAGAAATCCGCTCAGTGTTGCACCTTTCATTGCTTGCCGAGGTATGAAACGAAATAGCAAACTTGCCCCCATCTTGTATTCCGTTATTGTTGTTATATTGACGTTTGTATTTCCAAAATGGTAATGAGGATGACGTCAATGTAAGCATTTGTGTGTGTGTGTTTTTCTTTTCTTATGATAAACCGCTTGAAGATTTTAATGAAAAAAATGATAAAATACAGAATATACTATTCAAGTATTCCATTAACATGTGAATTGGGTAATATTTCTGCTGTAACGGAACACTGCGTATGCAAATTATGCCTACATGGACGTCATCCTCATTACCATTTTGGAAATACAAACCTCGATATAACAACAAATAAAAGTTAAAATCAAAATATATTTTGGCATTCAACTATACACATTAAATAGAATCCATATGCAGTAATATCATATTTCGGGTTTATAAGCACTTTAAAACGCGCACGTGTCATAAATATCTATTAATGGAATAATCTATAAAATTATATATAAAAAATTGTTCTAAACTAGAATGAGAAGCAGTTAACAATATAGCATACTAGATATTGAGCATTTTTCTAAAAGTTTTTGTATTTGGTGCTGCACGAACTTCAGCCAGCAGATTATTCTAAAGGTGGCTGGTAATATAAGAAAAGGAGTTTTTTAACAACTTTGAATTAAAGCGGCATTGCTCCAGTTTTGTACCGGAGCCGCGCAAGTTATTTAACAATTATTCATCGAAGGCGAGGTGAATATCGGCGAATAATAACCGAGACGAAGTCGAGGTTATTATTTACCGATATTCACTGAGCCTGAGGCGAATAATTGTTTTAGTATAAATACACATTTTCGTACTTTATTTTTAGGAACAATATTTTCTTTAACTCTTTCCTGTCCGAATTGGTCTTTAGTATTTTATTCTGCCTAACGCCAGACGATTTTATTCACCTCTGGGGAAGCCCTCGGACAGGAATGAGTTATAAACTATCTCTCTAACTCTTTCCTGTCCGAATTGGTCTTTAGTATTTTATTCTGCCTAACGCCAGACGATTTTATTCACCTCTGGGGAAGCCCTCGGACAGGAATGAGTTAAAATTGTTAATTTCCTCGTCTGTCGCATTGACAAATTGGCTGGCGGCCATTTTGAATATACGCTGTAGGTGATTATCGAGAATTAGTCGGAAATAGCTCGACCAATCAGCGCGCGCGTTTTTCTATAATCACCTGTGTATTTATACTAAAAAGAGATATTCGCTCTGGATCACAAATTTGCATACAATACATGTTGTTTAATAAGACCAATTTTAGAATATGCAGTTCCTGTTTGGGCTGCTCTTCCATCTTACCTATGTGAAAATATTGAATCTATACAAAGTAGGACTATATATGCGCATAATATTTTCTGACATACCATCATATAGTACATCTCTTGAGGCAACTAAACTGATTTCCTTGAGTGATAGGAGATCGGAAATATGTGAAAAGTTTATTGATAGGAACAATAAATCATGGTTATAATTTAAGGTCTGGTAACTCTACTGACTGCCTTATATCCCAGCCAAGGACATTGAGACTATCTAACTTTGTTACATATAAATATAGGTAGTTGGTTGGTAATTAATTTTAACTTATGTAATGTATTATTGAATGTATATCTTAACTAGCTATTATGTGTTTATAAAAGTAGCGTGCTGCGTAGGCAGTGTGGAAACAACAATCGAAATATAGTAAGGTTAGATATACTGCCGAAAAAGAAAACGTAGGAATCTAACGTTTCGAGCGAAGGCCCTTCGTCAGAGAGAAACGTCCAAGAAACTTTTCTCTCTGACGGGCCTTCGCTCGAAACGTTAGATTCCTACGTTTTCTGTTTCGGCAGTATATCTAACCTTACTATATTTCGATTATTATGTGTTTAAATATTTTGTAAGTACTCATAATTCAGTTCTATACTGCCAAGAGTTTCGATAAACCTATCATATCTTATCTTATCTTAAGTTCCAGAAAAATCCGCCTTCTCAAGATTGTTAACAAATAATTGCTCATATACACTTTCTATCTTGTTTTAGCTCTGTGTGCTTCAGCCATTAATCATAAACCATCAAAGGAGTACTATCGTGGAGAATACGGACTGAAAAAAACACATTTAATTTTTGTTTCCTCAATCAATCTTGTTAGCTATTCTTAGGGAAAATGTTTAAAAGGTTACTGATTATATCAACGTAGCGTATAATTGGATTTCAATACATGGATAATTCACTTGTCGACATAAAATACTTAGTGATCAGCTCTATCAGATAAATAACATACGATTTAATGGCTTTCTAAAAACAAATTTTTGTGTTTGCTTTTTCTTACACTGTGGAGCATCAGATATTGTTTGAAATGTCAGTCAACTTATTTTATGAAAGGAGAGGGAAGAAAGGGAAAGGAAGGGAGGGGAAGGGAAAGGAAGGGAAAGGAAGGGAGGGGAAGGGAAAGGAAAGGAGGGGAAGGGAAAGGAAGGGAAAGGAAGGGAAAGGAAGGGAGGGGAAAGGAAAGGAAGGGAGGGGAAGGGAAAGAAAGGGAGGGGAGGGGAAAGGAAGGAAGGGGAAGGGAAAGGAAGGGAGGGGAAGGGGAAGAAAGGGAGGGGAAGGGGAAGAAAGGGAGGGGAAAGAAAGGAAAGGGAATGAAAGGAAAGGAGAGGAGAGGAAAGGAGAGGAAAGGAAATTAAATTAAAGGAGATGAGAGGAAAGGAGAGGAAAGGGAATGAAAGGAAAGGAAACGAAAGGAAAGGAAATAATAATAATAATAATAATAATAATAATAATAATAATAATAATAATAATAACATTTATTTATACCGAGCGAATTCAACTTTAAGGTTTTCAAATGCGCCTTACAATAATTTTTGACATGGCCGAGTCGAAGGCATATTAAATACGCTCAGCCAGCCGCCATACGACACATATCGGCCCACGAATTACAGCTAAGACCTAGGTGTTGGTTTTGCGGAGGGAGGAAAACCGGAAAACCCGATGAAAAACCCTCGAAGCACAGGAGAGACCAATTAAACTCTACTCACATGAGTCTCAAGCTCGAGAACAGGGTTATTCCCAGACGGGCACGCGACCCATCCAAGTACTAACCCCGTCCAATCGGCAGTTGGTAAGAGGTAGCGCCCTAACAGCACACAAGGAAAGGAAAAGAAAGGAAAGGAAGGGATGGGACCTGTGCCTAATGATCCCCACTTGCAGCCTGTGACTTGAATTGCAAAATACGCATATCAACGTGCCAAGTCAAAGGCGCATATTAAAGACGCTCCAGGCAGGTGCCATACGACCCAAGTCAGACAACAATAGATCTACGTGTTGATTTTACGGAAGGAGGAAAACTGGAGAATCGGGAAAAAACACTTGAAGCACAGAGGAGAACCAACTATAACTACTCTACTCACATGAATCTCAAGCTCGAGAACGAGGTTATTTCCTGGAGTCCGGTATGCACCCAACTCAAGTACTATAACTCTGTGCGATTGTGGGCTAGCTTTATAAGGGACCTGTCATGAAGTATAGATGGAGGTGGGCCAGAGAAAAAAGGGGGTGGGCCATCATTTTCATGCTTGAAAAAAGGGGTGGGCCAAAAAAAGATGTGCACTACTTTGGGGGTGGGTCAATTCTAAATATGCTTGAATTATTACACAATTTAATTTCATCTCACTTTTCAGTAACAGTTAAAGTTATGTGATTCTGACTTGTTGTCAACTTGCTTTTATATATACATAAAAGAAAGTTAAAAAGATGATGTACATTTTTGACATATGTCTGAAAATTTCCAAATGTAGTGTCTCAGCCCAGAAGTAACTTGGAAAATAAAATAGTGCGCATCCACGTAGTATTAGTCAATATACTGTACATATACAAAATTACAAATATAAAATGGATAAAATGGCTTAAAAGATGAAAGAAAAATCAAAACTAAAAACTTAACTCCAAATTCATATTATATTTAACAGAATACTATGGGTTGTTTCATATGCAATGTTAAAAACACGAGCAGAAGTGTTTTAGACTTGATTGAACACAGCTGAGTATTTTTTAATGGCTTTAAAAACGAACTGTTTCATTAGTTTGTTGACATAGTTATCTTAAAGTGCCTATGTCATCCTCAGGGACTTTACATATTTATAGTAATTGGAACATACTGAGAAGATTTGTAATATATCTTCTCAGGCGAAAATTTCATCTTCATGGATTTTTTTGCCGTTAAAGTTGACGGAAGTGACGTCGAAAGAGGAATTTGTCTATATGAAAACCACTTTACAGATTCCTCTTTTGACGTCACTTCCGTCAACTTTAAGGGGAAAAAAGTCCATGAAGATGAAATTTTCGCCTGGGAAGATATATTACAAATCTTCTCAGAATGTTCCAATTACTATAAATATGTAAAGTCCCTGAGGATGACATAGGCACTTTAATGCTACTGATGTCCTTTGTTGCGTTTTATTCACGAATTATAAATTATAAATGAGCATTATTAAATATTAATGATCTCTTGAAAGATCTGAAAGTAGCAGTCTCCCAATGGCGAATAGATCCGAAAGTAAACGGGGCTGCTTCTTTTGGCATTGTGGATTCCACGGTAGTACGGTATACTATGGTAATACATTTAATAATAGGGGGGGTCATTAATTTTTGTGCAAGTATTCAAGGGTGGGCCATGTTTAATCGTGCATGAAACAAGGGGTGGGCCAATTAAATTGGTGTTTTAATCTTTTTTATTTCTCCAGCCCACCCCCTCCTGTACTTTAGGACAGGCCCCTTAGCTTTG
Source organism: Paragorgia papillata (assembly GCA_035771165.1). Taxonomy (NCBI): domain Eukaryota; kingdom Metazoa; phylum Cnidaria; class Anthozoa; order Scleralcyonacea; family Coralliidae; genus Paragorgia; species Paragorgia papillata. The sequence goes on from JAWNZC010000191.1 coordinate 1,071,519, forward strand.
GACTGCAACGCGGTGAAAGACAGCGCGCTAACCGGTGCTAGCTTTCATGTTATATATCATACACGAGGAGGAGTGTTTCATCAGGATTTCCAAACACCGAGACTTTTGTTGAAAACCGAGGCGAAGCCGAGGTTTTTGAACAAATTTCGAGGTGTTTGGAATCCTGATGAAACACTCTTCCGAGTGTATGATATAGCTTCTCAAACAAATCAGTATTTTAAGAGAAAATCGAGGCGAAAGTTGGCTTAATTTATGTAATTTCTTCCTCCGATATCAAAACCTCCGTCTCGATCCTGATTTCCTTTGTTTTCGGTTTATGAATTATTAATGAATTTGAGAAGGTTACTTGAAAAATTTATCTTTTTAATGTTTTGACCGTTTTTTCCCCGGCCCATTTGACTTTTTACGTCGTTGAGCTAGCGTCTTGCAACTTTGCAGTTGACACCTATAAAAATTAAGCTTGTCTCATTTGAAAGAACTCGTCAAATGGTATAAGAAGACCTTTTACAATTTTTCCGTATCTGTTAAAATTTTGGTTTTTGAAATATTTCGACCAAAGACAGCGTGCTGTCCGCCATCTTGGAATTATTTTCGATATGCATGTGACATATGCAAAGTGAAATTTTTATCTTGCCAACCTTATGACATTATGAGCTAGAAACTCGATTTTGTTGCGAAAATTATGTTGCGATTTTGTTGTTTGTTCAATTTTAAATTGACCCACAACATTTAAAAACCCTTCCGTGGAAATTTGGTCACCCACGGAGTAGTTTCGTCAGGTTTACCCTGCTTATGACGTCGCCAATTTCCTAGTTAATCAGTTAGACCCAATATTACAACAAGATGGCGGACAGCACGCTGTCTTTGGTCGAAATATTTCAAAACACAAGAAAGATACAGAAAAATTACAAAAGGTCTTCTTATACCATTTGACGAGTTCTTTCAAATGGGACAAATTTAATTTCCATTGCCAATACCCTTTAATTCAAGAAATCTTTAAGATTACAAAATATAGACAATCCTATTTTTTATTACTATCTACGAGTATTTGAATTAAATACCAAGATATTTCCCTAATTTACAAATAACAAATATTGCTTATATACAAAAGTAAATTAACATTCTAAACTTCCTATACATACAACATGAAAATTGAATAAATATTTTCTTGTATTGACAATTCATAAAACATAAATACTTATTATGTAATATTTAATATATAATAAATAGACAATTTAAGAAATGGCTCATGGTTTAGCGTGCTCTATCGAGTTGTGGATGCACGCGGGAAATTGGGAGAGCACGAAAAAATCGTAAGAGTTGGTCGAGGCGTAGCCGAGGTCGCAAAGGTGAAAGGCACGTGCGCTAACCACTGTGCTACCAACATCCATGCATATGTGATATCAATATAATCAAACTAGTTTCTGTATTGAATTTAATGTAATTCTTTCTAGCACATACAGTTTGTTCTAGAAAAATAAAAACAAGAATGAAATTATTAATTTATCAAAAACCTCACTATAATGGCGGGTAGTTTGGATCGCTTTTGAAAACAAAAATGAACTTGGCCCAATAACATTTGGAAAACAAAAATGAACTACTTGGCCCAATAACATTTTGAAAACAAAAATGAACTACTTGGCCCAATAACATTTGGAGAACAAAAATGAACTACTTGGCCCAATAACATTTTGAAAACAAAAATGAACTACTTGGCCCAATAACATTTGGAGAACAAAAGAACTACTTGGCTCAATAACATTTGGAGAACAAAAATTAACTACTTGGCCCAATAATAACATTTTGAAAACAAAAATGAACTTGGCTCAATAACAATTTGAAAACAAAAATGAACTACTTGGCCCAATAACATTTTGAAAACAAAAATGAACTACTTGGCTCAATAACATTTTGAAAACAAAAATTAACTACTTGGCCCAATAATAACATTTTGAAAACAAAAATGAACTTGGCTCAATAAAATTTGGAGAACAAAAGAACTACTTGGCCCAATAACATTTTGAAAACAAAAATGAACTACTTGGCTCAATAACATTTTGAAAACAAAAATGAACTACTTGGCCCAATAACATTTGAAGAACAAAATAACTACTTGGCCCAATAATAACATTTTGAAAACAAAAATGAACTTGGCTCAATAACAATTTGAAAACAGAAATGAACTTGGCCCAATAATAACATTTTGAAAACAAAAATGAACTTGGCCCAATAATATTTTGAAAACAAAAATGAACTTGGCACAATAACAATTTGAAAACAAAAATGAACTACTTGGCCCAATAACATTTTGAAAACAAAAATGAACTACTTGGCCCAATAACATTTTGAAAACAAAAATGAACTACTTGGCCCAATAACATTTTGAAAACAAAAATGAACTACTTGGCCCAATAACATTTGGAGAACAAAAGAACTACTTGGCCCAATAACATTTTGAAAACAAAAATGAACTACTTGGCTCAATAACATTTTGAAAACAAAAATGAACTACTTGGCCCAATAACATTTGGAGAACAAAAGAACTACTTGGCCCAATAATAACATTTTGAAAACAAAAATGAACTACTTGGCTCAATAACATTTTGAAAACAAAAATGAACTTGGCTCAATAACAATTTGAAAACAGAAATGAACTTGGCCCAATAATAACATTTTGAAAACAAAAATGAACTTGGCCCAATAATATTTTGAAAACAAAAATGAACTTGGCACAATAACAATTTGAAAACAAAAATGAACTACTTAGCCCAATAATAACATTTTGAAAACAAAAATGAACTTGGCCCAACAACATTTTGAAAACAAAAATGAACTTGGCACAATAACATCTCGAAGGTAAGCGAGAGAGATGCGATAATTTAAAATATCAATGAAATATAGAAGTGACTGTATGTTTTGTAGAAGAAACAAACAATTGATCGTACCGAAAAAGATGGTGACTTGTACATTTAACAACAATCCTTTGCGTGCAGTAAATATTGTTTCTTGCCGAACTATTGGAAGATATGGTTTTAAAACGATCAACTTTGGTAGGAATGAAGTTCTTGCTTACTTAATCCATCTTGGCATGATAAACAATTTTTAGTTGTTATTTGAGGTCGCAAAGCGTTGTGGTTAAATGTATACCGCCGCCATCTTTTTCGGTAAGACTTCTCCATGTTGACCGGAAAAGAGTATTGGGCTCTTGCACGCATTCCCAACCTGGGTGGCAAATCCATATAAACAAGAGGAGTACCATTCACGGTACTTTGAAGTTGCCACCCAACATGGCAACTTTAACGTGCAAGAGCCCAATTAATGAATTATCAAAAGCTAATATACGTCATTAAAATTAATTTTTACTAATCCTAGATTAGAACTAATCATACCCGGTTTGACGTCAACGGACGTGACAGCAAAAGAAATTCCCGCGGCAAACATGATATTACACATGCAGGAATAGCATAAAAAGAGGTGTATTAGCTATTAAACGTCCCGCTCGATGAGGGTCATTTATCGAGCGGGACGTTTAATAGCTAATACACATTATTTTATGCTATTACGAGTTAAAGGGCATATGACTCGAAAATTAAGTTTGTCTTATTGAAAAGAACATTTAAAATGATAAAATAACATCTTTTGCAGTTTTTGGTTTCCTTGCTTCGTTTTTGAGATATTCCAGCTTGTTTGATATGCAAATGACACAACTTTTTACGTCACAAGTGCATAATGAGTTATCAGAAAAGGTTACATATCTCTGCTATTATGAAAACATGGGCTTAAGTCAAAGGAAGCATGTGCGTGTTTCTACCCACAACACCAAACATGTAGAATTCCAAGTGATTTCGTTTCACAACAACAAAGATATGTAACCTTCTCTCGGTAACTCATAATGCTCATTATGCACATGTGACGTAAAAAGTTGTGCATTTGCATATCAAACAAACTGGAATATCTCAAAAACGAAGCAAGGAAACCAAAAACTGCAAAAGATGTTATTTTATTATTTTAAATGTTCTTTTCAATAAGACAAACTTAATTTTCGAGTCATATCCCTTTAACGTCGTCCTGAAGATGTGAAAATAATCTGAATGACGTTGTATGTACAGTGTGTATAAAAAAACCTGAACCCTTAGAAAACAACCTATTGTAGTAGTTTGAAAGCCCTAAGCACTTCGCTGAATAATTTTGTTGGCCCAAGCGCTGCATTATAAATTAATCAACACAATAAGTTAAATAAGCGAAAAAGCTTTTAAATACTTTCACCATGCTACACTTCAAGTTATCTTAATTTCCCAGGTGTATAAGACCGTGTGTTTTACGCATCTGTGGGTTCAGCGAAGTGCTTAGGGCTTTCAAACTACTACAATAGGTTGTTTTCTAAGGGTTCAGGTTTTTTTGATACACACTGTAGAACGGGTACGGCGTTACGATTACCCTTGGGACTAAAAAGTATTAATTTTCTTTGTTGTTTGAGAAAAACTCTATTGTATACAGTGTGTATAAAAAAAACCCTGGAACCCTTAGAAAATGAATTAGTATTCTGTTCAAACAACCTATTGTAGTAGTTTCAAAGCCTAAACACCTCTGAGCCACGGATGCGTAAAAAAACACGGTCTTATATACCCACCTGGGAAATTAAGATAACTTGAAGTGTATGCATGGTGAAAGTATTTAAAAGCTTTTTCTCTTCCTGTTTAACTTATGTGCTGATTAATTTATAACGCAGCGCTTTTAGGGCTTTCAAACTACCACAATAGGTTGTTTTAAAAGAATACTAATTCATTTTCTAAGGGTTCCGGGTTTTTTTTATACACACTGTACAATAAACGGGTTACTTCGTCCTAAATCTTGGACAAAGCCAAACACGAATACGGCAGTCTTTTTTCTTCCTCTCTCTCAGAAAGAAATAAGGAAACTCTGCTCGCAGGGTAAAAATCTATATCACTTCATATACACTTTAAGCCGGGTTCTCACTTGTCGTAAAAATCGGGGATTTTTCCAGTCCCCCATCGTTTGGGATTGTTACGACAGGTGTGAACGTGAAGTAACGTCCCAGACAGTCGCCGATCTGATCGGAAGCATCGCAAGAATCATTTCTATTTGGAAAAAAATCGGAATCATTTCTATTTGGAAAATGCATCCCAGACGGTCGCCGACGATCGGGGATTCTTACGACTAGTTACGACATGTGTGAACACTGAAACCACTCGTCTGGGACAATCGGGGATGATTCTCGATAATACAAGATGGCGTCCAGCGAAAGCTACCTGAAATATCTAGCAGGAAAGTTCAGAAACGGTGAAGACACCGCGGTTATGGAAATTGTAAAATAATTCCCTTGTCTGTATAATAGGAGTAGCGCACAATTCAAGGATAAAAACTTAAAATTGAATTCATGGAAGAAGATCGCTGTTTTGCATACCACCGAAGGCAGTCATGAAACAGAAGTTCTTTATACTTGCAAGCAAAGATATAAGAGTATTCGCACTGCCTTTTCTCGTTATTTAAAAAATGCAAACTGTCTTCGGGTTATAAAATAGTGTTATATAATAGTGATGGGTATTTCTGATAATTTAAATTTTAGTGATTTTTTTGGAATGTCAAAATCATCTCGCACTAGAGCCAATCATAGATATAAACTTTATGTAAAATTGGCTAGGGTGAACTCCTATAAATTTTCTTTTTTTGTTAAAATTATAAGACTCTGGAATAATCTACCTACTGAGTAATGTTGTAGAAGCTGAAAATATTAGCGTGTTTAAAAACCGTCTGAAACAATACTTAAATATTTAAACATTCATTATTTTAAGAATTAATATTTACTAGATTTATGTTATAATATTTGTTAGAATATTTTTGTTTGGAAGTTGTTATATAGGGCTAACCTCTCAACTTTCCTTCAAGCCCATTTGGACTTGAGAATAAAATTTATGGTTATTTATGGTTATGGTTCAGGGAGTGTCGTTGTCCGTGTAAAATCAACAGTCCGTTTGTTTAAGGCCGCCGTCTTTAAAGTCAGTTAAACTTTGGCACGAATTACGACAAGTCACGACAAGTGTGAACCTGGCTGTCGTAAGAATCGCCGACGATCGGGGATAGACTTTCCCCGATTCTTACGACAAGTGAGAACTAGGCTTAAGAGACATTTGGATAGGAGTTAGAGCTATCACTGTATGATCCCCTCTCTTACTCTTATGCTCTCTAATTTGACTTACGCTGAACGACATTGTCCTTTGCAACAGTAACCACAGCCGGTTCCACAATCCGGTGAGTTTTGACCAGAAGGAATACAATAATAAGGCGGCGTGATGATCCACGTTTGCCAACTAGTTTGAGTGGCGCGTTTAGATCTCCGAAGCAATTGCTGAAACTAATAAATTATAGTGGTTGTTAATTATTTGAATGTTTGCGTAGCGACAAATTGTAATAGGAGCGAAAATTTGTCGTTAACACCACGTTTATTATTGTATTTATTGCTCAGCTTTCGACATGTTGACTCAGGCTATATATACGTCTACGCGTATCCGGCGGATTTTTTTCGGAAAACGGAACTTTTTTGTTACGGAATGGCCTTCCGCCACACGTAAACGATGAAGCGGTTATCAAAAATGGAACTTTTCGAAGATGGTCTCCAAAGTGGAACTTTTTGAAAACGCCATTTTCCCGTTCTCGGGTGGACGCGGTTGGGTTTTTTTTAAAACGGATAAAAAAGTTGCGTTTTCAAACGAAAACGGATATGTGTAGACAAGGTCTCGGGCCTTCGTCAGAGCAACTGATATATGCCGATATCGAGTCAACAGGTTGAAAGCTCAGGAAAATAAACAATAAATGTGGTGTTGCCACAAATTCTCGCTTCTGTTACAAGTATAGTGGTTATTAAGTATAGTTACGTATTTTCGGTGAAAAGTGCTCAAGTGAACCATAGTCAATCGAGATATGGTCTGGAGACTCGGCAAACGTCAAAGCGCCTATAATGAGCTGTGATTTTACGTTGAACCGTACCTTACACCGTGCATATCCTTTGTTTTAGGTTTATTAATATTTAAATAGCACGGTTGAGTGATTCAACTGAAACGTTGCTATTGGACAATTCGTTCATTGTACTAAAATACAATGTGTTCAGTGACCGTGCACCGTGCACAAAAATGCATAAAGGCGAACAAAAAGATAGACCAAAGACATTAGCTGAGTTTCCAGACCATATCTCGATTGACTATGGTTAAACTCAGAAAACCATCTGCATGCTTACGACAGCTTGTATACAGCAAAAACAAACGAAACTTCGCTAAGTCTCAGATCTTATTTCGTCAGGGTTTTTTTCAGTACACTATTGAATGTGCCTATGCACTCACCTTTTCATTATTATATTTGAACAGAACGTCTCTCAATGAGAACTTCTGTTGCAGAAGCTTCCTTGGTCTTTCCAACACAGTATTTGTGGCTCTATCAATATCTATATATACCCCCTGCAAATAAACATATACGAGTGAACATGAGAACGGGTTCTCGATATTGACTGAAATCCATAGTTCATATATCAGCTATTTTTATGCATCTTATTAAACTGATATTATGGTTGACTTAAATTATTGCGTGGTGTGTTAAATTGTATACGGCGTGTTTTATATTTAACAAATAGATTCCATTTTGCCGTTGTCTGTTCAGTTATAGATGCACAGATGACGTCACAACGTGGTAAGAATTTGATCGCCAGCTTGCGATGACTTGCGGTGACTTGCGTTAGCTTGCGACTAATTTGATCTTGTTCAAATTTCATCGCAAGTTTTCTTCAACTTGCGAGAGCTTGCGAAACGTTTGAACACAAAACACAAGTCGATGCAAGTCTTTCGTGCTCCGTCGCCATAGAAACTACCATGAGAACTAGCGAAAAGGCGTGGGAACTAGCGGAAGTGCAGAACTTGCGACGACTTGTGCCGACGTTTGACTGGTGGCATCGCAAGTCATCGTAAGCTAACTTGCCATGACTTGCGTTCTCGTTTGATTAGGGCTTTAGATTATATTGTCTATTGTATTCTAGTGTATTCCGTTTTATTGTTTCTATTGTATTCCATTGTGTTGCCTCGTTCTTTGAAAACCACTGCAGGTATTGTCTACCCCTAAATCATGACCGCGGTATAGTCGTCTTTAGTATTTTACTGGCCAGACGATTTAACTACGGTCAATAGGAAATCCCCACGACTTGATTGAAAAGGTCAAAACGTTATACTGTTGATGATCCAACGTTTCGTCGCTCCTATCTGTGAAAGCATGCACTCCGGATGACGACACTATAGTGAGATTACTGTCACTGCCAAGTGGCGTAACGTGGGTCACATGAATGCAGTGACTTTTTACGTCCAAAAACTTAAGCCATGCCGTATAGCCGTTAACTTTTAGAGTAAAGCTATAGGTTTCTCTCATATAGTTTGGTGTTATCTTTAAGATGAGTAGTGTTTGAAAACGTTTGGATATTATCTTTGCAAAGTTATGCCTGTTATGGTTATTTGAAGTTTGGTCTTTAAAATAGCCAGAGTAAAATACTGGCCGCTATCCTATAGGAATTGATCAGAAGCCATTTTTGTCGTTAACCATAGCCAAGGCATTCGAAAGAATAATTGTAGATAAGTTAGGTGCTTGGTACTGAAAGAGTTAACACTTAACTTATATGGTGTTTTGCTATGCGTACCAGTCAAAACGTCCTCACGTCAAAACGTCCTCGGGTCATGGAAGTCAAAAAGATAAATACATTATATTAACAGACTTTATTTGAAAGTTAAAAAAATGTACATAAGTGAATACCTCAAGCAGTTAGATGGTTAATTTGTATCGTTTGACTAGACTTTGTAGCTGTATTTATGTGTTGCAATAAAAATGGAAATTTGATACAAGTAAAGACTGGCAACAGCCTGATCTTGCAGCTTTAACAGTAGAACAGATTACTGGCGTGAAACATTTGAAGAATGTATTTGTCAATGTCAAAAATATACTAATAAGTCTTATATATAGAGTAGTATATGTATGTGGTCATGTTCCCCGATCAGTTTGGAAGAAGTGAGGACGTTTTGACCTGAGGACGTTTTCACTGGGCACCTATGCTATACGCGGCGGCGCTTCCAGTATAGCGCTGTCTATATACAATAAGTTAAACACTATCTCACTATCTTTGACACAGACAGAGTAAGCACGTGGAAGACAGTATGTCCTAATTGTAGGACTATTGACAGACCTTTTTGCTGCTGAGATTTTTAGGCAAGACGCAGGAATAGCAGGATGTGTCGTTTTCAGTACTTGACGTCGGGATCAGCCCTTTATTACTTTCATTATCCGTCTATTTCAAACTAAATCGTTTTGATTTCGGGGTAGGGGACTGAGTTCAGCGTCAGGTGCGGATAATGGCGCATTCTGTATAGTAGTAAATAGCGGACCATTATGTGTATTGTCTTGAATTTATTGATTTATGTACGGGGTTTGCCTATAGTTGGGACCTCGTGTCCGGTTCGCTAGCCCCTTATCAAACTCATCTTTTACTGTTTGTAATGTATTGTGATCTGTTGTTATTATTGTAGTACTGTATCACTTAGTGAGTTTGATTTATAAAGCTTCTATTGCATATACGTGCATTTTGATGCTGTATAAAATAGTCGTATAAAGGAGTTTACTAAAGGCAAAGCAATATTTTGTCCTGCAACATGACACAATTTTTATTTAATGGGTAACAAGTTGTATAAACATACTCGAACTATATGATCACTATAGACGAGTCAAATATTTTTATTTTATTTTATAAAATTTACTGTCATGATACCCAATTTTTGGCCACTGCAGCTCTCGGAAGCTTTCGAACGGGAAGAAGTTGAAAAACTACCTGTTTTAATTTAAAAATTACTCGGTCTAACTTTTTCCTGGTAACATTATTAGTTTAATATATATAGAACGCAGGATATACATAAGAGCGACTCAGTCAAAAGAAGAAAATCAGCTGGGTGAAGGCCCAGAGGGGGTAAATTTATATAGTAATGGACAAAATAGCTACTGGGCCGGATAAAGTAATTCCAAACAAGCTTAGGTTGTGTCGAGTCAAATCTAATTATTTAGCTTAAATCCATCACAAGTTCATCACAAGTCCAACGTATGAAAACAATGTCAAAACTTGGGGGGTGTTCATATACGATCCCGGATCACACTTATTTCCCTATTAAAATTTCGTTGTGTATGAGAAACTGGGCTGGCCCGCGTACCGAGATCTCGCCTCACACTTATTTCCCTATTAAAATTTCGTTGTATTCGTATGAGAAACCGGGCTCAGTGGCCCGCTAAGCTTGACGAGATCTCGGTAAGCGGGTGGGATGAAATTTGCCAATAATATGAACACATCGTCCTGCTTACCGGGATCGAAGTCATTATGGACAAAAAGTTAGTTCTTTTTGATAGGATTAAAGGATAGTTGAAGGTTTTGTTGTTTATTGGAATATAAATCTCAATTGTATGATAAAAGGATGGATTTTGAAGCCAGCAAACCTGTGCAGTACGACAAAATTGTGATCTTTGATGGCTGATTTTATTCATGATTTCTTCTCGCTAGGCGGGATGAAAACTACCCGCATATGAACACAAGACAAACTTCGTCTCGCTTACCGGGCCAGCACGCTCCCTAAGTCAAACTCGGTTGAAATCTATGAGAGCATCATGAATTATCTAACACGACTCGAGCGGCGGCGTTGACGGTTCGCGTTGTATTCTTGCTTAGGGGCTGTTTACATGAGCCGGGCTGACTCTTGTCACGAAATTCTTTCCTCGGCCACAAAAAGATATTTTAATCAACGTTAGGGATCGTTTACATCTAAACTAAACCAATTATTCTTTGTACATTTAGTTTACGCGAGTTTCAAATGCACAACTCATAATCAATCGCGTGAGCCCAGCTAACCTGGCTCATGTAAACAGCCCCATAAGCTCCCTATTTCTATAAAACACGCTGTATACAATTCAACACACCACGCATCAATAATTTAGGTAAACCACAATAAGAGTTCATATATAACTAAGATGCATAAAAAATACGTTTGTTATACAGACCAAGAGGCCTATAAAGCTCACTATATATGGTGTCCGTCAGTCTTTTTCGTTCCCCCGGCGTTAGTGAATAAACTCCGACTAAGACATTATAACTAACTGTACATTTAAAAACCAATAGACAAAAAAATACGACTCACCTTCTTACTCGGAAGAACTTTCGAGTGGACGCACATAAAAATGAACGCAGTGAACAAGAACAGTTTTAATTTCCCCATTGCCTTGGATGGTGAGTTGATAGCTGAACTCCGGGTTTACACAGGCTTTATATGCACAAACTGAGTTGACGTCACATTTCCCCGGTAACGTTTGGCGGAGACACCCATCGCGATATGGTGCTAATGGTCGAACTTACGAGAGACCGCTAGAACATAGCGTAATTAGGCATCGGATATCTTGAAGGAAAATTCCCTGTTGCTCTCGGTTTAATACCACTGGTCACCAAAGCATCAAAAACGCCACGAAAACACTATTGACTTGCGTATTCACAGATTTTGCGACTCTGTGAACGAATGCATGCCCGAGTAGACACGACCATAAACAAATTACCACCGGAAGCGTGGGTCAGTGATTGCATAAGTGAGAAGATAATAATAAGATTATATTGTTTCAACAGCGTGTTTAAAGAATTTTCCCATTTGAACTCTTTTTAAAAGTAACCTCAATTAAGTGGTCTTTTCCTATTGCCGTCTGAAGTCAGGTGAACTATGTAAATTTTATTAAACATGCACCTGTGCTGCGTCACGTGATTCGCTGCATATATCCGAAGGCCGAAGCACAGATATATACAGTGTCAAAAAAACCTGAACCCTTAGAAAACAACCTATTGTAGTAGTTTGAAAGCCCTAAGCACTTCGCTGAACCCACAGATGCGTAAAACACACGGTCTTATACACCTGGGAAATTAAGATAACTTGAAGTGTATGCATGGTGAAAGTATTTAAAAGCTTTTTCGCTTCGTTTAACTTATGTGCTGATTAATTTATAACGCAGCGCTTTTAGGGCTTTCAAACTACTACAATAGGTTGTTTTCTAAGGGTTCAGTTTTTTTTTATACACACTGTATATATATATATATATATATATATATACTGTTAGCGCGCTTGCTGCCTCTCACCGCTAACGGAAGTACTAGGATGGGTGACCAACTGGGCGAGCTTAGGACTCATGTGAGCAGAGTTTGTTGGTTCTCTCCCGTGCTTCGTCTTTGAGGATTTCTCCCGGATTTTCCGGTCTTTCATACTCCGTAAAAGCAACTTGAGCTATCAAAGTTAATAGGCACTAGTGGCTCAAATTCAGCTTTTTCTGAGTTAAAATTATCTTATTTAACCTTTTTTACGACTCTTAAACAAAGTGTTCATCATTTACACTTACAATTTGCGGCCGATCTTTATGGGCATTTAGAGGCTCATATTTTAACTATTACTTCAAAAAAAAAAAAAATTCATGAGGAAAACACAAAGGAAAATCATGACCGTGACGTGTCTCTATATATGTGATAGAGACACGCTCGCTATTTTGGATGAGCTTTTTCTTCGATATTGCGGCTCACACAACTTCAATTTTCAAAATTGATTTCTACAGTGTAAGCTTATTATATGGATAGTTTCTGAAGCCATTTAAAACATTCGCAGTACGTGTTTTATCAGATCTAAAACACTGCTGCTCATGTTTTAAATAGTACTTCAAAAAATTTATACCCAGGAACGAAGGTTCGAAAAGCTAATTTAAATCCATATAAAAGAAAATAAATTGGGGGATATCTTTATACCAATACGGTATATATAGTGTCCACGATTTGTATAGACCCTCGGCTAGAAGAAGTGTTATAGAAACTGAAATAAAGTTAATATGTTTAACGACGATGATGCATGAGTACGCACAATGCAAGAAAACTGTTAGCCGAGAAATCATGCACGTCACTGTTTGTTTTGTGATACAATTTTCAGACGGCAGGGGTATAAGCGTTATGTCTCGTGTTTTGTTAGCTCTTGTACTGAGAAAACTTTGACTGAGCTCTACTCGGGACTCAAATCTGCAACTTCCCAAATGCTAGCCGGACGCTCTACCAACTTTGGCAGTTGACAGGTTGTTTTTACAATTATACTTGGAAACGAGTTGAACCGTACGTGTGTTTCTGAGAACAGATGTTAATTGTTCAATGAAAGCTTTTGCTTATAGTGGATTCATGTCTTCCTGTCTGAGGAATATTTCAAAATTTACATAAATATTGAAAAATAGGATGCGGGAAGAAAATGAATATCTATGATTTGCTTGGTTTTACAAATTATGTAATTTAGTGATAATCAGTAGAAGCGAGAATTTTTGGTAACACCGCGTTTATTATTTATTGCTGTGCTTTCGATCTGTTGACTCAGGCTTTTAATTATCAGAACAAATGCTAACATGAGTTAGCATTTAGTTAAAGTTGAAGTCAGTATATTGTAGTTGTATATAGTACATGATTAACTACTTGCAATTTGTAAACAACGGCTAGCAAATATAGTGAGTTATTTTATGTAATTTCTTTTTCTGTTTTCCAATAGTCATGCAATATTCATGAATCATGTTAAAAATCATACTTTATCCTTACTTCAATCACGTTTACTATACATTATATATTACTAAGTATAACGCGTGCATTGCGGCCTCATGCACGGCAAAGCACTCTAACTGAATTTCGTAGCTGGTAACATATTAGTATACGGTATACCGTTCTGAATACGTTTCAGCAGTTGACTGATTAATCGTCAATTAAAAGAACAAGTAAAATTTTAGTAGTATAATAATAGTGTACTACTTTATATAGAGAATAATACACGGATGTGCAGAAATATCAAATATATTTCGCCGAGTGTCGACCAGGATATCTCACTGAGCAAAGAGATATCCTGGTCAGCACGAAAATAGTTCTATTACCCCATGAAAATAGAGCAGTATATATTCTAATGCGTTTCATGATAACCGACACATGTGAGATTATCATGAATAATCACACATGTGAGATTATCGATTTTATTAGTGGTGGAAACATTAATAAAAGTGTAAAACACTGCATTTTGTATAACAAATACACCGTTCAAACACATTTCAGCAGTTTTTGACTGAATCCGGCAGTAATTTCATAAAACTAGTGAAATTTTAGTATAATAATAGTGTACTATATAAACTAATATACTAGTACATGTATACCTTTGTATTATGTATATATTATCAAGGAGCAAATTATGAAGCTTATTTTGAACAAATGGGACTCTTTAGCAATCGTATGTTATTAGTGTTTTCAGCTAATTGAAGTTGGTGAAGTTTTTTCGTTTGTTCTTGCTGTACAAGCTGTCGTGAGTTAAACGCAGTGAGAGAAAAACTCGGATGTCCAAACGGGACTCGAACCCACAACCTTCCGAATGCCAGCAGGACGCTCTCACCATTGAGCCACTGGAACTCAGATATAGTAGACCGATGTTGTTTTCGATCTTTATATATGTATAAATATATAAATGGCATTCGGAAGGTTGTGTCTCGCCTAGACCTCAGAGTTTTTCTCTGACTTTAACTTACGACAGCTTGTACAGCAAAAACAGGTCAACGAAAAAACTTTAATCGTAACATTTGTTTCTATTTTACGTTCCTGCAATTTTTGACGCTTGCGAGGCTATACGGGATTCCTGTTATTTCTCGAACTTCACCCCATCTGGGCGGAATTAAACGCGACTTCTTCCAAGACTAAGATTTATCTCAAAAATTCGACTAACTTCAAAAGCGTAACAATTAGGGCGCAGCCTATATCTGTGTCGACACCTTTTCGTAACTTATATATTAGGGAAGCATGGGTGGCGTGTGCTGTTAGGGCGCTGCCTCTCACCGCTGTAGTTCAAAGCCCAGTTGGACGGGGTTAGTACTTGGATGGGTGACCGTCTGGGAATAACCCCGTTCTCGCACTTGAATTTCATGTGAGTAGAGTTTAGTTGGTCTCTCCTGTGTTTCGAGGGTTTTCCGCAGGGTTCTGCGGTTTTCCTCCCTCTGTAAAATCAACACTTCTAAATACAGTATTGAAATTTTAAATTAACATATGTAATATAGATCTTAGCTTGTGTCGTGCATTTTTAACATTAGCCTCTGGCTCGGATGATTGGGCGACCACATGCTGTGCTTACGACGTTAAATAAATCATTACTCATTACTCATATACGTAAAAAAACAAAATGCTGCGTAGGCAATGTTTAAGATAGATCAAAGTGAAAACGTGACAGACTTTCCAAGAATAGTTTTGATAACAAAATATTGAGGTTTCGAGCGAAGCCCTTCGTCAGAGTAACTAAATGTGATTTTTTTTTACTCTGATGAAAGGCTCCGCCCGAAACGTCAGTATTGCGTTATTAAAACTATATTCTCGGCCGTTTACCGCCGTTTCACTTTGATACATACAATATGGGCGACGAAACTGTGTGGGCATTTTAATTAATAATTCTCTACGTGATTGCGTAGCATAACTGCATGCACAAGGAGAGAATTTCTTTCTGTACGAAAATTAGTAGACTATTTGTATTATCATGCTTTATATATATATATATATATATATTTCTAAAATTCATTAATAATTCATGAGGAAAACACAAAGAAAAATCATGAGCGTATATATCGGATCTATATATGTGATACAGACTCGCTCTAAGTTTCTCGCTGGTTTTTAACGGCTGAGATAAGCTTAATTTTCAAAATTACTACGCCAATGAACGTATGAAGTGATTCTTTTTAGAAGCCATTTAAAAACCTTGCAGTACGGGCTTTATCGGCTCTAAAACACTCGGCTATCGCCTCGTATTTTATATCCGATAAAGCCCTCCTGCGCGGTTTATAAATAGTACATATAAGTAATATTTATAAACCGCGCAGGAGGGCTTTATCGGATATAAAACACGAGGCGATAGCCGAGTGTTTTAGAGCCGATAAAGCCCGTACTGCAAGGTTTTTAAATGGCTTCTAAAAAGAATCACTTGATACGTTCATTGGCGTAGTAATTTTGAAAATTAAGCTTATCTCAGCCGTTAAAAACCAGCGAGAACCTTAGAGCGAGTCTATATCACATATATAGATCCGATACGCTCATGATTTTTCTTTGTGTTTTCCTCATGAATTATTAATCAATTTTAGAAATATATATATATATATATATACAATGAACCAAGGCTGTTATAAAAGTCGTGGCCATATATACAATGAACCAAGGCTGTTATAAAAGTCGTGGCCTCGAAGTCAGTCGCCTTAGTCAGACGTTACATTACGCACTGTTTTTTGTTTTTGTTTTTCGTTTTGGTTTTGTCGAGTTCAGATCGGGGGACACCGCATGCATCGTGGCCCGACCCTGCAGGTTTCCCTGCGACGTAAGGTTTTTCCTGGCCCGCTCCGTATGTTGCGGTTGCAGCACAGTGAAACTATACATGTGCAACAGCTAGAGCAATGCAGTCGCAAGCTTTCTTTGTTTATTCGAGTCAAGAAATGTAGTATAGAAATAGCAATTTCCAAAAACCGCTTATAAGCAATTTTAATCGGTGACAGTAGATTAACGATCGCATTTGTTAAAGAAAAGTCAAAACTTCTAGCTCTACCTTCCAAATGCTGACGTTGCATCGGTGTCATAGAAAATGTCGAAATGCTTCCAGTCACGTCATGAACAGGTGTAGACGCCTCGGATAATCTTAATACTTCTCGGACCTCACACCGATCAATAGACAAAACAATCCTAGTAATGTAAATGCAAAACATATGATAGTAATGATATACTAGTTATAGACTCTAATTTGTCTGGTCTATAGTTAACATGTATACGTTTTCGTTTGAACATCTAATTTTCCTCTCCAGGTTCGGGATATACCGCGTATACTGACGAAACAAGCGATAAATGACCGGAACGTTTAGACCTGAACGTTTACGGAGAAGGGAAAAAAACGTTGTACGCGTTGTATGAAATAGGATTTAGATATTTACAGGGATGAACATTGCACCGTCTCAAAAGGGCAAAATGATTCGATTACAAACATAGGAAGACATGGCTGGGAAATCATCACAGCTAGCTCGGCAGAGGAGAGAAATCCTCAGGTGCCATTTACGATGAGCCCGTACAAAAGTTTAACCCTTTCCCATCGTCGGTGAATTTTCCCTGCGATGAGTAAAATTGTCTGGCGTTAGCCAGATTTAAACTTAATCGCAGCCTAAAAAGAATGCAAGCCCCATGTGCATCTAATCCTGTCTAAGTTGTGGTTGGTTAATACTAGAACTGTCCATTATCAACTACTGAAATTAAGAACATATTTTCCCATCGCACTGGCCAAGCTATGAGTTTTATACATCACTATGACAACAAATGTCGTGTGGCTTCTGGAGGGACCACCGTCGTTGATGCGGTCAGACGGTTTGTTTTTTTTACTAAATCAGATTTTCTTTAGTAGAGAAATGTTGACCTTGTTTACTGTTTCTCTAGTTCTATAGTCATTATTGATAGATCACCTGCAAAGATTGAACACCCTTCAAATCTGAAACATTATTAAATAGAATACTAAACCGCAGCCGTTGTGGTCTAGCTAGCTAGCTCTTGCGTAGCCAAGAGATATAATGTGATGTTACTGTTATGTTACGTTATATTGTGTTTTATATGACTTATGTTGTGCGTGTTGTGCCGGTTGCATAGCGTTGCCATGCGCTGTGTTGCATTGCAACACAGCGCATTGCAACGCATGTGCTGTGCTGTGTTACGTTGTGTTGTGTTATGTTGTGTCGTGTTATGTTGTGTCGTGTGGTGCGGTGCGGTGCAGTGCGGTGTTGTGTTGTGTCGCGTTGTGATGTGTTGTGTCGTGTTGTGTTGTGTTGTGCGGTCTGGTGTGGTGTGGTGTTGTGCGGTGCGGTGTGGTGTTGTGTTGTGCGGTGCGGTGCGGTGTTGTGTCGCGTTGTGATGTATTGTGTTGTTGTGTCATGTTGTGTTGTGTGGTGTTGTGCGGTGCGGTGTTGTGTCGCGTTGTGATGTGTTGTGTTGTGTTGTGTTGTGTTGTGTTGTGTTGTGTTGTGTTGTGTCGTGTTGTGTTGTGTGGTGTACTGGTGTTGTGCGGTGCGGTGTTGTGTTGTGTTGTGTCACGTTGTGATGTGTTGTTGTGTCGTGTCGTGTTGTGTTGTGTGGTGTTGTGCGGTGCGGTGTTGTGTCGCGTTGTGATGTGATGTGTTGTTGTGTCATGTCGTCTTGTGTGGTGTTGTACGGTGAGGTGCGGTGCGGTGCGGTGCGGTGCGGTGCGGTGCGGTGCGGTGCGGTGCGGTGCGGTGCGGTGCGGTGCGGTGCGGTGCGGTGCGATGCCGTGCGGTGCCGTGCGGTGTTGTGTCGCGTTGTGATGTGATGTGATGTGTTGTGTCGTGCGGTGCGGTGCGGTGCTGTGTTGCGTTGCGTTGCGTTGCGTTGTGTTGTGTTGTGTTGTGTTGTGTTGTGTTGTGTTGTGTTGTGTTGTGTTGTGTTGTGTTGTGTCGTGTCGAAGCGCCTATAATGAGCCGTGATTTTATGTTGAGACGGTCCTCACCGTGCACAGACCATTCATTATTTCGCTTATTAATATTTAAATAACACGGTTGAGTGATTGAACTTATAAACGATTGCTTCATTATACCAAAAATACATTGTTCTCGCCGTGCACAAGTTTGCATAAACGTGAACAGAAAGATAGAACAAAGACTTTTGCTGAGTTTCCAGACCATATCTCGATTGACTATGGTTGCATGTTGTGACAGCGTTGTGTTGCGTCGCGCTGGGATGTGCTGTTACCGTTAAGAAACGTAACCACACTGAAGTAATTTGAAAAGTGTACTTTTTGTGTTTTCGTAGTTTTTCAGGATTCATGTTCTATACACTATTGTAAATCTATAGAAAATACTTTTCCTTCTATTTGGCCACTTCCATAACACCATGCAACAGTCAGTTCAACTGTATACGTAGTTTAATTAAGCTCTCTCTTACATTATATATTTCACGATACTGGTAGTATATGTTAAATTAAGGATATAAAACTATGATTTTAATAATCGAAATATAGTAAGGTTAGATATACTGCCGAAACAGAGGACGTAGGAGTCTAACGTTTCGAGCCGAAGGCCCCTTCGTCAGAAGAAACGTGTGATTTTAATAAATATGTGTTCAACCAGACTTACTATTTTAACGTTTTAAGAATATTATTCCTTTCCTTTGCACACAAAATATAATTTTTGTCTCGCGCAAAACTATTAATTAAGCGGTAATTTAATACCTGACGCTGTGCCTTTAAAATGGTTCAAATGAGCTATCTGCTGGGAAGTTATTTAAAAACCATCCGATCTACATAATTTAGCATTAAAAACCCAAGCTAAAACAACTGCACAATACAACCTAAAAACAATCGGTTTATATGCTTCTGGTAACGTCCTGCCATTATCTCTTTTAGCGATGGCATTCTCTGCGAACGCTTAAGTCCGAAACTAAAGCTTGTTTTTTTCTTTTAATTTGTATTTTATTCGTACTTTGCTGGTTGAACACATACTTATTAAAATCATGAAGCTAATATCAAACTAGTTTATCTTGAAACAAGTTTGTCTTCTTCATTTATTGTATAGTCCATCAAAAACGTCAAAAGTCCTACCCCGAAAACCCCACCGATGAAATCAATTCTGAGCTTATGTTTATGCCGAAAGAAAAAAGACGGTTGTTCTAATCTTTGCATACTGCGTTTATTATAGCTAATAAGCTTATATTGATTATATTTAAATAAGCCTCTCTCGGTTAGTTCGAGACTGTGGCCTTTTGCAAGTTTCCGTTTTAAGACTAATAAAATAGGTTAAAGAAGGTCGACTGTAGAGATAAACATCCGTTAGTCTTGGGGAGAAAGATTTACGTATTATCATTGATGTGGGCGGCTGGCAATCATGTTTGCATTTAGGCCGCGTTTAGTCAGGAAACACGCAAGTCCACAATGGCGTAAAAATAAATGAGGTTATGATTCAAAGTCTCGAACATTTCCATATGACGATCAGAGGATGTACTTTTGACATTTTTTAAAATGCCCTTAATACACAGATGAGATGAGATGAGGGGAAATGAAATGAGATGAGAGGAAATGAGGGGAGATGAATGAATAAACTTTATTTGTCTAGTCTTCTAGCCGACCCAAAGGGTCTACTAATCGGGGACACTAGATGAGATGAGATGAGATGAGATGAGATGAGATGAGATGAGATGAGATGAGATGAGATGAGATGAGATGAGATGAGATGAGATGAGATGAGATGAGATGAGATGAGATGAGATGAGATGAGATGTGATGAGATGAGATGAGATGAGATGAGGGGATGAGATGAGATTAGGGGAAATGAGATGAGATGAGATGGGATGAGATGAGATGAGATGAGATGAGATGAGATGAGATGAGATGAGATGAGATGAGATGAGGGGAGATGAGATGAGATGAGATTAGGGGAAATGAGATGAAATGAGATGAGATGAGATGAGATGAGATGGGATGAGATGAGATGAGATGAGATGAGATGAGATGAGATGAGATGAGATGAGATGAGATGAGATGAGATGAGATTAGGGGAAATGAGATGCCGAGATGAGGGGAGATGAGATGAGATGAGGGGAGATGAGATGAGATTAGGGGAAATGAGATGAGATGAGATGAGATGAGATGAGATGGGATGAGATGAGATGAGATGAGATGAGATGAGGGGGGATGAGATGAGATGAGATGAGATGAGATGAGATGAGATGAGATGAGATGAGATGAGATGAGATGAGATGAGATGAGATGAGATGAGGGGAAATGAGATGA
Source organism: Paragorgia papillata (assembly GCA_035771165.1). Classification (NCBI taxonomy): domain Eukaryota; kingdom Metazoa; phylum Cnidaria; class Anthozoa; order Scleralcyonacea; family Coralliidae; genus Paragorgia; species Paragorgia papillata. The sequence goes on from JAWNZC010000191.1 coordinate 1,092,428, forward strand.
GAAGAGGTGAAATGAGATGAGACGAGGGGAAATGTGGGAAGATGAGATAAGATGAGGGGATCGAGATGAGGTGAGGTAAAATGAGGTGAAGTGATATACGCAGAAGACTAGTGATATGCCATTCAACTAGGGCCAGCCTTCTCTCTCTTTCATGCCTTAATTTTCGGACAAGTACTGTCACCCCCACACCTAGCCTCCTTCGCAGACGTTCTTTGGATCGGAGTCCGTCGGACTCCCTCCCCAGGGAGTCCGACCCAAAGAACGTCTGCGAAGGAGGCTACCCCACACCCCACTGCATTGAGCCGGCCTTGTTTACAAGTAGTATAAAGTAGGCAGATATTCCGGCCTTAATTTCTGAATAGCTTAAACGGTTCATTGGGTTCAACCGCCCTGTTATTGGTTTTTGTGGAGTTTAATTTCCCTTTCCACCAAATAATCAATGGATGGGTTGCTGATATGAAGCAATACTCATCGCAAGCGTGGCGAGGAATGCATGCCGCAGACGGAAGATATTCCGACCTTGACCCGGAGCTTGTATAATATTCACCACAGGTGTGCTGTGCAACATCCAGGCAGTTATATAACCCTTTACTCAGTCCGGATTTCCTGAAGGTCTCCAATTGACGAGTAAAATCCTCTGGCGTTAAACAAAGTCGGAAAATTAATGGCTACATATGTTGCCTGTTATCGAGTAAATTAGCCTGTATGTATGTGAACGTCAACAAAACTAGCGGGCCTATAGCTGGTTAGGAAGGCGAAGGTGTAGGAAGATGTTCCGGCCTTTCTAAGTAGTTTGGAACGGTTTAACTATCCTGTTTCTTGGGTTTAACTTCCTTTCCTGCAAATGATTGAAAAGAATAAATTTTTCATGGAACTCCACAAGAATGTGATAAATTGTATAACAGTCGAAACGAGCAGGCGTGAACCAGACTTGCACTGGCCATTGTGCCATGACGGCCATCTTGCCATAGAACAATGACTGAGTATCGTAGGACAATGGTTAAATGGCAAATTTGAACTGGACGTACAATTAGCATCTCACGTACTGAAAAACAAACGGTAACGCGCGGGTGGAGGCAAATAACTTCCTGGGAAAATATTGGGTTTGGTTTCCTTGGCTTTGACGCAAATAATCTCTGCGTAACTTTGTCGTGAACTGTGACTAGACTAAAAACCCCGCCCCGAAAGGTTACTTGTGGAGAAGGCTATGACGAGAGTTGTATACTTATATTTGATAGTTGACACCTAGTTCCTGTTGTTTACTGATGTTGTATACCCCGCATATTCGTAGAGCAATGACGTAATAGTTAGCCACCATATGGACAAGTGGAGTCAGTTGGACGTTAAATGATCTGCACAGCATGAACACGGCAACATGAGAAAAACGGAGTGTCTTGGGGTTCTTTTCAATGTGGTTAAGTTCCTAATCATGACGTAATAATTATAATCAGTGATAAAACAATATGCATGGGCGGCACCGGTATGGAAATCATGTAGTCAGTTGAACGCTAAATTTCCTGCACAGCATGAACACGGCAACATGAAAAAAAGAAATTATACCGTAACATGTTTATTATTTTAATCATAATAGACATGCATGTATGTGCTAACTTATGTCGCAAGTATATGCACCAAAACTAAAACCAGCAGGGTGAAAATACGACAATATATCTACTGCAGCGTGGTCCACGTCCTCGTCACGAAAAGAAAAGTATAAACGAGTATAAAGTATATATAGGCGAAACTATAAGTCTGCCCAGGTCCACACGTGTACATTTTCATGCAAACGGAAACTTTTTTATACGTTTAATCGTTTTGCCTGCACGTAAACGCTTAATCAGCATTTTCCAAAAGTCTCCGTTTTCACTGAAAACAGGCGTATTCAGGCAAATACGATACAAAAGCGATCGTGATCTTTGTGATACGTTTTCAGTTTAAAACGAAGTGATTTGAAAACATATGTGTATTAATGGCCTAATTCCTGTTATTTACTTGTATTGCATTGTTCGTAGCGGACGCTGACGTCAAAGTTGGGACAACAATATGCATGGGCGGCATCATCTATACCTATGCATGGTCATGGAGTCAGTTGTCTACAAAATTTCCTACACAGCATATTGACACAGCATGCCATAGGAAAAAGAATTATATCACAACATGTAATGTTTTTAACTTTTTCTGGGCGGCATCCGACTCTTCTTATGTATCAAGTTTTTCTCACTAGATAACGACAGACGATTTTACTTGTCAAAAGATAACTCCATGCACTGACGGAGGCAAAAGCTTTAAGAGAAGAGATGCATCTGCTACAGTAAAAACCCGCTATTATAAACAAGAACGTACATTTCACCAAATCAGCCTGGGATAGGTTCTTATATTCTTATATATATTATATTCTTAATTTCAGCCTGAGGTTCTTATAGTGCATGGAAGGTTCTTGTTAGCGGGTTTTACTGTAGCTAGCTTGGATGAGAGTTGAGTGTAAAGGTTCTTCGAGCTATTTTACTCAGAAAAATTTCCAAGTGGGACCCCAACCCGCAACTTTTTATGATCGCCGATGAGACGCTCTAACCATTGAATTATACTGGGAAATATATACGCAAGCAAGCGGTATATGTTGAATACTTGAGCATAGCGATATATAATGTCATGGTCCGGTTGTTTAACAGAGTAGAAAGAAGTGCAGACACTATATAATTAACAACATCTTGCCCAATGTATTATGGTACATAGGCATGATGGTGCCGTGCAGGACTGTTTTATGCCTCGCACTTTTCTGCGAGAAGCCGAGACAAATTTATAGGCCTTGCATACACAAATCCGTTTTCGTTTGAAAACGCACCCTTTTTCTCCATTTTTTCCACACGAGAACAGGAAAACGGCGATTTTCGAAAAGTTCCACTTTAGAAACCGCCTTCAAAAAGTTCCGTCGTTTCTGATGACCGTATTATCGTTTAGGTGTGGGCGGAAGACCGGATCCCCAATAAAAAGTTGCGTTTTCAATACGTGTGAACGGAGTCGTAAATTCTTAGTAATTTGCATGCATTTGACGTCATGACGGTTATGTTGGAGGAACTTTAATAAACAAATCTCATTAGCTTCTGTTATTTTTTTTTTCAACATGGCCGTCGTATCTTTGTCTTTCTAATCTTGTTACTGAATGTATTAAACCTGACAGGTCCAGTCGGAAGTCCGGGTCACGCTTCCGTCCCAGGGTGGCTTCTGTCAAGTCTCTTATAACATGTTTTTTCACAATTTTTCTTCGTTTTTTTGCCGTACCGTGTAACTACGTCAAATTAAATATCATAGCGATTATCACAACACTTACTGAAGTCATATACATTATATGACGTGAAGATAACTTTGTATCATATTAATTCTGTAAAGGTTTTTATGGCAATAATTGTATGGCAATAATTGCCATACAATTATTGCCATGCAATAATTGTATAATTAGCAGTGGTGTAGCCAGAATTTTCAAGTGTGGGGGGAGGGGGGAGGGAGAGTCCAGATTTGTCCCCAGTCTCTATTTTGGTATGTTGCTATAATGCAAGCAGGAGTGGGGGGGGACTGGGCACCAATCTATACCCTAAACTAGACTGTACCGCTAGTACAGTCTGGGGGGTTAGAGTGGGTTGGGTTAAATTTTTATTGAAAGGGCAAAGTAGAGGGTGAGAAAAGCAAGCTATATACAAAGATCAAGATGTCAACATCATGTTGCCTGGTATCATATATGCATGTTGACATGTTATAGCTCTGGCAATCAAAGGTGTGTGCGAGTCACAGAATAACAAACCAATAAACCATGCGGTCATGAATGTACATGACATATAATAACTATACATGACTGTATGTGTAGCAATAAATAAGGGTGCTTACACCAAACTACAATAGATTGCTCCAAATCCTAATCATTAACCCTGATCTTACCAATCCTTAAACCCTAATACTAATCCCTAAATTGTATTTCTAAAAACTAAAATTTGCCTCATCTTAATATATTTATCAAATTGTATGAAGTTAAGATGGATTAAGTAGGTAAGAGCTTCCTTCCCACCAAAATTGATATTTTAGTAAAGCCCTATATATAAACCATCTTTTTTGGTATGCTGTCAATTACCTTATTTGTATTCAAAATTATTACATATATAGCATAGAACTACCAAAAATGTATTTTTCCTTTTGCCATATATGTTTGTCAGATATTATGTTATAAGCTTATGTCAATGCATAAATTTCAACTACATGTATAGTTGAATTCAATTGAAACTGACCCATTCTTATACACTAAATCTGACACCACTAAGAAGCTTACTACCAAGTTAAAAAACACCAGAAAAGAGTTAATTATATATTGACCAATATAGAGTTGCAACCATACCTGTATTTATAGCCACTAGTCTAACAACTTGAAGCAGCCATCACTTTCTCATTTTCCTGTGTAACCAGGCCTTATTTATAAATTTGCATGTGTAACCAGGCCTAATTTAAATGAGGCCTGGTTACACAGGAAAATTTAGAAAAAATAAGTCCTACTTCATGTATACCTATCATTTTGTCTTGGAGATAAACTTTCATGAAGTACTTGGGTTTAGGTGTATAATTGTACGAAGTAGTGAAGTACATGCTCAAAATATTATTGGGCTATTCCATTTAATACCCGTACCCCCCCTATCGAGGACAAGGGTTTATCTATACCCCTGAAGAATTCCTATCTTACAACAGCCCCCCTGAGGAATTCGATTTTTACAACAGCTACCCCTGAAGACTTCCTGTCTTACAGCTATTACCCCTGAGAAATTGATTGTTACCCCTGAAGAATTCAATTTTTTTCACTCCGACCCCTGAAGAATTCCTAGTTAAACAGTCCCTACCCCTGAAGAATTCCAAGGCAAAATAGCCCTTACCCCTGAAGAATTCCAGTGTCCTCGATAGGGGGGGTACGGGTATTAAATGGAATAGCCCATTTAGTATTCGCAGTTGGCTTTGTAAACAATTTGATGCAAATTGGAATCATTCAGTGACGAGAATTGTCCCAAAGTTATGGTGGGATATTTTGTTGTTTTAGTACAGTAAGAACTAATACTGACTGATGTGACAAAGCTTGTTTAATAATAAAAATATTTGGGGGCTCTCCTACCTCCCTCTAGATATGTCCTTTTTTACAAATCTACAAAGGAACATTGTGAAGATAATTAATGTATAATATATTTTTTTGTTTTATTAAAATGAGGCCCCAGGTTTTCACCATGGGCAGGCTGACCCCCCACCCCTCCCCCCGTCAGGCCTGTATTCAAGTTATTTCTTGTTATTTTGTTGTAAAAAATTCTTAAATTTAGCGAAAAACTTACAACACCACATGCTAATGTTTCTCTTAAGTTTTAACTCTTAAAAAAAACCACTATACGTATGGTCAAATTTGGCATAGATTTATAAAACAGCGTGTATAAACAATGAACAAAATAGTTGAGATGACTTGATATAAAACACATCGAAATTCGAAACGAATACACAGAGTGGCACAACTAGCCTTTACTGTTCACTTCAGCTGTTTACTGATATAAAAGTATGCAAATACTCAGTATTGGAAGCATTTTTTTGGAAAATACCAAACAGAAACGAGAAATTAAGCAACAAATTTGACCACTGACTGCCAAATGATTTATGACACTATTTACGACACGCTAGCTAGTTCATAGGCTAAACTCTAAAGTAAACGTTTTTTCCAACTTAAACTCGTTTCCTACCTTTTAGTGTACGCTAGAGTTATTGTCGAGGACGTTCTTGTCCATCACAAGTTCTTTGTGTCGTGTTTTTGGAGCTAATATAGCCATTAGCCAGACGAATATTTGAGTCTTCTTCTCCGAAGATGACTGATTTTGTGGCGGGAAAACTGTTAGCCAATAAAAACGCTGAATGGCGATGCGACTTTTTTTTCCAGTGAAAAACGTCGTGATACGACGATAGTTGTTCAAATCATAGATCCCTAGAAATAAATTGTCTGGAAATGCGGCCAAAGTCTTTGTTTTATGTTTTTGTTCACTTTCACGCTTGTTGAACACATGGTATAATGAAGCAATCGGCCAATAGGAGCGTTGCTGTTTAAATATTAATGAACGTAGATTTGTGCACTTTCAGCGGCCATCCTCAACATAAATTGACCGTACACTACCGAAAAAGATGGCGACTTGACATTTAACCACAATCCTTTGCGTGCAGTAAATATTGTTTTTTTTTGCATAATTATTGGAAGATATGGTTTTAAAACGATCAACTGTGGTAGGAATGAAGTTCTTGCTTACTTAATCCATCTTAGCATGATAAACAATTTTTAGTTGTTATTTGAGCTGATTTGAGGTCGCAAAGCATTGTGGTTAAATGTACCGCCGCCATCTTTTTCGGTACCGTCAATTGCGGCTCATTGTTATAGCCGCTGATGTTCACCGCGTTTCCAGACAAATCAGTTACAGTAATTTTCAACTCACTTTTCAGTCACCCAAATCTTCGGAAGTTCGTTGGGAAGTTCGTTCAAAGTTCGTTTTGAACTACGCATTTGATTGGCTGCTAGGAACCATGGATTCAATCTCGTTCCCAGAGCCCACGTTCCCCACCCGGGAAACGAGAGACTCTGGGATAATCCGTTTCAAATCACAGGATTCTTGTTATTCCGGTGCGTAAACATCCGAGCGGAATCTGGATAGTATGTTCTCCTTGTTTGACTTTTCCCCAAATAAGTCAATTGGGTTGCTGGCGAAGCTCGAAATTACAGCATCTACACGCATACGGCGAAGATATCGATCGCGGCAACGTCTTCACTGGAGTCTTGTCGTCCGACATCTTTGTTATTTTGGTTTTATTAATTCTACTTCCGGTCACTTCAGATCAACTCATGCTCGCTATTCAGCCAATAACGTAACGATTTGAAACGGATTATATATCCCAGTCTCTCGTTTACCGCTGGGAACGAGATTGCCATGGATTGTAAAAGGTCTTTTTACTATCCATGTAGGAACCAAGCAACCAATCAAATACGTACGTAGTTCAACTCATCAGTAACAACTACGAACTTCCCAACGAACTTGCGAACCGTTCGGAAGATTTGGGTGAAAAGGGAGTCATTACAAATTACTGTAATTCGATGGACTATGTTCAAATTATGTTCAACACACGAGCGAATAGAATTGAGTTGAATTGACATTTAATTTCATATAATATAGTATAATTATAATTCAATTGTTAAATTAATATAATTTAATTTAATTTAAATATATTTTATGGCATTTCTTTTGAAGTGACTAAAAATATTTTGCAATCTTCGCAGACTATAGACTATAGTTCAGTCTTTACTGTACAACATCAGTTCATTTATTTACTACTGAGTCAAATTAGTCTTTTTCTTCTGAATTGTCTTCGTTGGTTTTGTTGGGTTCTGAGGTATTAACTGAGCTCATTTCGAAGCGATCAACAAATGGTAATTTTTCTCGAGTCTTCTTCATTTGATGTACAATATTGGCAACAATAAGATTAACGGTTAGCGCCAACACAGCCAAGCCAATGTAAAGCAAAGTGGTATCGATGAAAACCATCTGTTAAAAGGAACCAACAAACATAATTAAAATAGAGTGATAGCCTTTAAACGTTTATAGAGTTCGAAGTTTTAGTGAACTAGAAATGCCACCGTCGATTGGCAGGATTGCATCTAAGGTTAGTGAACTAAATAGAGTTCACTGCCACTGATCTAAGGATGGACACCGCTGATTAACTATTGTCAGTGTATATATGTCCATGTCGAACTTTAACATTTCCCAGGAGATCTGACAGGTTTATTATAACAACCAATTACACAGGTTTCTATTAGCCGCAGCCAATCTCGTTTAATTTAATTACCAGTCGCACGGTGATTGGTTGTTCCACCGTTAGACCGGTTAAACGTGATTGGTTAAGCTAATATGAAACCTGTCAAATTCTACAGTGATTAAATGTGATTGGTTGAGCTAATAGAAACCTGTCAAATTCTACAGTGAGACTCATGGTTAAATGTGATTGGTTAAGCTAATAGAAACCTGTCAAATTCTACAGTGAGACTCATGGTTAAATGTGATTAGTTATAAGCTAATAGAAACCTGTCAAATTCTACAGTGAGACTCGTGGTTAAACGTGATTGGTTGACCTAATAGAAACCTGTCAAATTCTACAGTGAGACTCATGGTTAAATGTGATTGGTTAAGCTAATATGAAACCTGTCAAATTCTACAGTGATTAAATGTGATTCGTTAAGCTAATAGAAACCTGTCAAATTCTACAGTGAGACTCATGGTTAAATGTGATTAGTTATAAGCTAATAAAAACCTGTCAAATTCTACAGTGAGACTCATGGTTAAACGTGATTGGTTGAGCTAATAGAAACCTGTCAAATTCTACAGTGAGACTCATGGTTAAATGTGATTAGTTATAAGCTAATAAAAACCTGTCAAATTCTACAGTGAGACTCATGGTTAAATGTGATTGGTTAAGCTAATATGAAACCTGTCAAATTCTACAGTGATTAAATGTGATTGGTTAAGCTAATAGAAACCTGTCAAATTCTACAGGGAGACTCATGGTTAAATGTGATTAGTTATGAGCTAATAGAAACCTGTCAAATTCTACAGTGAGACTCGTGGTTAAACGTGATTGGTTGAGCTAATAGAAACCTGTCAAATTCTACAGTGAGACTCATGGTTAAATGTGATTGGTTGACCTAATAGAAACCTGTCAAATTCTACCGCGAGACTCGTGGTTAAATGTGATTGGTTAAGCTAATATGAAACCTGTCAAATTCTACAGTGATTAAATGTGATTGGTTAAGCTAATAGAAACCTGTCAAATTCTACCGCGAGACTCGTGGTTAAATGTGATTGGTTAAGCTAATATGAAACCTGTCAAATTCTACAGTGATTAAATGTGATTGGTTAAGCTAATAGAAACCTGTCAAATTCTACAGTGAGACCCATGGTTAAATGTGATTAGTTATAAGCTAATAGAAACCTGTCAAATTCTACAGTGAGACTCGTGGTTAAACGTGATTGGTTGACCTAATAGAAACCTGTCAAATTCTACAGTGAGACTCATGGTTAAATGTGATTGGTTAAGCTAATATGAAACCTGTCAAATTCTACAGTGATTAAATGTGATTGGTTAAGCTAATAGAAACCTGTCAAATTCTACAGTGAGACTCATGGTTAAATGTGATTAGTTATAAGCTAATAGAAACCTGTCAAATTCTACAGTGAGACTCGTGGTTAAACGTGATTGGTTGACCTAATAGAAACCTGTCAAATTCTACCGCGAGACTCGTGGTTAAACGTGATTATCGTGAAATGCTCTTGGAAAACACGTAACGTTTTTGAAGTCTATCTTTAAGATGTGTTTATATGGTACAGGAGAGGTCAAATCCGTTGTGAAATTTGTTTTTGTTAGATCTCGCTATTGACTACCCAAGATCTTGCTTAGGAAGGATGGAAGTTTTCTATGTAAACGACGCTCAAGAGGGCTGGCCCTTATATAGCTGCGCTGCAGCCTCGTACCCAGGCGCTTATGACAGAACGCATAACGCTGGACTTCTTTGGAAGGCTAATTGCTAAAAATAATTTTTGTACGCATGACCATTAAGGGCATTAGCCCGCTTTGAAAGGTTGGAAAATTTTCATGTAAATGCGAGATGGAATCCAACCTATACCTTGCTGACTGCAATTGACGGTTCTAGCAAAAAGTACACATGTGATTATTGCGTAAATAGCTGAACCCCAAGTGCTGATAAATACATATATCTACTTGTAATGTATGAATGCTATGTAAAGTACATAGTTGAATAGTTCAGTGAAAACTACCAAAGTATAGTACGTTATCTTACCGTCTCTGTTCTTTTTGGCACGATATCTCCAAGACCGATTGTTGTGAAGGTTATAAACGTGAAATAGCATGCGGTCCAGTAGTTCCAGTCTTCCGAAATTGAGTAGATCCATGCACAAAAGCATAAGAAGCTTCCAAGTATAATAAGACCAAGCCACACTGGAGCGTTTATTTCGGTTTCAGCTGTTAAACTGAACAATTTAAACAAAACGCTCTCGTTTAGCTTCAATATTTTGTTAATTTTCGGAAGAGATTTTATTTTTTTAAATTAACCAATAAGCCAAACAACAAGGAAACAAGTAAACAAACAGACAATCAAACAAACAAACAAACAAACAAACAAACAAACAAACAGATGAACAGACAAACGAACGAACAAACAAACAAACAAACAAACAAACAAACAAACAAACGAACGAACGAACGAACGAAAGAACGAACGAACGAACAAACAAACAAACAAACAAACAAACAAACAAACAAACAAACAGGCAAGCAGGCAAGCAGACAAACAGACAAAAAGACAAACAGACAAACAAAAAAAAGATTTTAAATGAAAGAACAGAATTAGATAAGAAAAATGAAACTGTGAGAAAGAAACAAAAAAATAAAAGAAAAATATAGAAATTTTCAAACATGACGAAGATTATATCTAAAAAAGTTTACAAATACTGCTTCACAGAAAAATATATCAAAGTTAGCTTGAGTTCAGTCTGGACAATGAAAAAATGTTGGTTGACAGACTTTCAAATCAGATAGATTAACGGACATGCAATAAGCAGAAGTCTCTACCAAACCTTTTCCACTCATAGTTTGGATGAAGATAACTGGTCCACAATCGAATTATTTCAGCGCAAATCCTATTAATAACGTCGGCCATTGACTTGCCCAAAACTGCCAAAAACATGATATTGAATGGTATACCAACAAACGCGTAGATAATACAAAAAAATCGGCCTGACGTCGTCACTGGGGCGATATTACCATAACCTGTTTAACAAATTGGAATCTAGTTAGGTTATTTTAGCTTGGAAATAGTTTTTTCAGTTCTTGCTGTACAAGCTGTCGTAATTTATTAAAACTCAGAAAAAATTGAGTTGGAAATCTCTGTTTGTGCACTAATAGAGTATGAACAGTAGGTTAGTGGTATTGTGGAGAAACCAACAGTAATAATTACAACACACAAAATTCCATTTTTGCTCTCCAATATTGAATAAAAATGGCAAAGGTTAATGACCACACTATAGGTGTTCAACAGATTTTTCTTTATTGATAGCTTGAAAATAGATGCTGTACTTGTCGGTTTTTGCGATGAGAGGATGGAAAAAGCTATTCTAGACGTTCAAATTTTGAAACATTTCTGGGGGAGAACGCCCCCAGACTCCCCCTACTAGCCCCCCCCCCTAACGGGAACCTTACCCTGTGTCGGGGAATTCAGTCCTGGCACCACGTACTCAATCTCGTATCTCCACCTCTGATAAACAGTATAAATCTCACCTATGGTGGTCAGTAACGTAGTACAGAAGAATACCGAATGAGATAATGTCCAACGCGGGGATTCAACCTTCACTCGTCGCTCGTGAATTTTTTCTAACACAGTCTCCCACTTCTCGAGATCAATCGGCACCATCTTTTCTGTTTCATCGTGTAAATTAATAAGACCATGTCTGGTTTCCTAGAGACAAGATGTACTGATATATATATATCTCAAACTCATTAATAATAATTCATGAAGAAAACACAAAGGAAATCAGTACCGTGTCGGTGGTTTGGATATCGGAGGAAGAAATTACATAAATTAAGCAAACTTTTACTTTGATTTTCTCTTTAAATACTGATTTGTTTGAGATTCTATATCAACAAACGTCTCAGTGTTTGCATATCCTGATGAAACACTCCTCCTCGTGTATGATGTATTACATCTTTGCTATTATCAAACAAAATCACGAGGAATACACGCACATCAGCTTCCTTCGAATTAAGTTTTGTTTTATATATATATTATATAAATTATATATATATATATATATAATAGCAAAGATACATATAGTATTGTTCTCTGATAAATCATTATACACGTATATATATATACGTCACACGGTGATGTGACATTTATCAAACAAAAGCAAGGAAACTAAAAACTGCAAAAGATGTCATCTTGTCATTTTAAGTGTTCTTTCAAATAAATTAAACTATGGCTCGCGCCTAGGATTGGTTTGGATAATTGGGTCCGCGTTTTCAACTCAAGTATTCACATGCACTAATCATAATGTTCATCAATAAGTTATTGAGTGCAAACACGTATATATTATTTTTAATATACAAAAACAAGGTTCGTAATTTGCTTTTATACATCGTTTTCTCAATCTGTCATTTTCCACATTTGATGCCCGCATTTTAATATAGGTGACAGAGTGTTTAATTTTAAACTAGTTAAAAATATAAAACAAATGTTATATTTGAGGAGAGAGCAGATGTCAACCGTCACGACACAATTGGTGGAACAATATTTATATATATTTGTCTTATATAATCGCAATGAATACGTTCAAATTGGGAAGAGCGAATCATCAAGTTCGGATAGTGAGTTTGGGTGTTAAAGTCCCACATCTGATCGATCGAATTCGCGGATAGTGCAGTTTAGGTCTCACGCAGTGGCATTGAAGACTTAAATTAGTCATAGCGTATATGCATGTTCAGCTAGCCTATACAGGCGGTATAAACACGCTATTTGTTAGGATAGCACACTTATATCAGTTTTGTCTTTTAGCTACTGTATATAGACATATAGACATATATAGTAGTATAGCTTATAGGCGGTAAACTGACCGGCGCAGCCTACTAGGAGTATAACTCGTAAATTAACACAGTTGAAGCTTGAAAGGGTGGTAAACTGCGAAGATTTTTAGCAACGAAATACTGATACTTTCGATACGACTCCGCTGAATTAAACGACTACGGTTAAAGACTATAAGGGTAAAGACAGTTATAGATGACCAAGATAATATCGTTTATCTTTTCGACTTGAAGCGAGCGCCATGAGGAGCGGGCTAAGAGACCGACTGCCGTGAAATTAATTGTTACAGCCACAGGATGAACTTAATTTGACTGTTATGCAAAAAATAGAAATACTTATAGCCTTAAGTATGTAGAACTCGTGAACTAGAAATTCTAACTCGAGCTAGCCGAATCTAATTATTCAAACTCGAAGGTTCTTTCTCTCCATTCTTAAGACTGAAAAGCAGAAACAAATTCTATTGGTATTGCCATTAATTCCGTTTATAAGCAATATTCAAAAGTCAAAACATAAAATATAAAACATAAACTGAAATAACAGAAAAAAGAAATGTATATTGACTCTTACATTCAGAACTTGTAGGATCTCTGAAATTTCGGTCGAAATATTGAATTGGATCGGTTCTGTCTTCTCAAGAAGGAAAAATACTGTCCCGCCGAATAAGAGGTAGATTCCGTTCAAGAAGATGAGCAAGACAGGTTTCCAAACGTGTTTTCCATCTTTGAAAAACCTCCTCAATAAACGTCGCGCTGTCATTTTCTTCTTCCCGTTCGCCGACGTCGGTGGTTCGTCGAGTTTCTTTCCCGCCATCGTTTCGTCGACGCTACTCGTTTGGGAAGCCATCCCAGATGCGTTGGACGTATACTACTCTTCCTGTTTCGAAATTACTTCGGCGTTTCGTAAAGGAACACGGAAAATCACTTTCTCCTTGTTATCGATAGTTAATATATTATATTTTGCTATTATATTTTTCGTGTACTTCAAAAAGCATCAATAATTCATGAGGAAAACACAAAGAAAAATCATAACCGTATTGTTGTTTTATATGTGATAAAACATTCTCCTGATTTACATAAACTTTAGCTTTGATAGACAACGTTATTTTTCAAAATCAGACTACGCCAACGAACTTACCAAATGGTGATCGTTTTAAAAGCCATTCAAAACACTCGCAGAACGTGTTTTATCAGATCCAAAATACTCGGCTTCGCCTCGTGTTTTACTGATCTGATAAAACACTCCTGCTCGTGTTTTAAATATTACATAAATATACTTTCGACATTTAAACATAATGGCTTCGTCGATGATTAATAAAAGCCTCTGTATATTTATTTGGATATATGCCATTTAAGTAAATAATATCGGCAGGGTCAATACCGCTACTAATTATTTGATTTCGTCGGTCCAATTACTTCCTTCTTTGGTCGGCAAGGTGTACTTTAAATCGTTATGCCCAAGAAGGGATTAACATAAAGCTGTTCGATCTGCAGGTGCCTCTTGACTTTGACAACAAATATGCAATCGATCAACTGTCGTCACTTTTCAGACAGGGGGGGGTATCCTACCCTAGTCACGTTCTGACTGATTTACGTTTATAAAGGTATACTGTATATTAAAACAAAGTCTTCCGGTCCATGCATATTGAAATTTTGTGGCGCCTTACACTCGAAATTGTGCTTAAAATCCTTACAACATTCGGTTTAATCCAGTGAAATGCCATGCAAATATTATAACTTGGGACTATACCCAATGGCTAGTCTCTAACTCCCCCGTGTAAATATTTCAACGTTTCTAAGGAAACAGTTTATATTAAAGCAAATACTTTGTTGTAACGGGCGTAGAGTTGGTAAACATTTAAAGTAGATAACGAATCAGTTTCACGGACATATATGCCGGAGTAAAACACGTTTGTATAGACGAGTTTTCTGAATATGAAGTTTTTATGAATTTATTTATAGCACCCCAAGACAAGATAACATATTAAAATCCTACTAAGGGGTTAATGTTCTTCAAATATTGTGGTCGAACCACAAATTGGAGATGCGGGGCTCTTCGTTGCAATAATATATTTATATTTGTTTCATTAAGCTCGCCACGTTTTGGAGCAAGCTTCGTACCCAGCCTTTCCTGGCTTTGGCGCCGATTCAGCCTTTCCTGGCTTTGGCGCCGATTCACGCATGAAGTGACAGACTAGTTCTTAGTCCTCTTTTCTCTCGAACTTATTTTGGTGACGTCACAGAATAGGGATCGAGCGAGAGGGCTAGCGGAAACGGTTCATCTTTATCTATCATGAATCCTGCTGGAGCTCGGATTCTTTAATCTTTATGAACAAGGGCACTTAAACAAACTTCTTCTTGAGAGCAGACAGCAAACGAGTAGGTTTCTTTATTTTACATTACGTTAAAAGGTTGTTACATACGAGGCTTTATAAAGTAGTGTTCGGCGTAGGAAGTGATTGTGTTGTTATAAAGAATTGTGCAGATCGACGTGAGTGTTATCTGCCTTGGTTTCCCGCCAAACGACCGTTTGGTGCCTGTATAATTTGGGGCCAGATTTGGGGCCAAGCAAAACATTTTATCCCAGGCCTCTCACAATTTCGGTCTGCCGCTCGACGTTAAAAAGAGAGGCCTGGGAACCAGGCTGATGAAGTGAGTTGGTCTGGTTAGCAGGAGCACAGCTGTGTACAGTCTAGATTAACCGCGGGAAGAGCGAGTGTTACCGAGAGCAATGGGCGACCTGGTTTGCCGGGATAAACTTTTGCCGCGGGAAGAGCGAGTTACCTGGCGGGTTGTAATATATTTGAGAAGAAGTGACACGAAGTAACGAATATAGAAAATTCAGGGGCGCTGGAGCCACGGGGGCAGCTGCCCCCCTTGCCCTCACAGCGCGGGGCAGCACGGAGGCAACCAATTGCCCTTTCACGTAAGAGGAATGTTTTCTACAGGAATTGCCATTTCTATTATCGTATTAAATGACCGTTTTGTATTAATACCTCAAATGTCTCACAAGCTAACTTATTACTGCAGACCATGCAGAAGCAGCAAACTAATTTTGCCTTAGCGTTTTTGAGGGCGTTTTTGAGATTTGGATGGTGGGAAAAAGCCCTGGCATCGGCTAGTCACAGACCCCCCAAATACTGGGTGTAATAAATTAGCAATTTAGTTTAGTATGCAAAATCATTCTGAGTAATGCAGCCCCGTGGGAGAAGTTCATTGTAATGGCAGTCCTATTCAGTCCCGTTGGCGGTCCCGTTGAAGCTTTTTGATCATAACTGGCACAAAACTATGCATAAATATGTTTCACGAGGAAGGTTTAAGAAAAGCAAGCAACCAATGAAAATGCCGAATCCAACACTGAGCCGATGCCAGAACCTTTTCCCACCTTACCAATTTCAAAAAGGCCCTTGGGCACAAGACACAGCTCAACCTCGTTCTGACTTTTTTCACTTGGCAGGTGTTTTCTGATTCATTAAAGTTGCCATGTTTTCTTAAATGTAGCATCAATAGGAATATAGCATCAATATGTACAATTCAGTCGTTGAATTTTCTTTCTCAATACATTGTCATTCATTATATTATACCGTTATGCTTTTTGGTTATTTTATGCTACGTGCAAAAAGTGCTCTTTTTATATGGCTGCCCCCGCCGCCTTAAGTAGCTTCCGGCGCCCCTGAGAAAATTCACCCCGCTACGCCGAGTTACCCGGGCAAAAGTGTTTATTTGGGGAAATGTTTATCCCGCCTTGCCGAGATCCCGGCTGCCAGTGCGAGTTGTCTGTCTCATACTCTGTGGTGGGGAACAGTGCTAGTTCTACCGACCGGGAACTCGCCATGTACCGAGTACCTCGCCTCCGTATAAACATGAGGCCATAAATATTCTTTTATGTGCGTCGAAATGAGCCTTTTTGGTTTCGTTATGAAGCAAAGCCTTTTTGAATTGCAGACACATAATTAAACGAAGCGGGAAAGTCTTATTTTAGATACATATAAAAAAGAATATTCCAATCGGTCGCCATTAGGAAAGCTAGTGGTCTATAGTAGTGGTGTGCGTCGGATCGGATTGACACCATAATAAAATAATCCGAGGGTTTGCCAAAACTGTCGTAGTCCGATCCGATCCGAAAACAGCTGCTCAAATCCGATCCGATCCGAAAAAACGATTAAAACACCGGATATATGTTGCAATAGTTGCGCAAACTTTCCGAAAAGAAAACCAATGAACAAATACATTTAAGAAAACTACTATACAATAATAATCTTATGCAATAGTAACGTTCATATGTTGTGCAATGTGCATACAACTAGTGAATTTGTTAATTTTGTGACAAAAACAATGACAAAAGTGAATCTGATGCGGGTAAAAAGTGCAAAATCCGATTCGATCCCATCTGAGAAAAGAAGAACAAAATCCGATCCGATCCGTGAAAAAAAGAACAAGATCCGATCCGATCCGAACGATAAAAGTTTAGTCCGAATCCGATCCGAAGCGAAAAACAAGGTACACAATTGAAAAATTGTGAAAATCAGATAAAAATCAAAAATCGTGATGTCTCTCTGAAAACCATATGGTTAAGTTTGTCTTTGTTTTCTTCCAGTTTTTGCACATTGTTGCCATTTAACACTGGATCTATAACAACAGCGGTCTCGAAGCTACAAAACACATGCACTGTTGATAAAACTAACTCTTAAACATAACCCACAGTAAATAACAACAACAAAATATAACGTACACAAAAAATGACCACTCGTTATTTCAAGAAAGAAAATTTTATCATTCATACATTTTGCTTTAAATTCAATTTTAATATCAACAGACTGTCATAGAAGGTTCGTTGTTATGACTTGCCAACCATATAATTAGTCATTTCAGAATTAAGGTGACTGGAGCCTAGTGTTTAAATATAACAAAATCAAGAAAATAAACACACAGCAATCTCAAGCGCGGGAAAACAGTTTGCTTACGTAAGGCCGAGAAAGTAGCTTTCCATTGCAAGGCAGGTTTCACAGACTGTTGCGTGAAGTTGAAGTGCATTGGTGAAACCTGACTCGCGATGCAAAGCGACACAGGTTCATAAACAAGAGGGTGTTACACGTTGCAATCTGTCGTGAAACCGGTCGTCTCACACAGGTTTCACGAAAAATTGCTTCGTGTAACAGCGGCTTAAGCAAGGTTCATGGCTTCGCGTGTTAGTTCATCGAATTCGAATCATATCGGCTATCGCCTCGAGCAGCTTTCACGCCTTTTGCGTGCTCTCCTAACTTCCCGCGTGCATCCCAGTGAACTCGATGTAAGTTAAAATCTGATACCTGGAACGCTAACGCGTAAACCAAAAGGTGAGGCAAAAAGTTCCAGGCCCCTACGCGGTTTGCAGGTAGGTTTCAGTCTCCCACAAAATGTTTTTACACGGCCGCCAGTCTTGAGCGAACTGCGAAGGCTCGAAAAAAGGTTTGAAAAAAATATTTATCAAACATTTTGTCAGGCTAAACGTGCATTTAATGGTTTCCCATTGTTGTGTAGTGCTGTTGTTGTTTTATTTACTGTATAGCAGTCCAAAACTATACAGAAAATTAAGCTAGGGATGAAAATAGGCTGGAAAAAACAGACGTCCTTTTTGCTGGCTAAGGATGAAAACAGCCAGCTGAAAAGGTGAGAACAAGAGTGAGAAAGCTATTCTTGTACGAGTTTGAAGACGTATTGATACTTGATATTTCATAATATACATATGTCATTTTCTTATTTCTGCTCCTTTAATTTTTTGTTCGAATGTGTTAAACGGCACTATGATATTTTAAGAAATAACGAACTGACAACTAGATTGTTTATTTTTCACGTTTACTCGTGGCTAGTTGTTTTCGGTACGAATGCGGAATGCTTTTTAAACAAAACGACACTGATGAAACTGGTACTAACGACATGTTCTATATTTGTGTTGATTTTTTGTATCCTCTTTGGAGTGACGAAACTCTATAAATATATATGGTTTTAATATAATTTAACGAAAAGTTTGATTTAATTTCTTCACTGACAAACTTCGTACACGTTTTGTAAAGACAATGACTTTTGCCATAGCAACAAATAAACAATCAATGCATAATTAGTTCGGCAGCATAGCACAACCAATCAAAATTTAAAATGCACGTTTTAGCAAAGCGTGATAAAATGATTAAATAAACAATTTTTCAAACCTTTTCGAGCCTTCGCGGTTCGGTCAAGACCGGTGACCGTTGCCTCACTTTTTGCCCCACGAATGACTGGACGTTAGCGTTCCAGGTATCAGATTTTAACTTACATCGAGTTCACTGGTGCATCCATACTCGATGGAGCACGGCAAACCATCATTAGTCATTCTTGTTTTCCCGCGATTTTAATTATTCTACCATTCGCTTATTTTAAAAGCCTATATCGTTTTCAAACCCGATATATTAACCTAGTAATTTTGAGGAGCTCTTTCTCGTGATTGTGTTTATCTCTTAATTTTCCTAGTTTTAAACACTAGACCAAAGTCCTGTCATCAATTTTGAAATGGTTACTAACACAGCAGGAACACGATCGGCGAAGATGTTATTTCTGACGTTCCCATTTTGGGTTTAATGTCGGCAAAACAATTGGCCAGACGAGTGAGTTAGGTGAATGGGAATTATTTTTTTAAATAATTGTCACTAGAAAACCTAGGTCTGAATCAAAGTTCGGTGTGCTTGTCTTTGAGTTCTTCAATTCGTTGAACAAAATCACTTTTCTCGATACAGCCCGTACATTCTTCATCCCAGCTGTTTAGTATCTTTCTGAGTTGTTTCACGCGCATCTTTTTCAGGTCCACGTTCCTCACGTCAATTTTTTGCTCTAGAAAACGAAAACAAACGCATGAGTACTGGATCCAATCAGCTTTGTTCTTTCTAGAGGTCTGCAACCATCGTCAACCACCGCTGCCAACGTCCGAACTCGTACCTCAAAAAAAAAAGAGCGGGAAAACACCGAAATATTTAGACTGGTCCAAGAGTCCCCACAAAAGTTAAAATTATAAGCATACTACGAAAAAGATAAGGTAGGTAATTTGTGCACGGCTTCTTTGTCAATATTGTAACATATTCTGAAATGCCCCCTTCGTAATTTTCATGCCCCTTTTTTAAAACACAAATGAATATTCGAGTCTTACTATAGTCTTCATTGTCTGGTTGTTGTTGTCACGGCTAGTTCCCAATCTCTTGCAATATTTACTCTTGCAAATTTAGGCATGCGCAAACGTTTGGCAGCGTTGTTTCTGAAGACTGTTGGTAAGAAGTCTGACTTGTTCGACTGACGCCAGATATTCGAATGCGAGTTCTTAGCGGGGATGAACCATTTCAACCAGTTTGCAAAATGGTTGAAACCTATAGTATAGTTGAAAATTGTGACGTCTTCATATTCTCACATTCAGACGATAATATTGACAGATGATTTCGTCGCCTTACGAACCTGCTTATTTTAGCCACAATCGAGTGTTTGAGGTAAACGTTGTTGATCTCTGTTTTGATGTTTTCTGTGTTGTTTCGAAGAAACTGGCGTCGCAAGAAAGGACTTTGTTTTGCTAGGAATTTTGCGATGCAACTTCCTGCTTTGAATTTGATTGGTGTTTGACTAATAATCAGATTTCCTATTGGTTGATCAAAAACCAGAAACCAATCAAATTCAAAACAAGAAGTTTCCAACGAGTTTCATTAAATTAATTGGTCAGCTTGAGGAACCGAACTGCAACAATTTTTTAGGAACACTTCCATTGCCACAACAGAAAAAACTAATGACCGCTTACAGTATACACTGAACAAAGCATTACAAACTCCAAGCTGAAGTACCATACTAACGTAACTACATCCATTTGGGCAGATTTTCATATTTTTTTATAAAAACAACAATTTTAGGTCGTAGTTTCTCAAACTCATTAATAATTATGAATTATCGTAGCCAATCCGTGAACGTATCATACCACATCAAATGCATGAGTTTTGATAACCAATGAAAACCTGTAGGAAACTTCCTAGAGAACTGGATCACATTTCTTAATCTGCATATTGAAATCAATGAAGAAAACACCGTAAATTGTGATGCGAATACTCGTTTGAGAAGCAAGATCAAACACTCGTTTATCGCGTTTCATCAGGGGACTCCCCGGGGCTACGCCCTCGCTTTTCATTTGTTTTCTCGTGTTTAGAACCCTAGATGAAACACGCTTCCTCGTGTTTGATCTGTTACATAATATTGATATGTAAAATACCATATTGAAGATCGCAGATCTGTGCATCTTGTGTTTTGAGTTTCTCGCATATCTTTTCCGGAGGAACAAAATTCTTCATCGGCTTGGTTACTTCGTTTAAGATCATGGTAGCTGCGTCAGGAGTTCCACCAATGTAGTAACACTAGAAAAAAACAACACAGTCGATATACATACTCCAATGATTCATTCTTTGAATGTGACAAATTATAATATAAGAGAGAATTTGTGAAAACACCATAATATAACTTATTGGATTCATCTAAGCCCAACATGGCAAAATATTTAAGTTGAGAATTCAGTAGGGACCTTAAGATCTACGACGGCAACTTCGAGAACGACGTCCTTCAAACAAAAGCATTATTTTTGCAAAACAAAGATAATGAATAATTACTTGTCCCAAGAGTAATCTGAACACCGTCCTCGCTCTTCATACAACGCCACTTAGAGCATTTTCACGTCTTCAGGACGACGCCAACGGCCACAAGATGAGAACTGTTGCTTGAGATTGACTTCAATACGGACACTACAATCATTTTAGCAATACTGGGGCGTTTTGGAAGTCATTAAACTAGCTTCAAATATCAAATATAATAGTCAGTTAACCGTGACTTCTTTAAATTGTAAAACTTAACTTGCCGTTTCAACCGCCGTCGCGTCCTAGCATCTTAAAGTCCCCAATATTGGGCGAGACGGAAGGTACCCTGCGAGCAGAGCCTTCTTTTCTTTATTTCTTCACTGAGAGAGAGGAAGAAAAGAAGGCTCTGCTGTATTCGTATTTGGCTTCGTCCAAGATGTAGGACGAAGTAACCGTTTTTTTAGCCGTTTAAGACCCATTTAACCGGTTCTCGTTTTGTTTTCTGCTCTGATTGGGACTGGGTTCGAGATTGTAACCAAGCAACTGACATGCATGCGCAATGTAAACCAGTCACGAATACAGCAGAGCCTACTTTTCTTCCTCTCTCTCAGCGAAGAAATAAGGAAAAGAAGACTCTGCTCGCAGGGTAGACGGAAGGTCGAGCCTAATATTAAAATTTGAGACTTACTGTCGTGGCAATAGAAGCGTTCCGTAAAATATTGTTGCAATATATTCCTCAAGTTGAACAATTCATTTGATAAGATTCGTTGACAACTTCCTGTTTTGAATTTGATTGGTGTTTGGAAAATAATCCTGTTTCTCATTGGTTGTTTAAAAACCAGAAACAAATCAAATTCAAAACAGGAAGTTAGCAATAATTTTCATCAAATGAATTGGTCAAACATAGGAAATGAATTGCAGCAATATTTTAGGAACGCTCCTATTGCCACGACAGTAAATATTTTCCATATCGGGTGAAGATGAATCCAATAGGTGTTTTATTATACCGAACAAATAATCATGCGATTGACAAGTAAATATATCTTGTGTGACCTGTCTAAAGGTTGCTGCCCAATACACAGTTGTCCTACATCGTAAAATATTGGGCTGGCACGTGACGCTAATGTAGACATTTGATTGGATGATTATTTGTGAGGGTATAATAATGTTTATTATTTATCACTTAGCTTTTGATCTGTTGACTCAAGGCACAGAATAGTAGATACACCAGAAGTCTTGAGAACTTGCCCTTTTTTTCCCAATGAGCATTACCGGTACATCGTCTTACATTATCCTACTAAGTTCCACCAACATTTTTGATGGTCAAATTAGCTTCTGGTGGAACTAACCAGGATGGTGTAAGACGCAGGGGTGTAGGAACCAGGGAAGAAAACAGGGCATGTGCCCCCCCAACTTTGTCATCAAGTGCCCTTTTTACAACGGATGATAAAACATGTGTTTCAAGTGTCCTTTTGAAGTCCTACCCCCCGAACAAAGTGCCCTTTTGAAGCTGTGTCCTCCAAGGTCAACTTGCTTCCTACACCACTGGGAAGACGCAAGTGATGGCAACATGATGACAATGATTGAAACATGGTCACCACACTGGGTCACCAGTGTAAGGTCAAAACTGTTGGTGGAACTTACCAAGATGGTGACAGTGGAATGACAATGCAAGGTGACATGCGCAAAGACAAAAACTTCAAAGGTACGGTACCAATGTCGAGTGACACTTCTGGTTATTCTTTATTCTATGACTCAGGCTTTCATCAAAGCAAATACCAACATCGTGTTGGCTCACACCTCTATACTATAGGTAAACACAATGTTGGCATTTGCTCTGAAGAAGGCCTGAGTCAGCAGTGGTGGATCCAGGGGGGTTATGGGGGTTGCAACCCCCCTAGCCTATTATATATGGTATATTATATTATACAGTATATAATATATAAATTGTGTTTAGTGTATAATATAGCATATAAAAATCACTATTTCTGATCCTAATATTGTCCCCAAAATGCAAGAAATAGCATTTCAGGGTATCAGAAATCAAAAATTTTCTGGGGGTGCATACACCCGGACCCCCTAGAGGTGTCAACCCCTTCTTTAAAAAAATACTGGATCCGTCCCTGGTCAGCAGGTTAAAGGCTTCATATAATCACAATTTCCTGTCTCTACTTACAAATCTGTGGTCCTTCCCCTTTGCCTCTTTGCAAGCAGATTGTAACTTGGCTTTGATTTTATCAGGATGAGATCGATCATCGTCAGTTAATGTCTTCTCAAATTTTGTCAGAAACTTGATGCAAACTATAAGAAAAGTCAATTGATGTATGGAATTATAAAAGTGTGCCACTACATGTAATTCAGATTTCGACTGCGCACAGAACTTTTCTGTTTTGTCTGGCATTATGAACTACAGTAATTCCACCAAA
The DNA here is from genome assembly GCA_035771165.1 of Paragorgia papillata. Classification (NCBI taxonomy): domain Eukaryota; kingdom Metazoa; phylum Cnidaria; class Anthozoa; order Scleralcyonacea; family Coralliidae; genus Paragorgia; species Paragorgia papillata. The sequence goes on from JAWNZC010000191.1 coordinate 1,116,144, forward strand.
TACTGTTATATGTTACCCGAGTCAATAATACCACAATATATCATTTGAATCGTCTTTACCAGGGCCGTAGCGAGGGGGGTATTGGGGGGTGTGGCACCCCCCCAACTTTTACAAAATTGCAATATTCGGAAAACTCACGGGTCTATTCAGAAAATTGGCACCTTTTTCTTCAAGACTATTTTGAAAGATTTGTCAAAATCTACTGATTAAATGAAAAATAAATGTACTGGTATGTGGTAACAGAAAACTTGTTGGTCGAATTTAATACAATAATACTTACACATTAATTACGTTGTCTAAATTCTCCATTCTCATTCCCAGTGCCCACCACACAAACGTTGGCTCTGGGAATGTGAATATTGCAACTTGCAAGGCTCCATGGGGTTCCACGGGTCCCATCGTCATGTGACCCCTTTACCGGATGTGAAAGTATGTAACCCGATCCTGACCACAGCCCATGTGCTCATTGTTTTATATTTCCGTACGATAATTTGACAAATGCCCTTTATTTCTTTCACATACTGTATACAAATTATGTCACCAAAAAAGAAACACTTTAAGGTGTTTACGCTTTTTGGCAGTTGGCAGTTGTGATTATTATTGCAAGATTCAGAGAAAAAAAAATTTCATTTGGAAATTTTGTGTTGACACCCCCCCAATTACAACATGTTAGCTACGGCCCTGGTCTTTACCAATTAAACGTAGTTACAGTAGTTGATTGATTGCCATTGATATTCAATACCAAACTGCCTTCAGCAATTGTTCATTGATTATCAAAATCAATTGATTAGTTTATACAGGTATTGATTATTGTTGATTGATATACATTACTGTCTATTATCAAATTTATCATTGCATAGGCTGGGCTATTGATTATCAAATCAATTATTTGATATTGATGTTAGTGAACAATATCCATTTCTGTCAGCCTGAAATTATATAATATCGTTAGTGATCAATATAATACCATTAGTGATCAATATCGATTTCTGTAATCAATGAAATTGATAATGATCAGAAATTGATAACAATGAACAACAATCAATATGAATTAAACCAAGGAATCGATTGATTTTGATACATGAAAGAATATACTATAAATTATGTAAATTCTGTCGCCGTTCTAACATGAATTTTGAACAATAAAATGTTGACGTTTATGCTACTTTAATGTCCAATGACATGAACAAATGCAAACAATAACAGCAAAACAGAACAAAAATGGGTACAAAAACATTTGAACTACAAACAACAAAAGCTGATTATCATTTAGCAAAGGAGATCAAATTATTCGGCTAAAAGTCAAAGCCTTCAAAGGGTTTTATTAAATTTCTTGACTACAAACCGTCACAGTCGCCGTCCCTCAATTTAGCTTCACTTAACGTCAGCGAGCCAAGTAGCAAGGCAGTTACGCCGTAACCAATGTAGTTCATCTCTGCAAATGTTCGTTTAGTAATAAAAAGCTTTTTAAGCAACTTCTGACAAGATCTTGAGGACGAAATGACCGGCGTTTGACTAAAACGGCTTGCAGGAAATGACAAGGTTGTTTTGTGCCTCGTACACGTGTGCCAATCCTTCACTCGTATTTGGCGCCCTCTGATTGGCCCATCAGCTATGCGTGTGTCCCACGCGAAATCCACGCACAAAAAAATCCATCGCGCTGACCGGCTGAGCGCGGGCTACAAAAGATGGCGGCCCCCACATGACATGTTGCACATGTTGTCGTAGTGTGGGTAAATAATACATTTTTTGTTGTTAGAAAATGCTCATAGACTTCTAAATTGAAAGCAAGAATGGGTGTTACGCGGTAAGTATTTGAAATTGTCTTTGTATAATTATTTTATAGTTTAAAGTTATGTATTAAATAGTTTTACATATTATTAAAATATGTAGTATAAAATGGCGATATAAAAATGTTACTATAAATAAATAACTAATGTTATTTTAGGTTTAACTATAATATAACAACATAACATAACAGTTATTTTTACTATAAAATAATTAAACTAATAAATATATACAGTAAATAAAAATAAAAAAAATAAATAAATACTGTATGTAAAATATAAATATTTATTTATTTCATAAATAGATAAATACATATATTTGTAAATACATATATTTAATAAATCCATATATTTATTTGTATTTATTTATATGTATTTTATGAATAAATAATTATAGTAAACAGTTTTTGTGAGCAGCCAGGTGATGGATAAGACATGGTGTATACTTGCTACTCTGGTTTAAGGTGTAAACCAGTCAAGTTCTTTATCATAAACTGAGCATATCACAGTGAGTTATCACAGTGAGCACTACATAGTAGTCACCAAAACCATGTTGAGCCCGCCAACACTACTAACTCTGCGGTGATGTCAAACGGTCGGAAAGCGGAAACAGTCGGAAATACCTTTTCAATGATACATGTATCAACAAAAAACTTCTGCTTGAACAGGAAGCAAATAGACTTACTTCCGAAATCCTTCGTCTGAAATCTGGCAGTATATGTTGTCGTGGTCGATATTTCGAACTCCCGAATAACATCGTTTGCTTTTTGGAAGGTATCTACATATCCACTGTGACTGTCGATTACATAATACTGATAATAGTCAAATTTACTGATCCAGGATGGAGCGTTTTCCATGTCTTGTTCAACATGAACGCTGTTATCCACCTGCACGTAGAAAAATACTATATGTCACCGATGGGTTAGTGGTGTTTGTGGGCTCAACATGGTTTTGGTGACTACTATCTAGTGCTCACCGGTTATCACCTCTCTCCTCCAAAGAGGCTTAGAGGGGGGCCTAGGGAAGAGGGACCCATAGGGAACTTATTGGGTGTGAGAGGAAAATCATAGGACATATGCATCTTCCCTAGGGGCCCCTTTCCCCTAGGCCCCTTCTAAGCCTCTGCAGAGGAGACAGGTTTATCACAACTTTTGTGGATATCTTTTTGACAATAAAATAAAAAAATAAGATGAAAAAGGAAAAACTATATGGGGTCACCACACAGAGTGGGTATCTCCCGAAACTATAATTACCGTATTTTCTGGGCGATAACCCGCGGTTATCTCTTAATTTTGCTAGGAAACATAATTAGTGCGCAGGGCCGTAGGAAGCAATTTTGTATTGGGGGGGCTGATTAGCACTAACTCTATGTAGCGAGCGTCGAAGACGTGAGTCCCCATAGGGGGGTCCAGGGGCATGCCCCCCCGGGGAAATTTTGGATTCTAGGGTCTCTGAAACGGCATTTCCCGCATTCTGGGGCGAGATTTATAGCAAAATTTATAGCGTAAAAAGCAAAATTTTGTTGTTAAAGCAGAACAGAGTAGGGTACATGTCAAGATATTTTGAGATTTAAATCAAAAGTTGTGAAGCAGTGCAGTTGGAAATTGTATTTCCTTCACGAATTTGACCAGATTTTCCCAACTAAAATATTATAAAGTTTAGTGGGCAGTTTCATCCCCCACATCCCCACATCAGTTATACATTACAACTAACAAGTAAATAAATGATTAATTAGACCCTGGCAACAAAAGGGTTAATTTCTGTCCGCGTTAATTTCTGTCCGTACTCCGTACGAATTTTCACAGGTCATTATTTCCCTCTCAAACTTTACAGATTATCGCTAGTTTACAAATTATTGGGGGGGCCCCCCCGGTGTCTACGGCCCTGTGCAGGTAATAGGGTGGTGTGGGTAATCTGTTGAATTCAACACCATCACGAAGACCGGAGACCAAGGATTCTACTTTCATATTTCAACTACTGGTACTGTACTTTTTTATAATTTTGTGGTCCCAGAGCAAGTCAGACTGACCTGTATTTCTTCTTCTTTGTTCGGCATTCCTTCATTTTAATATATTCAGCCATTTTGAATAATGCGGTATATTCATTAGCATATCGCAGGCATGGGCTATGGCCCGGTTATTTAATTTTCGGAACGCGCTCGGGTTTCCTTCGGCCCTGTAACCCATGCCTGCGATACGCTAATGATATATACCGCATTATTCAAAATGGCTGAAGATAAAATAAAGGAACGCCGAACAAAGAAGAAATACAAGTCAGTCTGGTGTGCTCCCTTGCCCAAACCTATTATTAGCAGCTGCGGGTTATCCGATGATGCGGGTAATACGCTGATTTATTTTTCCAAAAGTGACATTTTTGTGCTGTGCGGGTTATACACCATGCGGGTTATCGCCCAAAAAATACGGTATAGAAAAATGGGGTCACCACTCAATGTGGGTATCTCCCTGATACTAAATAAGTATAAATATAAAATATAAAAATATGGCGTCACCATTTACATGTGGTGTGTATGTCTACCCACACAACAAGTTAATTTATTTCACACTATACAGATTTAAAAATTACATCGAGTGAGTAAGCATAAAAAAAAGAGAGATTAGGAGAAAAGTTACATACCGGTATTCAATGGAGGCGTATTATGAAGAAGTGCACGGTAGCCAAAGTAGCTGAAGCTTTCGAGTTGGCTACCATCAACACGATAGATTTTTCTAATCTAGTTTAATGCTTCCAATTTAGTGTGTGTCCTTGGCCATTATCAAGTGGTAAAAGTGGACAACAGGTGGTTGATGTATTGCAGAAGAATGTGGAACTAGCTGGAGCTCAATGGTCTGGTAGTTGGTGTGTTGACTGTGAGACTTATCAGTCAGTTTCCAGCATGGGTAAGTACATGTACAGTGTAATTTGCAGTGTCACCTGAGAGCTTTTCTGTAGTATAGCACAGGGCTCAAAATAACGTTTCATGTTACACTGGTCATGGTGACTGGTCAGTTCCAATTGTGACCGGTCAAAGGTGATTTTTGACTGGTCAAATTTCACAATGCCCCCCCAAACCCCCCCCCCCCCCCCGGAAAAAACCCACAACACAACACAACAAAAAAAAAACCCCATGTAAAGTATATTCTACACTATATACAGTATATAAGCTACAGTACTGATATGAATGTTTGTCATAAAAAGGAAATGCATGCATTAGTTCACTTCAATATATATCAGACATTATGAAACGGGTCTACAACAGCTGAACAGCCTAACAACAATCATTTTAAGTTGAAGTAATAAAATTAATTGCAAGTAATATGACTGGTCAAAATGACCGGTGTCCCGTCAAAATGCCCAGCTCACCAGCATTATACAAATTTGACTGGTCACATTACAAATTTGGCTGGTCATTGACCGGTGACCAGCCATTATTTTGAGCCCTGAAGCATAGTAAAAAGATGGTAAACTGTTGATGATGGTGGTGATGATGGTGGTGATGATGGTGATGATTATGGTGGTGAACTGAAGATGATGATGATGGTGGTGATGATGATGATAATAAAAGTCATGTACAGGTGTACAGTATATTCAGTAATTCCTGTTTGTAGGTAGTCCAGCAAAGATTTTACATATTGTACACAGTACAGAGTTTCCAATGTCCACCTTTGCATCTTTGGAGAATGGCTCTTGTCTTGTGGCAGATAAAGGATTTGACAGTGTGGTTCCAAAGCTCAAAGGCTTCTATGAACCAAGAAAGGGAGCCAAAATTGAGGTACTGTAGGTGTCAATCAAACATATATAATCTAACAGATGGTCTTGCATGGGTGGTTAATTCTACGAATCAGGGCTGTGATAATTATACAAATAAGTTTTTTGTAAAAACATAATTATCAATAATATATTATCAATAAATAAACAGCAGGCACACTGAAAGAATTAGAAATTGTCAAATTGGTTTAATAAACGTCAGTTCTACCATTTGTAATTGATAACAGAAATTTAACAACATTCTTTTTAAAATTTTTGATACAACAACAACTAAACTATTCATATTGATTATTCGTTCATCTTATAGTAAAAAAACATTTTAACAAAGTCAAACAGCTGGTTTTACTACCGCTGTTGCAAAACTTCTGGCTTCAATCAAAGGAGGGAGTTCTTCCCACACATATGTATCAAAACTGAAGCATTCAACTGAATTAAGAAATCCTTGTTCATCATTATAACCTCCCATCACTACTATATTATTTCCAGTAATGATGGCGCAGCATCCCTCCCTCTTGTGTTTCATGGATGGCAACATTGTAATCTCTCCATGTACATTGTACATAAGAACAGTATTTATGACTTCACCAGTTAGTAATTGCCCGCCGATCAAAACAACACTATCACCCCAACTTACTGTTGCCATTCTAGCCAAAGCAAAAGGCAATGGTGGCATCTCTTTGGACTCATTTCTACATATATCATACATTTCAACACCAGCAATAATATCTTCATCCTCGTCAGTTGTTGAACCCCCGAGAATTACAATCTTATCATCAACAAGTGCTGCTCCATGATAATTTCTCTGTTGGACCATTTGGGATTTTAATTCACAAGAGTAAGAAGGAACAAGAAGTAGTTGATAAATACTATCCCAAATGTTCTCCTTGTCATGTCCTCCCAAAATGAAAAGACTATCTTTGTAAACCACACTCTGATGTCTGCTGCATGCCTTAGTTAGAACTGCTGGAATGTCATTGCGCCATTGCGCCGATTGCTGCTCAACGTTCAGTGTTTCGATGTTATTCAGGTCCACCTGTCCATTGTACCCTCCCAGAACAATTATCTGATTTTCATAAAAGACTGAAGATGCTCCTGAACGAATTTCTTTCATAGGTTGTAAGCGTTCCCACGTTTGCGTTGACCATCTGAACCTCTCTACCGAGTTCAATCTTAAATAATTGCTCGCTCTTCCACCGGCAATGAAAATGTCTTCGTTTACGTTGCAAGCATCTGCTGCAAGTTGATCTCGATTAGAACTCAAAGGATGTTTCATCTCAGACTTCATACGGCGCATTTGATCGTTTAGTTCATCTAAACGTGTCTTCATCTCGTCTCTCTCTTTCTTCATCTCGTCTCTCTGTGTCTTCATCTCGTCTCTCTCTTTCTTCATCTCGTCTCTCTGTGTCTTCATCTCGTCACTCTGTTTCTTCGTCTCGTCTCTCTGTGTCTTCATCTCGTCTCTGTCCTTCCTCACGTCGTCATAATCAACCCAATTCACCTTTCTATAAGAACAATCTTCAATATGATGAATTCTTTCATGTTCATTCATCAGAAAGCCACATCCATCGTTCGAGCACACAACTGGTGCATAACCACAGCTGTCGATGTGAATTTGGAGATGTTCTAGTTGAACAACCTCTGCACATCCTCGATCAACATATTCACAGTAAATCGACAATTTCAACAATTGTTTGGTCAAGTATCTTGATGGCTTTTTCACTGTCTCCAACGTCAATTCTTCCATACAAGAAGGACATGTCTGGAAGTTGTCCAAGTGTCTCTCAATACATGGCCGGCAGAAATGATGTTCGTTATTTTGACATTGAACTGGCTCCTTCAGCACGTTCAGACAGATTGCACAATGGAGATCTTCATCGACAACGTCCACGAAGCGAATGTCGTCAAAGCCTTGATCAAGATTCTCCATTCTTCATCTTCTTCGGTACTAACATTCTGATGAATTGTAATTGGTACTGTCAAGACGTACTCCACTAAAGTTTAAGAAACAGAAGCTCGTTTAAAGAGGAACAGATCAAGTGAAATGCTTCGTTCATCACTTTCGTTTTCAATCTTGTTTTTCAAGTTTCAAAGGTCATGACCCGACTTCCTTTTATGGCTGACACGCTTGAGAAGACTTGGCTTCCTTGCATACTGATTCAGCTCAGCAATAAATGTGTACTGTATTAAATCAAGCAACCTTTGAATGTTGTCTGTGAAACGATTAGGTACAAACTCTCGACCTCTACTCCATTGCCATTGCACAGTTCACCGTGGTGCTACACATGCATGTGCTCACCACGCTGTTGCGTTGTTACTTTCCGTCTCTCGCTATCACCCTCCCCCCAACGCACAAATAAGTTTTTTGTAAAAACATGATTATCAATAAATAAACAACAAGCACACTGAAAGCATGGCCGTAGAACCAGGGGTGCAAGTTGGGCTAGCGCCCCCCTAATCGCCAGAAGGAGGGGGCTAAGCCCCCCCTAAAAATTAGACGTGAAAGCACGAGTTATTTCTGCTGCCAGTCACGATCGGAAATGGCGGCTGTCGAGGCTCGCGAAATACGGGCTGAGATCAGTGGGGCTGACCCGTATTAGCTACGCATGCGTAGAAGGAATATCTTGCGTGTAAACGTCAGCGTCATCAATCGGCCGACAGGCTGCACACTTCAGCGAGGACACCCCGAGCTCAAAGTCAAACATCTCCGCTCAAAATCGTCGCTCGATCATAATTTCTCCACGAGCGCATAGCACGAATGTTGGGCTTGCCATAGAATATGGTTTGTTGACAACTCGTGGAATTTTCGCGATGTACGAAGCCATTACGCTTCTCAAATTCATCAGTTTCAAATGTCCTCAGAACTCACTGAGCCAGCACGCACGTGGACTGCGAACTGCCCCATGAAAGTGGCCGATTTTCTATGCGATTTCCGATCGTGTAGCGCAGACGTATGGCGCAGAGGAAGATTCAATCTTTCTTTGCCCCGGCTCCACGGCAAGACTAGCAAGATACAGATACTGAAGTTGGTAAGTTAACCAAGATAACTTTACAGTTATAGCTACTGATGCGAAAGAACCTCGCAGTCATTGGAAATGTTATGCATCACCAATGCTTTAATATACTGATAAAGCTTGCGCGCTTCCCGGCCTTCTCGCTATACGATGTCCTTTCATAAACTAATTCTGCTTTCTCCTGGAAGGAAGTAAAGGTAAACTAAAATGATGTTGTTTATGATCATAATATTTTGTTGTAAAACTGACCCCAAAATGCAGGAAAACGCGTTTCAGAGAGTTAAGGGCCGTTTACATGAATCCGGATTGAGTTTCAATCCGGATTGAAAAGCGAAAGTCAATCCGTGTTTACATGGGAATTGGGTTTCTGGATTGAAATCCGCCTGAAATCTGAAATCCGTAAATATTTGAAAACACGCATGCATTGTTTGTTCTAGTCCTCTCTGTCACGTTTTTCATTCCGGAATGAAACTCGCACCGCCTTTACATGATTCCGGAACGAAATTTCAATCCGGAATGAGATTTCAATCCGGAATGAGAACTGGATTGAACTCAATCCGGAGTGAGCTAATCTCAATCGGGATTCATGTAAACAGATAAAGGGGTTTGGTCAGAAGCGGAATGAGTTCAATCCCGATTGAAACTCAATCCGGATTCATGTAACGGCCCCTTAGAAATCAAAAATTTTCCGGGGGAGCATGCCCCTGGACCCCCTTAGAGGGTTCTCGCGCCTTCGCCGCTCGCCCCCCCCCTAACCTGAAAAATCTTCCTACGGCCCTGACCGATAGAATTAGAATTTGTCAAGTTGGTTTAATAAACGTCAGTTCTACCATTTGTAATTGATAACAGAAATTTAACAACATTCTTCTTAAGATTTTTGATACAACAATAACTCAACTATTCATATTGATTATTCGTTCATCTTATAGTAAAAAAAACACATTTTAATAAAGTCAAACAGCTGGTTTTACTACCGCTGTTGGAAAATATCTGGCTTCAATCAGAGGAGGGAGTTCTTCCCACAAATATGTATCAAAACTGAAGCATTCAACGGAATTAAGGAACTCTTGTTCTTTATTCCAACCTCCCATCACTACTATTTTATTTCCAGTAATGACGGCAGAGCATCCCACTCTCTTGTGTTTCATGGCTGGCAACATTGTAATCTCTCCATGTACGTTGTACATAAGAACAGTATTTATGACTTCACCCGCTTGTAATTGCCCACCGAGCAAAACAACGCTATCATCCCAACTTACTGTTGCCATTCCACACAAAGCAAGAGGTAATGGAGGCATCTGTTGAGACTCATTTCTACATATATCATACATTTCAACACCGTCAGTAATAATTTTTCCCTTGCCAGTTGTTGAACCCCCGAGAATTACAATCTTATCATCAACAAGTGCTGCTCCATGATAATTTCTCCGTTGGACCATTTGGGATTTTAATTCACAAGAGTACGGAGGAACAAGAAGTAGTTGATAAATGCTATCCCAAGCGTTCTCCTTGTCATGTCCCCCCATTATGAAAAGACGATCTTTGTAAACCACACTCTGATGTCTACTGCATGCCTTAGTTAGAACTGCTGGAATGTCATCGCGCCATTGCGCCGATTGCTGCTCAACGTTCAGTGTTTCGATGTTATTCAGGTCCACCTTTCTATTGTGCCCTCCAACGACGATCATCTGATTTTTATAAAAGACTGAAGATGCTCCTGAACGAGTTTCCTTCATTGGTTGTAAGCGTTCCCACGTTCGCGTTGACCATCTGAACCTCTCTACCGAGTTCAATCTTAAAGAATTGCTCGCTCTTCCACCAGCAATGAAGATGTCTTCTTTTACGTTGCAAGCATCTGCTGCAAGTTGATCTCGAGTAGAACTCAAAGGATGTTTCATCTCACACTTCATACGGCGCATTTGATCGTTTAGTTCATCTAAACGTGTCTTCATCTCGTCTCTCTCTTTCTTCATCTCGTCTCTCTGTGTCTTTATCTCGTCTCTCTCTTTCTTCATCTCGTCTCTCTGTGTCTTTATCTCGTCTCTCTGTGTCCTCATCTCGTCTCTCTCTTTCCTCACGTCGTCATAATCAGTCAAGTTCACCTTTCTATAAGAACAATCTTTAGTTTCATGATGACTTAGTTCTTGTTTATTCATTAAAAAGCCACATCCATCGTTCGAGCACACAACTGGTGCCAAACCACAGTTGTCGATGTGAATTTGAAGATGTTCTAGTTGAACAACCTCTGCACATCCTCGATCAACATATTCACAGTGAATCGACAATTTCAACAATTGTTTGGTCAAGTATCTTGCTGGCTTTCTCACTTTCTCCAACGTTAATTCTTCCATACAAGAAGGACATGTCTGAAAGTTGTTTAAGTGTCTCTCAATACATGGCCGGCAGAAATGATGTTCGTTATTTTGACATTGAACTGGTTCCTTCAACACGTTCAGACAGATTGCACAATGGAGATCTTCATCGACAACGTCCACGAAGCGAATGTCGTCAAATCCTTGATCAAGATTCTCCATTCTTCATCTTCTTCGATACTAACATTCTGATGGATTGTAATTTTATATTGCCAAGACGTACTCAACTAAGTTTAAGAAACAGAAGCTCGTTTAAAAAGGATGAGATCAATTGAAATGCTTCGTTTACTAATCACACCCACATCACTTTCGTTTTCAATCTTGTATTTCAAGTTTCAAACGTCATGACACGACTTCCTTTTATGGCTGACACGCTTGAAAAGACTTGGCTTCCTTGTATAATTCAGCTCCAACGAATGTCTACTGTATTAAATCATGCAACCTATGAATGTACTCTCTGAAACAGTTAGGCACAACTCTCGACCTCTACTCCATTGCCATTGCACAATTTGACATTCAAACGGGCGTGGTGGCGACCATAAATACACATGCATTGCCCACCGCGCTGTTACTATGGACGGCGATTTAATTCAATAGCATTTTTCATTCAAAACAATGATAATGAGCAATTTAAAATCCCGAGAGCAACGTGAACGCCGTCGTCGTTCTACACAAGACGTCATTGAGAGCATCTTCCGTTCTTGAGACGACGGGAACTTCTAGAACGTTGAAGCCTGTCATCGTTGTTTTACTACAATGAGACGTGCCTTTAAAGTAGAAAGCTTGTATTTTAAGAGGGATAATTCCATTACTCTACAATATAAAATGAAGGATCTGTATTTTTTTATAAAGATAAAATTTAAGCTGGTGAGCTAACTAGGCCTGTCACGTTTTAAGATGTGCAAATCGGTGTAGAATCGTTCATGCTATACACTGTTATACATGCTATACAGTGTAGTTGCTTTCGAGGCTTGTGAACAAACTTGTGAAAAAATGCACATGACTGATATCAGAATTCTGTTGTCATGGAAAAAGAAATTTTAATTTTGGAATCCTAACAATTCTTGGGATGCAATTAATGGCTTTAAATTATTACTGAAAATTAAGGTTTGGCAACCATATTGGATGAAAAACAACGTCGTGTGAAGCTCAAGAATTAAATAAGTATTGCTTTCAACCACACTTTGATATCTACACGTTCACACCATTTGCACCTGTGTATATCCATGCAGATATACTGTACGTACAACAGTCTACAAATCTACAACTCTACATCTCTACAACTCTACATCTCTACAACTCTACATCTCTACAACTCTACAACTCTACAACTCTACAGCGCTCTACAGCGCTCTACAGCGCTCTACAGCTCTACAACTCTACATCTCTACAACTCTACAACTCTACAACTCTACAGCTCTAAAACTCTACAGCGCTCTACAGCGCTCTACAACTCTACAACTCTACAACTCTACAGCTCTACAACTCTACAACTCTACAACTCTACAGCGCTCTACAGCGCTCTACAACTCTACAACTCTACAACTCTACAACTCTACAAATCTACAACTCTACAACTCTACAACTCTACAACTCTACAACTCTACAACTCTACAACTCTACAGCTCTAAAACTCTACAGCGCTCTACAGCGCTCTACAACTCTATAACTCTACAACTCTACAACTCTACAACTCTATAACTCTACAACTCTACAACTCTACAACTCTACAGCTCTACAACTCTACAACTCTACTGCCTCTACAACTCTACAACTCTACTGCCTCTACAACTCTACAACTCTACAGCTCTACAACTCTACAACTCTACAACTCTACAACTCTACAACTCTACAGCTCTACAGCTCTACAGCTCTAAAACTCTACAGCGCTCTACAACTCTACTGCCTCTACAGCTCTACAACTCTACAACTCTACAACTCTACAACTCTACAGCTCTACAACTCTACAACTCTACAACTTTACAACTCTACAGCTCTACAGCTCTACAGCTCTACAACTCTACAACTCTACAACTCTACAGCTCTACAACTCTACTGCCTCTACAGCTCTACAGCTCTACAACTCTACAACTCTACTGCCTCTACAGCTCTACAGCTCTACAACTCTACAACTCTACAACTCTACAGCTCTACAACTCTACTGCCTCTACAGCTCTACAGCTCTACAACTCTACAACTCTACAACTCTACTGCCTCTACAGCTCTACAGCTCTACAACTCTACAACTCCACAACTCTACAGCTCTACAACTCTACAACTCTACAACTTTACAACTCTACAGCTCTACAGCTCTACAGCTCTACAACTCTACAACTCTACAGCTCTACAGCTCTACAGCTCTACAACTCTACAGCTCTACAACTCTACAGCTCTACAGCTCTACAGCTCTACAACTTTACAACTCTACAACTCTACAACTCTACAACTCTACAACTTTACAACTCTACAACTCTACAACTCTACAACTCTACAACTCTACAACTCTACAACTCTACAACTCTACAGCTCTACAGCTCTACAACTCTACAACTCTACAGCTCTACAGCTCTACAGCTCTACAACTCTACAGCTCTACAACTCTACAGCTCTACAGCTCTACAGCTCTACAACTCTACAGCTCTACAACTCTACAACTCTACAACTTTACAACTCTACAACTCTACAACTCTACAACTCTACAACTCTACAACTCTACAACTCTACAACTCTACAACTCTACAACTCTACAGCTCTACAACTCTACAACTCTACAACTCTACAGCTCTAAAACTCTACAGCGCTCTACAACTCTACTGCCTCTACAGCTCTACAACTCTACAACTCTACAACTCTACAACTCTACAACTCTACAACTCTACAACTCTACAACTCTACAATTCTACAGCTCAGGGAAACAGGAGAACCCATGGAGAGAAAAACCCGGAGAGAGCTAACAATTCAACCCACGTGAAGCTATTAAAAGGTGTAAAATGTCTGTGGAATGAAATTTCCAATAGAAAAAAATGAAACTATAAATGGCCTAAATCTAATCTAAACAAGACGCCTGCTTAGGCGTTCACTCGGGTTACTGATTGCAACGCAGCTTGGCATGTATATCCTATGTACGAAACAGGGCAACAGCGTGCACATATTAAGCGTTTGTTAAAAAGTACAAATAATCAGACGCAATGTAGTTATGCGTTGTAGTTGTATAGAACCACACTCCGACTCCGAGACTCCGAAAGTAATTTTGATTGTACAGTTAATTAAAGGTACTTTCAACCACAGCCGCGCATCAAGCCTTTGAGAGCATGCACGGTTTTACTCATCAAAGTATATGAACCCTCAGACATCCTAGGCGGCAATGCCAATGGGTTAAAAATGCTTTCGTGGCACTACATGTACTGTATTTAAGATCAAGAACTGAAAGAAAAGCAGGATCGCACTTAGGGTCTATTTTTTAATAGCTGAAAACGACTAAAGCAGTTTTTAAGCAAGTAAACAAACGAGCCAAAGAAGCAAACGAGGAAGGAAACAAAGGAGCGAGAAGTAAGCGAGGAAGCGAGTGAGGAAGCAAACAAGCGGGCTAGAAAGGAAGCAAGCGAGCGAGCGAGGAAGCAAGCTATGCGAGAGAGCGAGCAAGCAAGCAATGCGAGAGAGAGAGCAAGCAACCGTGCAACCAACTACAAGCGAGCGAGAAAATGAAGGAAGGAAGCAAGCAAGCACTCAAACAATTTACTGAATACCATACATGCTTCTATAGTAATTTTCTTTATCATATTGGAATGTATATTTGGAATTTGGATAATCGTCACTATGCATGTACACTTTTGAAAGGCGAACCAATGGAACAGGTCGAGAGCTAAAGCCAATCTGTTTTAGAGACTACATTCATAGGTGTCTTGATTTATTAATGCATTGCATTGATTCGTTCGAGCTGAATTATATATGCAAGGAAGCGACGTTTTTTTCAAGCGTGTCAGCCGTATAAGGAAGTCGTGTCATGACCTTTGAAACTTGAAACACAAGATTGAAAACGAAAGTGATGTGGGTGTGATTTGCGAGCAAAACATTTCACTTGATCTGTTCCTCTTTAAACGAACTTCTGTTTCTTAAACTTAGTTGAGTACGCGTCTTGAGAGTACAAAATTACAATCCATCAGAATGTTAGTATCGAAGAAGATGAAGAATGGAGAATCTTGATCAAGGATTTGACGACATTCGCTTCGTGGACGTTGTCGATGAAGATCTCCATTGTGCAATCTGTCTGAACGTGCTGAAGGAGCCAGTTCAATGTCAAAATAACGAACATCATTTCTGCCGGCCATGTATTGAGAGACACTTGAACAACTTCCAGACATGTCCTTCTTGTATGGAAGAATTGACGTTGGAGACAGTGAAAAAGCCAGCAAGATATTTGACCAAACAATTGTTGAAATTGTCGATTCACTGTGAATATGTTGATCGAGGATGTACAGAGGTTGTTGAACAAGAACATCTTCAAATTCACATCGACAGCTGTGGTTATGCACCAGTTGTGTGCTCGAACGATGGATGTGGCTTTCTGATGAATAAACATGAAAGAGTTCATCATGAAAGTGAAGATTGTTCTTATAGAAGAGTGAATTGGGTTGATTATGACGACGTGATGAAGGAGAGAGACGAGATGAGCGAACGAAGGGACGAGATAAAGAAACAAAGAGACGAGATAAAGGAAGAGAGAGACGAGACGAGGAAGGAGAGAGACGAAATGAAGACACAGAGAGACGAGATGAAGAAAGAGAGAGACGAGATGAAGACACGTTTAGATGAACTAAACGATCAAACGCGCCGTATGATGTCTGAGATGAAATATCCAAGAAGTTCTACTCGAGATCAACTTGCAGCAGATGCTTGCAAGGTAAAAGAAGACATCTTCATTGCTGGGGGAAGAGCAGGTGATTTTGTTAGATTGAACTCTGTAGAGAGGTTCAGATGGTCAACGCGAACGTGGGAACGCTTACAATCAATGAAAGAAATTCGTTCTGCGGCATCTTCAGTCCTTTATGAAAATCAGATGATTGTTCTGGGAGGGTATAATGGAAACGTGGACCTGAATAACATCGAAACACTGAACGTTGAGCAGCAATCGGCGCATTGGCGTGATTTTCCAGCAGTTCTAACTGAGGCATGCGGTGCACATCAGAGTGTGGTTTACAAAGATAGTCTTTTCATTTTGGGAGGAACTGACCGAAAGGGAATTTGGGATAGCATTTATCGTTTTTTTATTTTGGGAGGAGGACATGTTTTGGGGAACATTAAGCGTAGCATTTATCAACTACTTCTTCTTCCCCCTTACTCTTGTGAATTAAAATCCGAAATGGTCCAACAGAGATGTTTTCATGGAGCAGCACTTGTTGATGATAAGATTGTAATTCTCGGGGGTTCAACAACTGGCAACGACAAAGATATTACTGACGGTGTTGAAATGTATGATATATGTAGAAATGAGTCCAAACAGATGCCACCGTTGCCTTTTGCTTTGGGTAGAATGGCAACAGTAATTTGGGATGATAGTGTTGTTTTGATCGGCGGGACATTACAAACTGGTAAAGCCACAAATACTGTTCTTATGTACAACGTACATGGAGAGATTACAATGTTGCCACCCATGAAACACAAGAGGCTGGCATGCTCTGCCATCATTACTGGACATAATATAGTAGTGATGGGAGGTTATAATAAAGAACAAAGATTTCTTAATTCCGTTGAATGCTTCAGTTTTGATACATATTTGTGGGAAGAACTCCCTCCTCTGACTGAAGCTAGATATTTTGCAACAGCGGTAGTAAAGCCAGCTGTTTAGCTTTTTTTAAATGTTTTTAATCTGTAAGATGAACCAATATGAATAGTTTAGTTATCGTTGTATCGAAAATCTCAAAAAGAAATTTCTTATCAATTACAAATGTACCATGTGATAGAACTGATGTTTATTAAATCAATTTTTAATTCTTCTAGTGTGCTTATTGTTTATTTATTGGTAACCTTAGATCTCTGGAAAATTATGTGTTTCCACGGAAAACTAATTTGTGTATCCAAGCTCTGATTCTTAGAAATAACCTCATACTCAGGACCATTTGTTATATTGGTGGCTAGCTCAAAATGCCCCGTATATTTGGGTAATTTTTTAATCAGGGGCTCGTATACAAGCTATCCGATTGGCTAATTTAAAAAATATCTGAATTCTCATTGGCTACATTTTTGATCGATCATATGCATCAGCCTTCAGTGTATACGGCATGATTCTATAGCCTTTCTGATCGCAGCTTGAACGCGAAGGCTCAATTTCAAGTGCCACAGAAATATAAAAGCGAAATAGCGAATATACTGCAATGTCTTGTAGTATTTACGAGACTGTGCAGTCCGCGTTTGAGAGAAACGATCGGCCATATCTTCAAGATGTTTACCCATTTCTAACCAAACTCCTTTTGCTTCCTGGTAAAGGTGTGAAAGGCGGGTGTCTGGCACCAGTTTGCTCTTTTTCGGCCTTCCAAAGACTGTCCATGTCGGAATCACAGGCATGCTGATGAGCCCTGATATTGGGCGAAACAGTCATTTTGCACCTCACGTTTTATTTACCGAAAATCTCGAAAAAGATCTAGTGTGGGTATTAATAACTAAGCATACCCCCCCGGAAAAATTTCTGTACCCCCCGAATGTTCACAAACGTAAATTTTGACTAAGGTACGAAAAATCCTGGATCCGCCCCTGAGCAAGCCAGGAAGCAAGCGAGGAAGCAAGCAACAATCAAACAAACTTACTGTCTATAGAGCAAAGTTTGCTCTATAGACAGTAAGGCAAAGTGAAAAGGTGGTAAACTTGATAACGAAATACTGACGTTTCGAGCGGAGCCCTCTGAACGTTCGAAACGTCGGTAATTCGTTATAAAAATTAATTTTGGCAGTTTACCACCTTTTCACTTCGCTCCATTCAAAACACTGTTTTGGCCACCGCTGAGGTGCCCATATAGTTTAGTGCTTGATTGCTTGCTTGCTTGCTTGCCTTGATCAGTATGACGTCATTACCCGACGATTCGAGAAATGCTCAAAATTTAGGCCAGAGAAGTTGCAAAATGAAATATTTGTCGCATTTCCAAGTGATTCTTGACATAAAGTATGAGTTTTCAAGATTTTCAAGGCAACACTTATTTTGTTATATTTTTATTCTGTTTCTTGCCTGTTTATCTTTTGCATTCATCATCATTTTTATGTGTGTCTCAGTTTATTCAGCGTTGTACGATTTGTTTGCCAGCATCTGTGAGACTGTTAAAGGTGAATAACAGTCTCTACTGAAACTCGCAACTGAAGAATGCTTGAAAGGCAGTTGATATATCTCGCGTAATATGGCTCCGATAAAGAGTTGAGCCAACTCCGTATTTGAATTAAGGCGCATAACATTACTCTCTTGACTATAATAAGGAACGATTTCTCTAGCTATAAATATACTAGCGTGATTGCTTACGCGACTGACCTCGCCAAGGCCAAACCGTCGTTACCTAGAAACGCTGGTTTCAAATTCCACTTACCCGGTGATAAGAAAAGTGAACTATCAACAAAGAAATGTAAACCTTATTGTTTTCACTATAGATATTAATAATATACTTCTGATTCACCTACATCATTGGAAGTCATGAACCATAACAATGTGTTATTGATTTCTCTCGACAATGTAATAGCCTACGAGCTCGAGCTGCTGGACTTGAGAATGTTGGGGGAGGGGGCGGGCGAGAGACGCGAAGTAACAACGCAACAACGCGGTGGACACATGCATGCGTATCATGTCTATTTTTTTAGTATGTCGGGATGTATATTTATGGTCGCCACCACGCCCGTTTGAACTATGCAATGGCAATGGAACAGATGTCGAGAGTTTGTGCCTAACCGTTTCAGAGAGTACATTCATAGGTTGCTTGACTTAATACAATTCAATACTACTTTCATAAGTGGTTTTACCGTGTAGCAGAGCACAGAGTATACGTCACAGATAATCAGTCGTTGATTTCAATAATCGTTCAAAATATCATATTATATTGCATGAACTGTGCTCTGCTACTCGGTAAAACAACCCTTTCATAGCTTGCTTGATTTAATATATTCTTAAATCTCAAACATAATTCCTTAAGACAATAACTAATCTTAAGGTATTTGGGTAGATCATTATGTCATACTATGAAACATAGCCATGCATGACACTTCACAAACATTCTTTTTCTATATTTTTCGTGGCGGTGGTTAACCTGAAAGCATTTTCTCCTTCAACCGCTGCACACTCTACTATCTATCTATTGTAATCTTTCAACCTTAAAACTTTGTACTTATTATATACTTATATATTTTTTCCATACAATTGTTAAAAAAAGCAAAAAAATATTTGTTGTTGGAGCTGAATTATATAGAAGGAAGCCAAAGTCTTTTTAAGCGTGTCAGCCATAAAAGGAAGTCGAGTCATGACCTTTGAAACTTGAAACACCAGATCGAAAACGAAAGTGATGTGGGAGTGATTTGCGAACAAAGCATTTCACTTGATCTGTTCCTCTTTAAACGAGCTTCTGTTTCTTAAACTTAGTTGAGTACGTCTTGACAGTACAAAATTACAATCCATCAGAATGTTAGTATCGAAGAAGATGAAGAATGGAGAATCTTGATCAAGGATTTGACGACATTCGCTTCGTGGACGTTGTCGATGAAGATCTCCATTGTGCAATCTGTCTGAACGTGTTGAAGGAACCAGTTCAATGTCAAAATAACGAACATCATTTCTGCCGGCCATGTATTGAGAGACACTTAAACAACTTTCAGACATGTCCTTCTTGTATGGAAGAATTAACGTTGGAGACAGTGAGAAAGCCAGCAAGATACTTGACCAAACAATTGTTGAAATTGTCGATTCACTGTGAATATGTTGATCGAGGATGTGCAGAGGTTGTTCAACTAGAACATCTTCAAATTCATATCGACAACTGTGGTTTTGCACCAGTTGTGTGCTCGAACGATGGATGTGGCTTTCTGATGAATAAACATGAAAGTGTTCATCACGAAAGTGAAGATTGTTCTTATAGAAAGGTGAATTGGGTTGATCATGACGACGTGAGGAAGGAGAGAGACGAGATGAGGACACAGAGAGACGAGATGAAGACACACAGAGACGAGATGAAGAAAGAGAGAGACGAGACGAGGAAGGAGAGAGATGAAATAAAGACACAGAGGGACGAGATGAAGAAAGAGAGAGACGAGGTGAAGACACGTTTAGATGAACTAAACGATCAAATGCGCCGTATGATGTCTGAGATGAAACATCCTTTGAGTTCTACTCGAGATCAACTTGCAGCAGATGCTTGCAACGTAAAAGAAGACATCTTCATTTCTGGTGGAAGAGCAGGCGGTTCTTTGCGACTGAACTCGGCAGAGCGGTTCAGATGGTCAACGCAAACGTGGGAACGCTTACAACCAATGAAAGAAATCCGTTCTGCAGCATCTTCAATCTTTTATGAAAATCAGATGATTGTCGTTGGCGGGTACAATGGAAAGGTTGACCTGAATAACATCGAAACACTGAACGTTGAACAGCAATCGGCGCAATGGCGTGATTTTCCAGCAGTTCTAACTAATGCATGCAGTGCACATCAGAGTGTGGTTTACAAAGATCGTCTTTTCATTATGGGGGGATATGACAAGGAGAAGATTAAGCATAGCATTTATCAACTACTTCTTGTTCCTCCGTACTCTTGTGAATTAAAATCCCAAATGGTCCAACAGAGAAGTTATCATGGAGCAGCACTTGTTGATGATAAGATTGTAATTCTCGGGGGTTCAACAACTGGCGAGGACAAAGCTATTATTGCTGGTGTTGAAATGTATGATATATGTAGAAATGAGTCTCAACAGATGCCACCATTGCCTTTTGCTTTGGGTAGAATGGCAACAGTAAGTTGGGATGATAGTGTTGTTTTGATCGGCGGGGCATTACAAACTGGTGAAATCATAAATACTTTTCTTATGTACAATGTACATGGAGAGATTACAATGTTGCCATCCATGAAACACAAGAGGCTGGGATGCTCTGCCGTCATTACTGGAAATAAATTAGTAGTGATGGGAGGTTATAATGAAGAACAAACTGAAAGATATCTTAATTCCGTTGAATGCTTCAGTTTTGATACATATTCGTGGGAAGAACTCCCTCCCCTGACTGAAGCTAGAAGTTTTGCAACAGCAGTAGTAAAGTCAGCTGTTTGATTTTGTTAAAATATTGTTAAACTATAAGCTGAACCAATATGAATATTGAATAGTTTAGTTATTGTTGTATCGAAAATCTCAAAAAGAATGTTCTTAAAATCTATGTTATCAATTACAAATATATAGAACTTTATTAAAATAAATTCTTCCATGGTGCTTGTTGTTTATTTATTGATAACATTAGGTCTCTGGAAAATTATGTTTCCATGGAAAACTAATTTGTAAATCACAAGCCCAGTTTCTTAGAATTATTATGTGTGTATTAATTTGAGGGTGCAAATAAAATTATTATTATTATTATTATTATTATTATTATTATTATTATTATTATTATTATTATTATTATTATTATTATTATTATTATTATTATTATTATTATTATTATTATTAATAACCTCATACTCAGGATCATTTTAAGTGGTTCGGCCAAAATGGCGACCAAAAAACAAAATAGTGTACATAAATGTCCTCTGTTGTAGGCTAGCTCAAATTGCGCCTTATTTTGGGAATTTTAACTCATACAATCATACAATATATGCATGTATAGCAAGAGAGCAAGCGAGCGTGCGTGCGAGGAAAGAATGAATTCATCGATGTTCACGAGCTTTGCCATTTTGGTTGAAATGAGGTTGACATGCTTCGCCATTATTACCGGAAATAGAATAGTAGTGATGGGAGGTTATAATAAAGAACAAGGACATCTTAATTCCGTTGAATGCTTCAGTTTTGAAACATATTCGTGGGAAGAACTTCCTCCCCTGATTGAAGCTAGAGTTTTTGCAAGAGTGGTAGTAAAGTCAGCTGTTTAATTTTGTTAAAATGTTTTTAAACTATAAGATGAACCAATATGAATAGTTAGTTATTGTTGTATCGAAAATCTCAAAAAGAATGTTCTTAAAATCTCATTGCCAGAAATACGCGACATACGATTGCGCAACACCCCGTCGGGATCAATGTGGCTCATTGAACTCGCACAATTTGTATATGAAATTATATAGGGGCGCGCGTATTTGTTTGAAATAGACAAAGAAGATGTACTGTTTCTCGAAATGCGAAATCAGATCTTATGAAAGTTAATGTTGAAGAATATTATGGACTAAACATTGAGCGCTATTGGCAAATTTTCGGTTGTCCCTCAGAAAATATATAAAATCGTGTTGGTTCTCTATGGTTTAGTCTGTGTTAGTACGAATTAAACTCCTAGTTACATATTTAAAACCATTCGTGAAGTCGTAACATCCACCAAATCAAACATGCGAAATCGGTTTATGCAAGTTCAATGTCTGAGGTTGCTGGTTTAAGTAATAGCTTAACATTTTACCCTACTTTCGCTTGTCCATTTCGCTGTTATATTACATAAAGCATAATATGACCAACAAACTTCTGGGTCGACAATCGAAACATCCACGTTTTAAAATTGCCATAACTCCGCGATATTCTGCAGTATCGCAACTCTTTTGGTATTGAATTGATGCTTTTTGTCTGCTTGTTTTATTTACCATGGTTTGAAAGTCGGCGCACGCATTATTTTAGACATATTTGCCGCTGAGTTATAGGTTTTGAACTACTTTTGGACCATCCTAAGGAAGCCAAAGCCAGACGAGGGGCAGCGGGATATCTACTGATTTTCTCAGGCTACGGGATATCGGGAATTTGCCGGATTGTATATCAGGAAATATTCCGATTACTCATGCGCTGTACGTAAAACGCTGACAAAGACACGTATGTCTTGCAGACTCAAATGTCGCGTATTTCTGACTATGTCCTTTATCAATTACAAATATGATAGAACTGACGTTTATTAAATCAATTTCTAATTCTTCTGGTGTGCTTGTTCGGTTTATTTATTGATAACCTTAGATGTCTGGAAAATTATGTGTTGCCACGGAAAACTAATTTGTGTATCCCAGGACCATTTGTTATACTGGTTGGGGCAATAAGGCGGCAAAAAAACAAAATACTAGAAACAAATGGCCCCTGTTGGAGGCTAGCTCAAAATGCCCCGTATATTTGGGTAATTTTTTAATGGGACTTATACAACCATGGAATATATGTGTATTATATGTATGTATCCAGGCGAGCGAGGAAGCGAGCGAGCAAGCGAGTGGGCAGGCAAACGAGCGAGCGAGCAAGCAAGGAAGGAAGCGAAGAAGCAAGCAGGCGAGTAAGCCAGGAAGCAAGCGAGGAAGCAAGCAACAATCAAACAAACTTACTGTCTATAGAGCAAAGTGAAAAGGTGGTAAACTTGATAACGAAATACTGACGTTTCGAGCGGAGCCCTCGAAGGCTATAAATGCTATTGGCTCCGTTCGAAACCTCGGTAATTCGTTCTAAAAATTAATTTCGCCAGTTTACCACCTTTTCACTTCGCTCCATTCAAAACACTATTTACGCAGGACTCTTTTACTGTTTATAGTAATTTTGTGGCCACCGTTGAGGTGCCCATATATAGTCAGTGCTTGCTTGCCTTGATCAATATGACGTCATTACCCGACTCTTCGAGAAGTGCTCAAATTAAAATTTAGGTCAGAGAAGTTGCAAAATGAAATATATTTCGCATTTCCAAGTGATTCTTGAGATAAAGTATGAGTTTTCAAGATTTTCAAGGCAACACTTATTTGTTATATTTTTTACTCTGTTTCTTGCCTGTTTAATATCTCTTGCATTCATCATCATTTCTATATATGCATGTCTCAGTTCATTCAGCGTTGTACGATTTGTTTGCCAGCATCTGTGAGACTGTTAAAGGCGAATAATAGTCTCTACTGAAACTCGCAACTGAAGAATGCTTGAAAGGCAGTTGGTATATCTCGCGTAATATGGCTCCAAGTACGAGTTGAACCAACTCCGTATTTGAATTAAGGCGCATAACACTACTCTCTTGACTAATAAGGAACGATTTTTCTAGCTATAAATAATACTGATTCCTTCCTCGACTTGACCTCGCCAATTAGGCAAACCGTCGTTACCTAGATAATAAGAACATAACAAGTCATGAACTATAACAATGTCTTATTGATTTCTCTCGACAATGTAATAGCCTGCGAGCTCGAGCTGCCGGACTTGAGAATGTTGGGGGAGGGAGCGGGCGAGAGACGCAAAGTAACAACGCAACAGCTCGGTGGACACATGCATGCGTATCATGTCTAGTTTTTTAGTTTGTCAGGATGTATATTTATGGTCGCCACCACGCCCGTTTGAACTATGCAATGGCAATGGAACAGATGTCGAGAGTTTGTGTCTAACCGTTTCAGAGAGTACATTCATAGGTTGCTTGACTTAATACAATTCAATACTACTTTCATAAGTGGTTTTACCGTGTAGCAGAGCACAGAGTATACGTCACAGATAATCAGTCGTTGATTTCAATAATCGTTCAAAATATCATATTATATTGCATGAACTGTTGCTTGATTTAATATATTCTTAAAACTCAAGCATAATTCCTTAACCCGTTGAGGCCTGGAACTCTCCCTGTGCTGAATAGAATCGTCTGGCGTTAGTCAGATAAAGTGCTAAAGAGTCGTCTTCAGGCTTCAAAGGGTTAAGACAATAACTAATCTTAAGGTATTTGGGTAGATCATTATGTCATACTATAAAACATTGCCATACATGACACTTTACAAACATTTTTTTCTATATTTTTCGTGGCGGTGGTTAACTTGAAAGCATTTTCTCCTTCAACCGCCGGACACTGTACTATCTATCTATTGTAATCTTTCACGCTTAAAACTTTCTACGTAATATTATATACTTTTATATTTTTTCCATAAAATTGTAAAAAACAACTTGTTGGAGTTGAATTATAGACGGAAGCCAAGTCTTTTTAATGAGGTTATTTATAACCAAGGTTAACAACAAAGGAACGCGCAGGGCATGGGGCGATAGCAAGCCTATTAAAGAGACGAGAACTCTCAGGTGTCAGACAGTACGCTCTGGAGAGCCAGCTTGATAGAGCCGTTATTCTGCGTAGTCGATAGCTAAAGAAGACAGCGAGAGAGGAAAATTTGTGCCCTCCATCCCACCCATTAATCTACGACTACAGTAATTAAACTTCCACCGAAATAATCGGTGTGATAGGTGCAGACACGGGGCATGGTGGACAGGTCAAGGCTGGGGACCATTACATGGTCCTAGACCTGTATCCAAGTAAGGCTGGAAGCTATTAAACATGCATGTCTGCACCTAACCATCCATACGGGTAAGTATAGTGACGTAGGTGTTAAAGCCGTGTCAGCCGTAAAAGGAAGTCGAAACTTGAAACACACGATTGAAAACGAAAGTGATGTGGGTGTGCTTTAATGCTTTAATGAAATACTTCTAAATCAGTGTTACACTATACTAGGAGGTTTACAGGAACATAACTAATAATATAGTACATATGATATATATTAAAACAAAGAAAAAGGATGGGGGAAAAAACCAACAAATAAAATGATTTAAATATACAAGTAATAAGAAAGTAAAATACAAAATCAATCAATAAGATGGATGACAGAGGGACTTAATTGTAGGCATAGCGGAGGTTTTGAAGCTTGGAATACCAGATATAGACGAGAGATTACTATATGGAATCTGATTCCACGTAACTATTGTTCTAGGATAAAATGAATACTTATATAACTTTATTCAAACAACATAAATACCAGATTTGGTATATAAGATACATGATATATAACATATAAACTAGAGTACCTGCTCAACTATAAACTTTCAAAACTTGTTAAAACATTAAAACAGTATTTAGCTACCAAAGTCATAATCGTTTGTCTTGCATAGCAATGACATACATGAAAAGGTCTTGATAGCTAAATTTAGAAAATGAGTTATTTATTTTACAGAGACTTTCCATAAAATTAACTCTAAGATCGGCGAACTTTGTGTTTCTGCATGACATTAAAAGGTGTTGTTCGTTCCCAATCTCATTTAGATCACAATGTTTGCATAATCTTTCACTGTATGAAACATTTCCGTATCGACCAGTTTCAACAGGTAGTTTATGAGCTGAAATTCTTAATTTTGTAACCGCTTGACGATGTTTGAAGTTGCGAATTGAAGAAAGATATTTTTCAAAGCCAAAATTTATTTTCAGTTTTTTAAAGACTCTTAATTTGCCATTATTTCCACCGTGTTGAATCTGCTCTTTCCAGTATTCAGTATAAAACTCATGTAATTTATTCCTCAAGTAATGGCAAAAATTTCCTTGTTCTTCGGGTGGTATTACAAAATTTTTAAAATTATTAACTTCTATATTACATAATTGTAGTCCATACAGACTCTCACTGCTTCACCAGCGAGGGTATATATGGTATATATGTTATTACTGCACTGGATCTGACGAAAAAGAGAGGTGTTAGGCAACCTGGATACTCTACTTAGGGCCTGTTTATATGGAGCCGAGTTACCCGGCTAGGCGAGTTGAAAAAGATGAGTGTTTATATGAGACGAGTTTCTCGGCAAAGCCGCCCACGCATTATAATGGTTTCACATTCCATGAGTAGTTTCCGATTATCTTGATAAGTGGCGCGTGCGCTGTTGTGACGAATTCAACTCGGCTAACCGAGTTACCCGGCAAGAGAGTGTTTATATGGGAATATTTTCATCCCGGCATGTTGAGATCTCGGCTGTTTTGCCGGGATCTCGGCTAGCCGAGTTACCCGGCAAGAGAGTGTTTATATGGGAATATTTTCATCCCGGCATGTCGAGATCTCGGCTGTTTTGCCAGGATCTCGGCTAGCCGAGTTACCCGCCTGTCTCATATAAACACTCTGCCGGTGTCACAGGAAATATGCCCCCCTTCGGAAATTTGCCCCTCCCCCCCCTCAGAATGATTCATTGCAGGATAATTGATATACGTGTAATGTGGACAAAACTTTTTTGAATGATAAATAATATACAAACTTATTTATTTAATAAAAACTTTGGCTTAATTGGATTGTCACTAAACTAATCATTTTTACAAAGTTTTGACTGATCATTCTTAGGAAAAGAACTTAAATTAAGACAAGGAAGATGGTACCAGTTGTCACAAAGATCACACTGAACCATATCACCATATTCTGGAATCACCATATTCTGGAATCACCATAACGGATTGCTTTTGAGAGTCATCGCTCATTGAAAAAAGGCATCTATTGCGTTTGCGAATCATGACTACCGTGCATAATAAATACTTCCGATGTTGGATTACAACTTGTAATATATATCCTGGTGTTCCTGCTTCGCGTTCCTTCTTTATCGCTGTGCAAAATATAAATATCGGAACGCTGTCTGCCGCGGTAAATGATTGCGACGCTTCTGACGCCGCAATTTGAAAACGGGTACGCTTGATGCGAGCCGTGCGGTTGTAAACCATCAGAGCAAAGCTGTTGTCGTCTCCGTATAAAACCAAACGTTTCGTGGAGGTTTTCGTTTGATACATCATCAAAAGTCTGCCGTCGACCAATTCATCAACTTTTAAGCCCTAATCAAACGAGAACGCAAATCATCGCAAGTTGGCAGTCACGCTATCTCAGCCAGCCTCTCTGAATAGTTTCCCGAAAATATCATGTACCGTGACAAAGTTAAAACTTGTTTAAAACACTCATGAAACCTTTATTTTGTTAATTTGGGGAGTTCGACGACCGCCACAGAAATCACAAGATTATTTAACATCGCTTTCACGAAATACGAAACGCATTTTAGCATGTTTAATATTTTTAATTATTCTAAAAAACCCACGTGACTAGAACAAGCTTTCTGCCTCTGATTGGCAGACTCTATATTATGTAACTTCCGTCAACATGAAATATGAGTCCACACGCACGCAGGCTAGCATTTCCGACTGAGTACGTCTTGGCAGTACAAAATTACAATCCATCAGAATGTTAGTATCGAAGAAGATGAAGAATGGAGAGTCTTGATCAAGGATTTGACGACATTCGCTTCGTGGACGTTGTCGATGAAGATCTTCATTGTGCAATCTGTCTGAACGTGCTGAAGGAACCAGTTCAATGTCAAAATAACGAACATCACTTCTGCCGACCATGTATTGAGAGACACTTGGACAACTTTCTGACATGTCCTTCTTGTATGGAAGAATTGACGTTGGAGACAGTGAGAAAGCCATCAAGATACTTGACCAAACAATTGTTGAAATTGTTGATTCACTGTGAATATGTTGATCGAGGATGTGCAGAGGTTGTTCAACTAGAACATCTTCAAATTCACATCGACAGCTGTGGTTTTGCACCAGTTGTGTACTCCAACGATGGATGTGGCTTGCAGATGAATAAACATGAAATAAGTCATCACCAGACTGAAGATTGTTCTTATAGAAAGGTAAATTGGATTGATTATGACGACGTTAGGAAGGAGAGAGACGAGATGAAGGCACAGAGAGACGAGATGAAGAAACAAAGAGACGAGATGAAGAAACAAAGAGACGAGATAAAGGAAGAGAGAGACGAGACGAGGAAGGAGAGAGATGAAATAAAGATACAGAGAGACGAGATGAAGAAAGAGAGAGACGAGATGAAGACATGTTTAGATGAACTAAACGATCAAATGCGCCGTATGACATCTGAGATGAAACATCCTTTGAGTTCTACTCGACATCAACTTACAGCAGATGCTTGCAACGTAAAAGAAGACATCTTCATTGCTGGTGGAAGAGCGAGCGATTCTTTAAGACTGAACTCTGTAGAGAGGTTCAGATGGTCAACGCAAACGTGGGAACGCTTACAACCAATGAAAGAAATTCGTTCTGCAGCATCTTCAGTCTTTTATGAAAATCAGATGATTGTCGTTGGTGGGTACAATGCGAGGGTGCCCCTGAATACCATCTCAACACTGAACGTTGAGCAGCAAACAGCGCAATGGTGTGATTTTCCAGCAGTTCTAACTGAGGCATGCGGTGCACATCAGAGTGTGGTTTACAAAGGTCGTTTTTTCATTTTGGGAGGACGTGACTTGGAGAACATTAAAGATAGTATTTATCAATTACTTCTTGTTCCTCCATACTCTTGTGAATTAAAGTCCCAAATGTTCCAACAGAGAAATTATCATGGAGTAGCACTTGTTGATGATAAGATTGTAATTCTAGGGGGTTCAACAACTGGCAAGGACAAAGATATTATTGACGGTGTTGAAATGTATGATATATGTAGAAATGAGTCCCAACAGATGCCACCATTGCCTTTTGCTTTGGGTAAAATGGCAACAGTAAGTTGGGATGATAGTGTTGTTTTGATCGGCGGGCAATTACAAACGGGTGAAATCATAAATACTGTTCTTACGTACAATGTACATGGAGAGATTACAATGTTGCCATCTATGAAACACAAGAGGCTGGGATGCTCCGCCATCATTACTGGAAATAAAATAGTAGTGATGGGAGGTTGGAATAAAGATCAGGGTTATCTTAATTCCGTTGAATACTTCAGTTTTGATACATATTTGTGGGAAGAACTCCCTCCCCTGATTGGAGCTAGAAGTTTTGCAACAGCAGTAGTAAAGCCAGCTGTTTAATTTTTTTAAAATGTTTTTAAACTATAAGGTGAAGGAATATGAGTAGTTTAGTTATTGTTGTATCGAAAATCTCAAAAAGAATGTTCTTAAAATCTCTGTTGTGATAGAACTGATGTTTATTAAATCAATTTCTAATTCTTCTAGTGTGCTTATTTGTTCATTTATTGATAACCTTAGATCTCTGGAAAATTATGTGTTTCCACGGAAAACAATGAACGAATATGAATAGTTTAGTTATTGTTGTATTAAATATCCTCAAAAATAATGTTTTTAGCTTAGTTTCTGTTATCAATTACAAATATGATAGAACTGACGTTTATTAAATCAACTTCTAATTATTTCAGTGTGCTTGTTGTTTATTTGTTGATAACATTAGGTCTCTGGAAAATTATGTTTCCATGGAAAACTAATTTGTATATCACAAGCCCACATTCTTAGAATTATTATGTATGTATTAATTTGGGGGTGCAAATAAAATTATTATTATTATTATTATTATTATTATTATTATTATTATTATTATTATTATTATTATTATTATTATTATTATTATTATTATTATTATTATTATTATTATTTTTATTAATAACCTCATACTCAGGATCATTTTAAGTGGTTGGGCCAAAATGGCGACCAAAAAAACAAAATAGTATGAACAAATGTCCCTTGTTGTAGGCTAGCTCAAATTGCGCTTTATTTTGGGAAATCTTTTAATGGAACCATGGATTGTAAAAGTACTGGATAGGAAACTAATAGTCACGTGGGGTGTTTTGAGCCTTTTGATTGGTTATATTGCATTCACTCAGTTTACAAAATGGCAACCTCATACCCATGGCCCTCTCTGCTTTCAAAATGGCGCGAGGAGAAGACCGGCCTGGCAAAGGCTGGTCACGTGACTGTATAAACCACAGTATTGAAAGCGGATTTCTGTTTATCAGTTTATGATCGTTCGTCGCCTTCGGCTTCATTAGAGAGGTTAAGCATATTAGGCGTTTTTGAGACACAGACGGTGACCGGAAGAACAGGAATACAATACAGAACTACTGAACCGCGTATTCTTTGAAAAGACTTTTTTACCCAAAACAAAGTCTACGAATAATCACATATCTAAACTGTTAGCTCACAAGCTTAAATTTCATCTTTATGTAATAGATACAGATCTTGTATATATTTATATTGTAATGTAATGAAATTATCCCCCTTAAAATACAAGTTTTCTACTTTAAAAGCATGTCTATTGTAGTAAAACAACGATGACAGGCCTCAACGTTCTAGATGTTCCCGTCGTCTCAAGAACGTGAAAATGCTCTCAATGAAGTCTTGTGTAGAACGACGACGGCGTTCACTTTGCTCTTGGAATTTTAAATTGCTCATTATCATTGTTTTGAATGAAAAATGCTATTGAATTCAATCGCCGTCCGTGGCTCTAAAACGCCTGTATGCTTAAGCTCTCTATTTCTGGCGATTGACGGCAACAAATATGCATTATCCAGCAAATGTCGTAAATTTTGAAATATATCTATTTAATAGCGTTACAGGATTTGCAACCTTCTACGTTTATAAGGCCTAGATCAAACGTCGCTCTTCTCATGCGCCGAACCTAATGCAAATCAGCATAAACAAAGGATTTAGCTTATTATCATTAGGTTCAGCGTATGAGAAGAGCGACGTTTGACCTAGGCCTAAGAACCGAATCAACCGCTCCCCCAGGACGGGAGAAGCTCAAATTATCCACGTGACCAAGTACTCCAAGAATCTTGGAGTATTTTGGAATCACGTGACCAGCCTTTGCCAGGGTCTTCTCCTCGCGCCATTTTGAAAGCAGAGAGGGCCCTGGGTACGAGGTTGGCAAAATGGTTGAAACCTATAGTTGCAAGTTGTGATGTCACGAATGGCGTGAGTTGCTTGTTTTACTGAGGTTTTTAAGTGAACTTTTCTTCAAATTCTTCATGTTCTCACATTCAGATGACTATATGTTGACGTTTCAAATTATTTTATCGGCTTACAAACCTGCCTAAGCCACAATCGAATGTTCGAGGTAAACGTTGTTGATCTTTGTTTTGATGTTTCCTGTGTTGTTGCAAAGAAACTGGCGTCCCAAAATAGTACTTTGTTTTGCTCGGAATTTGGGATGCATATTTTAACTAGTAAACCTTGATATTTTCTTTTAAAATGAGTAAGAATAGACGGGCATTTTATCGTATTGTGGCTTTGTCCTATTTACAGACAGTTCGATTTTCATTTTAACTGGTTGTATATTAATCCTAAACTTTGAATATACTAGGGTTTTTTCAGCTTGTCAATTTCAACAAAGTTGTTATGCTAACGCCGCCAGTTTCCTATGCAGTCTTTTTACTATCCATGATGGAACTCATACAATCATACAATATATGTGTGTATAGCGAACGAGCGAGCGAACGTGCGAGGAAGGAATGGATTTATCGATATTCACGAGCTTTGCCATTTCGGTTGAAATGTGTTGTTTGCTCGTCGACGTCTCCGACGCTGTTTTGGCAGTTCTTATAATTCTTCGTCTTCTATTGAATATTCCGACTCTTTTGACTGCTGTTTCTTTTGTCTACACACTCTGGCGAAATGATTCTTCTTGCTGCAATTGTCAGGCGGGTCTTTCCGAAAGCTGGAGATTTTCTAGGAGGGCGTTTTACACCGCAATTTCTGCAATTATTCATTGTTGCTGTCGACTGTTCTCTGTTCTCGGTTTTCCTTACCACACCTTTCCATGGCCTTCGATAAATTGTTTCTTTGAGAAGAATTAAAAGTTCGCGACGAGCGTATAGTTTATCGATATCTTTACAGTTGCGCACGTCTTTAACTTGTTGCTATGTCAGTTACAAGGGCGTAGGAACCGGGGGAAAACGGGGCATGCCCCCCCCCCCCCCCCCCCAACTTTGTCATGTAGTGCCGTTTTTGGGACAGAAAAGTGCCCTTTTATGATAAAACATGTCTCAAGTGTCCTTTTGAAGTCCTACTCCCTGAACAAAGTGCCCTTTTGAAGCTGTGCCCCTCCAAGATCAACTTGCTTCCTACGCCACTGGTCAGTTCATTTGCTTGACAGATACGTAAAGCTTTCTCCAACGTTAGACTCGCTTCTCTATAAGAAGCATTGTATGTAGGGCGTCATTTTTAGTAGCACAGACAATGCGATATGTTTTTATGAACTAAAAGCAGGATCGTAGGGTCTATTTTTTAATAGCTGAAAACGACTAAAGCAGTTTTTAAGCAAGTAAACAAACGGGCCAAAGAAGCAAGCGAGCTAGCTAGCGAGGAAGCAAACGAGCGAGCGAGGAAGGAAGGAAGCGGGCGAGCAAGCTAGCAATCAACTGCAAGGGAGCGGGAAAAGAAGGAAGCAAGCATGAGGCAAGCAATCAAACAAACAAACAAACACACTTTACTGAATACTGCATGCTTCTATACAGTGTGTAACAAAAAAACCTGAACCCTTAGAAAACAACCTATTGTAGTAGTTTGAAAGCCCTAAAAGCGCTGCGTTATAAATTAATCACCACACAAGTTAAACAGGAAGAGAAAAAGCTTTTAAATACTTTCACCATGCATACACTTCAAGTTATCTTAATTTCCCATGTGTATAAGACCGTGTGTTTTACGCAACTGTGGGTTCAGCAAAGTGCTTAGGGCTTTCAAACTACTACAATAGGTTGTTTTCTAAGGGTTCAGGTTTTTTTGATACACACTGTATATATACAGTAGTTATTTTCTTTATCATATCGGAATGTATATCATGCATGGTCGTCACCTGTATACCCTTTTGAAATTGGCGACACAATGCTAGCATGGAACAGAGGTCGAGAGCCAAAGTCTAATAACTGTTTCAGAGACTACATTCATAGGTTTATTAATGTAGTGCATTGATTTGTTCGAGTGAATTATACATTCAAGGAAGCCAAGTCTTTTCAAGCGTGTCAGCCGTATAAGGGAGTCGGGTCATGACCTTTGAAACTTGAAACACAAGATTGAAAACGAAAGTGATGTGGGTGTGATTTGTGAACGAAACATTTCACTTGATCTGTTCCACTTTAAACGAGCTTCTGTTTCTTAAACTTAGTTGAGTACGTCTTGACAGTACAAAATTACAATCCATCAGAATGTTAGTATCGAAGAAGATGAAGAATGGAGAATCTTGATCAAGGATTTGACGACACTCGCTTCGTGGACGTTGTCGATGAAGATCTCCATTGTGCAATCTGTCTGAACGTGCTGAAGGAACCAGTGCAATGCCAAAATAACGAACATTATTTCTGCCGGCCATGTATTGAGAGACACCTGGACAACTTTCAGACATGTCCTTCTTGTAGGGAAGAATTGACGTTGGAGACAGTGAGAAAACCAGTAAGATACTTGACCAAACAATTGTTGAAATTGTCGATTCACTGTGAATATGTTGATCGAGGATGTGCAGAGGTTGTCCAACTAGAACATCTTCAAATTCACATCGACAGCTGTGGTTTTGCACCAGTTGTGTGCTCGAACGATGGATGTGACTTTCTGATGAATAAACATGAAAGAGTTCATCATGAAACTGAAGATTGTTCTTATAGAAAAGTGAGTTGGACTGATTATGACGACGTGAGGAAGGAAAGAGACGAGATGAAGACACAGAGAGACGAGACGAAGAAACAGAGAGACGAGATGAAGAAGGAGAGAGATGAGATGAAGACACGTTTAGATGAACTAAACGATCAAATCCGCCGTATTTCTGAGATGAAACATCCAAGAAGTTGTACTCGAGATCAACTTGCAGCAGATGCTTGCAACGTAAAAGAAGACATCTTCATCGCCGGTGGGAAAGCCAGCGATTCTTTGCGACTGAACTCTGTAGAGAGTTTCAGATGGTCAACGCGAACATGGGAACGCTTACAACCAATGAAAGAAAACCGTTCTGGAGCATCTTCAGTCTTATATGAAAATCAGATGCTTGTCGTTGGAGGGAACAATGGAAAGGTGACTCTGAATAACATCGAAACACTGAACGTTGAACAGCAATCGGCGCAATGGCGTGATTTTCCAGCAGTTCTAACTGAGGCATGCAGTGCACATCAAAATGTGGTTTACAAAGATCGTCTTTTTATTTTTGGAGGACGTGACTTGAAGAACATTAATGCCATTAATGATAGCATACATCAACTACTTCTTTTTCCTTCTTACTCTTGTGAATTAAAATCCCAAATGGTCCAACACAGAACTTTTCATGGAGCAGCACTTGTTGATGATAAGATTGTAATTCTCGGGGGTTCAACAACTAACAAGGCCAACAATATTATTGACGGTGTTGAAATGTATGATATATGTAGAAATGAGTCCAAACAGATGCCTCCATTGCCTTTTGCTTTGGGTAAAATGGCAGCAGTAAGTTGGGATGATAGTGTTGTTTTGATCGGCGGGCAATTACAAACTGGTGAAGTCACAAATACTGTTCTTATGTACAATGTACATGGAGAGATTGCAATGTTGCCATCCATGAAACACAAGAGGCTGGGATGCTCTGCCATCATTACTGGAAATAGAATAGTAGTGATGGGAGGTTATAATGATGAACAAGGATTTCTTAATTCCGTCGAATGCTTCCGTTTTGATACATATTCGTGGGAAGAACTTCCTCTTCTGATTGAAGCTAGAAGTTTTGCAACAGCAGTATAGTAAAACCTGCTGTTTGACTTTTTTTAAATGTTTTTAAACTTAAGATGAACGAATATGAATAGTTTAGTTATTGTTGTATCGAAAATCTCAAAAGGAATGTTCTTAAAATCTCTGTTATCAATTACAAATATATAGAACTGACGTTTATTGAAATAATTTCTAATTCTTCCATGGTGCTTGTTGTTTATTTATTGATAACATTAGGTCTCTGGAAAATTATGTTTCCATGGAAAACTAATTTGTATATCACAAGCCCAGATTCTTAGAATTATTATGTATGTATTAATTTGGGGTGCAAATAAAATTATTATTATTATTATTATTATTATTATTATTATTATTATTATTATTATTATTATTATTATTATTATTATTATTATTATTATTATTATTATTAATATTATTATTATTATTATTATTACTATTATTATTATTAATAACCTCATACTCAGGATAATTTCAAGTGGTTGGGCCAAAATGGCGACCAATAAAACAAAATAGTATAAACAAATGTCCCCTGTTGTAGGCTAGCTCAAATTGCGCCTTATTTTGGGAATTTTTTTAATGGAACTCATACAATCGTACAATATATGTATATATGTATAGCAAGCGAGCAAGCAGACAGGCAAACGAGCGAACGTGAGAGGAAGGAATGAATTTATCGATATTCACGAGCTTTGTCATTTTGGTTGAAATGTGTTGTTTGCTCGTCGACTTCTCCGACGCTGTTTTGACAGTTCTTATACTTTTTCGTCTTCTATTGAATATTCCGACTCTTTTGACTGCGGTTTCTTCTGTCTACACACTCTGGCGAAATGATTCTTCTTGCTGCAATTGTCAGGCGGGTCTTTCCGAAAGTTGGACATTTTCTAGGAGGGCGTTTTACACCGCAATTTCTGCAATTATTCATTGCTGTCGACTGTTCTCTGTTCTCGGTTTTCCTTACCACACCTTTCCATGGCCTTCGATAACTTGTTTCTTTGAGAAAAATTAAAAGTTCGCGACGAGCGTAGTTTATCGACATCTTCCCAGTTGCGCACGTCTTTAACTTGTTGCTATGTCAGTTCCAGGGGCGTAGGAACCGGGGGGAAACGGGGCATGCCCCCCCCCCCAACTTTGTCATGAAGTGCCCTTTTTGGGACAGAAAAGTGCCCTTTTATGATAAAACATGTCTCAAGTGTCCTTTTGAAGTCCTACTCCCTGAACAAAGTGCCCTTTTGAAGCTGTGCCCCTCCAAGATCAACTTGCTTCCTACGCCACTGGTCAGTTCATTTGCTCGACAGATACGTAAAGCTTTCTCCAACGTTAGACTCGCTTCTCTATAAGAAGCATTGTATGTGGGGCGTCATTTTTAGTAGCACAGACAATGCGATATGTTATTATGATCTAAAAGCAGGATCGTAGGGTCTATTTTTTAATAGCTGAAAACGACTAAAGCAGTTTTTAAGAAAGTAAACAAACGAGCCAAAGAAGCAAGCGAGCTAGCTAGCGAGGAAGCAAACGAGCGAGCGAGGAAGCTAGCAAGCGAGCGAGCGAGGAAGCTAGCAAACGAGCGAGCGAGGAAGGAAGGAAGCGGGCGAGCAAGCTAGCAATCAACTGCAAGCGAGCGGGAAAAGAAGAAAGCAAGCATGAGGCAAGCAATCAAACAAACAAACAAACAAACACACTTTACTGAATACTACTTGCTTCTATATATAGTTATTTTCTTTATCATATCGGAATGTATATCTGCATGGTCGTCACCTGTATACCCTTTTGAAATTGGCGATACATGCAATGCATGCATGGAACAGAGGTCGAGAGCTAAAGTCTAATAACTGTTTCAGAGACTACATTCTGATTCATAGGTTTATTAATGCAGTGCATTGATTTGTTCGAGTGAATTGTACATTCAAGGAAGCCAAGTATTTTCAAGCGTGTCAGCCGTATAAGGAAGTCAGGTCATGATATTGAGACAAAACATTTTAATTTTATTCAAGTTCCTTGTTTACATATATATTAAACTTGAAACACACGATTGAAAACGAAAGTGATGTGGGTGTGATTTGTGAACGAAGCATTTCACTTGATCTGCTCCTCTTTAAACGAGCTTCTGTTTCTTAAACTTAGTTGAGTACGTCATGACAGTACAAAATTACAATCCATCAGAATGTTAGTATCGAAGAAGATGAAGAATGGAGAATCTTGATCAAGGATTTGACGACACTCGCTTCGTGGACGTTATCGATGAAGATCTCCATTGTGCAATCTGTCTGAACGTGCTGAAGGAGCCAGTTCAATGTCAAAATAACGAACATTATTTCTGCCGGCCATGTATTGAGAGACACCTGGACAACTTTCAGACATGTCCTTCTTGTAGGGAAGAATTGACGTTGGAGACTGTGAGAAAACCAGTAAGATACTTGACCAAACAATTGTTGAAATTGTCGATTCACTGTGAATATGTTGATCGAGGATGTGCAGAGGTTGTTCAACTAGAACATCTTCAAATTCACATCGACAGCTGTGGTTTTGCACCAGTTGTGTGCTCGAACGATGGATGTGGCTTTCTGATGAATAAACATGAAAGAGTTCATCATGAAACGGAAGATTGTTCTTATAGAAGAGTGAATTGGACTGATTATGACGACGTGATGAAGGAGAGAGACGAGATGAGGACACAGAGAGACGAGATGAAGACACACACAGACGAGATGGAGACACAGAGAGACGAGATAAAAGAAGAGAGAGACGAGACGAGGAAGGAGAGAGATGAAATAAAGACACAGAGGGACGAGATTAAGAAAGAGAGAGACGAGATGAAGACACGTTTAGATGAACTAAACGATCAAATGCGCCGTATGACGTCTGAGATTAAACATCCTTTGAGTTCTACTCGAGATCAACTTGCAGCAGATGCTTGCAACGTAAAAGAAGACATCTTCATTTCTGGTGGAAGAGCAGGCGGTTCTTTGCGACTGAACTCGGCAGAGAGGTTCAGATGGTCAACGCAAACGTGGGAACGCTTACAACCAATGAAGGAAATTCGTTCTGGAGCATCTTCAGTCTTTTATGAAAA
Source organism: Paragorgia papillata (assembly GCA_035771165.1). Classification (NCBI taxonomy): domain Eukaryota; kingdom Metazoa; phylum Cnidaria; class Anthozoa; order Scleralcyonacea; family Coralliidae; genus Paragorgia; species Paragorgia papillata. The sequence continues at coordinate 1,154,595 of JAWNZC010000191.1, forward strand.
TCAGATGATCGTCGTTGGAGGGCACAATGGAAAGGTGGTTCTGAATAACATCGAAACACTGAACGTTGAACAGCAATCGGCGCAATGGCGTGATTTTCCAGCAGTTCTAACTGAGGCATGCGGTGCACATCAGAGTGTGATTTACAAAGATCGTCTTTTTATTTTAGGAGGACGTGACTTGAAGAACATGAAAGATAGTATTTATCAATTACTTCTTGTTCCTCCTTACTCTTGTGAATTAAAATCCCAAATGGTCCAGCAGAGAAGTTATCATGGAGCAGCACTTGTTGATGATAAGATTGTAATTCTCGGGGGTTCGACAACTGGCTGGGCCAAAGATATTATTGACGGTGTTGAAATGTATGATATATGTAGAAATGAGTCTCAACAGATGCCACCATTGCCTTTTGCTTTGACTAGAATGGCAACAGTAAGTTGGGGTGATAATGTTGTTTTGATTGGCGGGGCATTACAAACTGGTGAAGTCATAAATACTGTTCTTATGTACAATGTACATGGAGAGATTACAATGTTGCCATCCATGAAATACAAGAGGGTGGGATGCTCTGCTATCATTACTGGAAATAGAATAGTAGTGATGGGAGGTTTAAATAAAGAACAGGGATACCTTAGTTCCGTCGAATGCTTCAGTTTTGATACATATTCGTGGGAAGAACTCCCTGCCCTGATTGAAGCTAGAGCTTTTGCAACAGTAGTAGTAAAGCCAGCTGTTTGACTTTGTTAAAATATTTTTAAACTATAAGATGAACCAATATGAATAGTTTAGTTATTGTTGTATTGGAAATATTAAAAAGAATGTTCTTAAAATTTCAGTTATTAATTACAAATATGATAGTATACTGACATTTATGAAATCAATTTTTTGTTCTTCCACTGTGCTTGTTGTTTATTTCTTGATAGTCTTGACAGTCTGGAAAGTTAATTTTAATCAGTGCAAACCCAAATCATAGAATTAGTTATTAGGATTAACCTCGTACCCAGGCCTATTTGTAAGGGGTTGCGCCAAGATGGCGATATATAAATACACTTTACTCAGCTTTTGATGTAGATAGACCTGGAACTTTGCACAAACTCTCTGCACAAAATGTCGGTCACTCCGACCCAACTTTTCTTCTTTGTAGTATTTCGAACTAATTTTTTGGTTGCATATATAGGCACTTTACCAATAATTATGAGATTGATGGCAAGGACAGCAGGACGTAAATCCCTTTTTAAACCCCACCGAAACATACAACAACATACAATAATAACAATAGTAAATTAGACTAACCTAAATTGAAATAAACTATAACTAAGACGAAAATATAAAAGAACGATCCGAACTAGAGCAGATTCTTTTGTTTGAAAGTAGTTTTATAATGATAAAGTTTTGCGTTTACAACTTTTTCAAATCTCACTTATTATTATTATTATTATTATTATTATTATTATTATTATTATTATTATTATTAGTAGTAGTAGTAGTAGTATTATTATTATTATTATTATTATTATTATTATTATTATTATTGTTATTATTATTATTATTATTATTATTAGTATTATTATTATTATTAGTATTATTATTATTATTAGTATTATTAGTATTATTATTATAATTATTCTCACTTATTATTATTATTATTATTATTATTATTATTATTATTATTATTATTATTATTATTATCATTATTCTCACTTATTATTATTATTATTATTATTATTATTATTATTATTATTATTATTATTATTATTATTATTATTATTATTATTATAATTATTCTCACTTATTATTATTATTATTATTATTATTATTATTATTATTATTATTATTATTATTACACTACTACACGTTGTTGCTGGTTGTCAATCGTATCTTGAACGCTTTACATGGAGGCACAATTCAATTCTTAACTTTCTTGCAAATACCTTACAAACTGTTAACGGTTCAAACCTCTTTGTCGATCTACCTGGATTCAAAAGCCCATCTATCCTATAACTGGTGACACGTATCGTCCAGATTTGCTATTGCATTGTTCAAACGGCCGTCTTTATGTTCTCGAACTTACTGTTGGTTTTGAATCAAACCTTCAAAACAACGTCAAACGGAAAGAAGATAAATATAGTAAAACAGCAAAGTGAACATTTTAATGATGTAAAATTTATAAATCTCTCCATGAGTTGCCTAGGTGTTTTTGCGAATGAGTGTTCTACTTTTTTAGATATGCTAGATAAGGCTGGTCTTGATAACAAGCACCAAATGTACTGCGTAAGGAAAATGATGACTATAGCTATCAGAACTACGTATTACATTTTCTTCCGCCGAAATAAGGAATGGGGAAATCCCGAATTATTAGCTTTTTGAAATATTTGTATAAAAATTTGCATGTTTTATTATATAGTCATTAGTTGTTATTATATATTATTAGTTGTGATTCAAGTAGCCAATTGTAAATTACCTTAATAAGCGAGATTTATAATTGTATATGTAGAAAAGAAAAAACATTTAATAAAGTTTCCATTATTATTATTATTATTATATATATATATATATTTATTATATGGCTTTGTAATATCCTGAGTTCTGATTGGTCAACGCACGGTCCGTAAAAATGCGTATCCGGACCACTGTCCGTCTTTTTCCGTATCCGGACCGCTGTCCCGGATGTTGATTTTGCTCGCGTGAATTTCTAAGGTTTTCACACTAAGTTTGATACAATAATTATCGAAAAACTTGAAATAGCCATATAATAAACGCTTTATTAACCTCGTTTACTCGGTCTGTACGGGAAAATATCAGTCCTCGGTCTTTTTTGTACGAACCTCGCCTGCGGCTCGGTCCGTACTGTCAAGACGTCGGTCTGATATTTTCCCGTACAGACCTCGTTCTCAGTTAGATTTGCATAATAATGAGGAATATATATATATATATAGTTCAATCTACAGACACGGTGTTTCGCTGTACAACAGCTCATCAGTGTAGCTTGGAACAATCTGAATGAATTTCATCAATTACTTATACACATGCGATTGTCGGTGACAACCGCATGTGGGACAGCATCGGTGAAGTACATTCAGATAGCGTGAAGTGCGCATGGGCCCAGAGTGCTCAAACTTCCACAAGGGTAGTGAGCGTTGCATTATCGCTAATAGTACCCACGGCAACTTCACAGAGTGCTATATATATATATATATATAATTTTTCTAACAAGACCGCGCTTCCCTCCTGGTATTTCAATTGCAACTATTTTAACCAGTATATTTTACTTGGATTACACTAGTAAAGGGCTGAGAATCTCCATGTAATCGGCCCCTAAGTATGGTTATTAATGTATCATTCAAATCCAAGCGTGCCCCCCGGTACACCGCTGGGCATTTGACACAGTGGACCTTCCCAGGGGTGGGGCATCAGATATATACTATTATTCCAATATTCCGAGCCTTGTTCTTTTTTCTTTTTTTTTTTGCTCAGCACAAAGGCAATTGGGGGGATAGGTAATTGAATTGTGTCCCTCTCCCTCTAGTATTTATTATCAACGGATTCAACGCGTAGTTTGGACTGTCTGTCTGTTGCCTGTTGCACTCGATTATGTAAGAGTTTAAAACGAAAGACATGGAGCTTGTTGCGTCTTGGTTGAAAAGCAAACGTGTGGAGAGTTTAGTAGAGGTGTTTGAAATAGTGCTGATAATAAGATGCTGATTCTTATATTGTGAATCGTTCAGCAACAGATAAAAGTAGAGCACAACTTTCCCCGGCGTGAGGAATTTGCCCCAGATTTTTGGTCCCGCCGCGGGCCATTTTCACCTGTTTTTCATTCCCACTGCAGGAAATTAGCACCAATTTTCGGAAAATTATCATATGCCCGAGGGTTGGCCCGGGCGGGGGATGGGCACGCTTAATTGAAAATTTTGATTTTTGTTGCATTAAAAAACATTGTCGTATATTTGAAGTTTGCTATTACCCTTTAATGGTACGAGTGCAATGAAGCATTTTATTCATTCGTACATGTGTATATATGTAGGTCTGGTGAGCTAACCTGGTTAGCGGAATGGCTCGTTTCTTTATAAACATCCCCCTAATAGATCGTTTGCACACGACGTCACGTTCGCCATCTTGATTGATTTTTCTGTTAGCAAACACTGCTGACAAACCGCTGACTGCCATGTTTGTTTGGTACAAGTTTTGAAAATTAACTGGAAATCATATTATTAGTGTTAATAACATACAAAAATACAAAAAACATTTACTGAAAATAAACTGACACAATGCGACTTGTAGCCCAACAAGTACTTGTGACACACGTACGGATTGACTAGTTCCCAGGCGTATAAATATCGAAAACAACCTCGGTCTACCATCTGAGTTCCAGTGACTCAATGGTGAGATCGTCCGGCTGGCATTCGGAAGGTTGTGGTTCGAGTCCCATCTGGAGCTCAGAGTTTTCTCTCTGAGTTTAACTTACGACAGCTTCTACAGCAAAAGATATACGAAAAAAAACCTTTAACTGGAAATCAACCAAGATAGCATCCAATGTCACGTGATTGCAAACGATCTATACCCCGCTGACGGAGGTATGCAGTCGGCTGAGTGCCTTTTAGGTTAAAAGACAGCAACAAGAAAACTCACTACTCTAACTTTCCGATTACTCTTTAACGATTAACGGCCACATTATTCAGGCATCGATTTTGATGACGTCACGCGAAAAACAGTATTGGCTGGTTATGGTTTGAATACGTTGGTAATAATTTATAGGTTGTTTTTTTCTCGTTCTTATAGGCTAAAGGTCAGCGCTACGAACTAGGAGACTTTGTTATAAAAATTGGCCAAGTAACAGTCGGTGTAAGTTTCAAGGGAGTGCTTGTTGAGGTGAGTAGCTGTTGCAAAATAATGACGTTTTATTATACTCTCACAAAATAACCGTCCAATCAAACGTCTACATGTGGTGAGTACCACTGATCTCTATATAAACTGGATAGGCCATTCGCTATGGCCAGCAGTCAAACATTTTGTGACAGTCGCCGCCATCTTACGTAGTGGAACATATGACGCATTGCGGCCTTAGAACTTGTTCCCAATCCCAAAGTTGACTAGCATAAGCAATCTTGACGTCAGCACGGTCAGATTATCCGGGGGGAAGAATATTAAGTACTCTGTGCCGGGGGAGTCGGAAAAGCCGTAAAGCAAACAACAGATGCCGGTTCGTTTAGTTTTCACTGTTTAACAACAAATACAGTCAAAAGATGGCAAGTACACAACACGAAATATTGTTAAGGCATTAAGATTACCAACCTCGTCCCCAGGTCATTTTGCCTCCACGTCGGGATGTCGGCGAAAATGGCCCTGGCATCGGCTGGTCGATTCTATAATCTGATTGGCCGGTTTAAGAACCCGATTAATTCAGATAGAGTATAATTTATTCAGGAAATTTGAATTGCAATGGGATCCACTCTGCAAAGTTTACTCAAAGAATGGAAACGATAGCTTTGGTTATAGTCAAGAACAACATTAGATGTATGTTTGTTCATGACATTTACATGTCTTCTGGATAATCGTGGGAGTATCATGATGAATAATGCTAGCCCAGTTGCTTTTCTGGTGAAGGCTTCACATGAGTGACTCGACAAAGCGTTGAATATTTCTATTTATTATTCATGCATACGTATTATACAAAGAGCAAAACACAAAAGCCGCATAAATTTTCTTGCCATAACACCCCAAAATTCTGGGTGTCACGTGACCAGCCGATGCCAGGGCCATTTTCGCCGACCTCCCGACGTGGAGGCAAAATGCCCTGGGTACGAGGTTGTAAGATTACTATAAAAGGTACAATTTAAGACTTGAATTTAAGAATTGAATTCTTCGTGGATTTTATAGTCTGTTTTACAGTTTATATTATCGTGAAGTTTCTTCGTTGTCGGCACTGAAGAGAAACAACGAAATTTAAATGTTTTACAGCTCAATAACAGAAACAAATGCAAGAAATTAGCGTCTTAAACCTTATTAAAGGGCATAAGACTCGAAAATTAAGTTTGTCTTATTGAAAAGAATATTTAAAATGATAAAATAACATCTTTTGCAGTTTTTGGTTTCCTTGCTTCGTTTTTGAGATATTCCAGCTTGTTTGATATGCAAATGACACAACTTTCTACGTCACATGTGCATAATGAGTTATCAGAAAAGGTTACATATCTTTGCTATTATGAAAACATGGGTTTAAGTCAAAGGAAGCGTGTGCGTGTTTCTACCTACAACACCAAACATGTAGAATTCCAAGTGATTTCGTTTCACAATAGCAAAGATATGTAACCTTCTCTCGGTAACTCATATACTCATTATGCACATGTGACGTAGAAAGTTGTGTCATTTGCATATCAAACAAACTGGAATATCTCAAAAACGAAGCAAGGAAACCAAAAACTGCAAAAGATGTTATTTTAACATTTGAAATGTTCTTTTCAATAAGACAAACTTAATTTTCGAGTCATATGCCCTTTAAGTACTTCTTGTGTCCTTACATTCGTTTAAATTTTCTTAAAATAACTCTTTTCGTCTGTTTTCAATCTACGAAAGCTTATGAACTTTAGTGGCGGCCATCTTGGGTAGTGGTCACGTCATCATACAACTGGCACGCAAAATCCGGCCCAATGCCCCATCCAGTTTTATTGAGATCATGCAGTGCTTCACTCGCGTTTTTCGATCCGATTGGACTGTCAATCTGCTTCATGTAAATGGGGCCTATTGGCCTAATACGTCGATTCGATATGTCGCCGTTAGGTGGAGTACCTTCCTTGCCTCGTGGCATCTCAGTGCTGGAGCTTACTTCAAGAGTTTATCGAAGGAATCACTGGCATTGCTGTCGCCATGCCCCCGTTGCCAGGCAAGAAGAGCGACAGCAAGTTCACGCCATCCGACACTATTGGTCAATACTTGGAGCATTTTACAAAATGGAAAAAGACCAGTGGCCCTTCGATTCTTGACCTGAAACGGGAATAGTGACAACAGAAGTAGACATGCATCTTTCTTAACGAGGTATCCAAAATTAGTGTTTTTTTGCCTGCACGTAAAATCTCACAAGTTGTTGTGCAAGGTCGTTGCGTAAACGAAGTACTTTCTATATAGGTTCGGTAACCGGAACTCGTTCGGGAAAAACTAAAGGTCCGGCAATCGATTCTAATATCAGCGTTTATCATTCATTTCGTTTCTATCCTGCATTCTGATTGGTTAATTCACCTGCAAATAACTGAGTGCAAATAATTTTTTGCTGCAAATAATGTTATGAGCATGCGCACTAGCAATGGCGCGGCTGACTGCAAATCATTTTCGTAAACATGGCGGCTAGTTCTTCAGCTATCCGAGGAACTAATCGAGAGTATTTGGAAGCATTCATAACGACAATGTACTTTAGAAAAGAAATAGTTAAAAGGAAGATTTAGTGAGATAAAAAGCAACACTCGTGCCAACAAAATGTAAGTTTTACGAAGATTTTAGTATGCCGAAGACACAGAGAAGAGTGGCGATCTCTAACTTCAGGCATTTCAGATTTTTAACTATTTTATGAATGATAAATGAATTATTGAACTCGTCTATCGCAAAATATCATGATTTGTCAGTGTCTCGCTACCAGTTATTTGCCTCTGCCTTCGGCATCGGCAAATAACTAGTAGCTCGCCACTGACAAATCATGATATTTTGCTCAGACCCGTCCAATAATTGATAAGTATTTAGGGTATTGAATTCACAATTTTTTTGCGATTTTCTTGTTTTTCTTTTGTAAACAAAATGGCTGGCAAAATCCGTAAACGACCAGTCGATTACGGAAAATAATCGCCGGCACGTGACGCGCCTCGGCCAATGAGAGCACACGATTTCAACGGAAGTAACTTGTACCTTATAATAAGGTTTATTAACACTTTGAAGCCTGACGACGAGTCTTTAAGGTTTATTCTGGCTAACGCAAGACAATTTTATTCAGCATAGGGAGAGGTCCAGGCCTCAAAGTGTTAAAGACAGTAAGTTGAAGATGTGTATATGTTCATAATGCCGTCTGTTAGTCTTCAATGTTGACGTCATATCGTCAAAATCAGGTCAATTAAGAAATGGTTCCATTTAACAAATAGATTCCATTTTGCCGTTGTCTGTTCAGTTATAGATGTACAGATGACGTCACAACGTGGTAAGAACAAAAAAGTGGCCCACGAGACGCAATCGAGTGGGTCACTGATGTTCTTACCACGTTGTGACGTCTTCTGTGCATCTATAACTGAACAGACAACCAAAAAAATGGAATCTATTTGTTTTATACAATATAAAAGTTACACAATACTTCTTGCTGGATTTTGGGGCATGAAGAAAGAAAAAAGCAAGTCAGCTGACGTGATCCGACGTGATCCATGTGTCTGTCCTCTAATAGATCATTGGCAAGAACCAATATGAAAACACGCATAGCAACCTGAGTATTGTATAAAACTCGATGGAGCACGCCAAGCCATGATAGATGCACGTGGGAAGTTCGAAGAGCACGAAAAAAGCGTCAGAGTTGGTCGAAGCGTAGCCGAGAACAACTCGAGATTTTTGAGTGCTCTCCAACTTCCCAAGTGCATCCGTAACTCAATGGAGCACGCCAAACCATGAACCGTTTCTTTTATAACAGAGAATCAGACACAAAACAAGGGAAAACGATATTTATTTCGCGGATTAAAATGAGTTTCTCATTACGTTTGAAACTACCGTGCTCCATCGAGTCATGAAGCACGCTTGGTAGCCAATCAGAAACGCCGTTGTATTACAACTATGTTATAAAATTAATTGACGATATGGCGTCAAATTTGAAAAAAAATTCTGCTGTACATCAAAATTAAGTCGTTATTCAAACTCAAAATGGCGGCGTAAAATACGATATGATGACGTCATTCCTCAAGTGCGAGAGTATATATCGTGAAACTATCAACGTTTTGAAACCTGGCATTTGAATGACTTTCATTTACAAGTAATGTATTTTTTGACAGAAGTTCCCTTTTACAGTTGATTTCACATTACTTTTCCGCTTTTTCAGTGTTGCGAAGTTCGTTGGGAAGTTCAGATATCCTCGGTCGGTAGTTCGGAATTATGTTGCCACGGTTGAAGAATTATCCAATCATAATGAGCTTTGCTCCAAAGCTCGCAATTTGATTGGATAATTGTTCAACCTTGACAACGTAATTCCGAACGAATATCTGAACTTCTCAACGAACTTCGTAACACAAGCGGAAAAGTAATGTGACATCAACTGTAATCGTACCCTGCGAGTCAGAGCCCCTTTCCGACCTACGCAGGCTTCGGGGGAAAGTGGGCTCTGCTAACAAACTCGATATTTCTTTTTGAGCATGCGTGAACGGTTGCCTACTTGCTATTTTCCTGCTTACGGGTGCTCATAAACTAGAACTTGTTTAACCAGTTTAAAACCTGACTGACTCGCCCCAAACTTGGACGAAGATTGTTGGCAGAGCCCACTTTCCCGCTTTTGGACTCTCAAACTTGTATTTTCCATTTTTCAAGAAACTGCGTGGAGTCACCTTAAACGTTAAAGCTTCACGAGCGATGTTAAATTCTTTTTCACACGAGTGAACATTGACTAGCCATCTTACTCATGACTCTTCTGCAATAAAATCAATTTTTTTACTTAATTTATCGAAAAAGAAGCTTCAAGAGTTAGAAAACAAAATACTCATTAGTATGCGATGTAAACGGTGTGATAAGTGGTTATCACACTCTGCCATTCAAATGCGTATGATACTGTATATGCATACTAATCAGTTGAATAAAGGATTTAAAGTGCCTGTGAAGCGAAAATTAACTTTGTCTCATTTGAAAGAACACTTAAAATGACCTGAAATGACAGAGTAACATCTCTTGCAGTTTTTCGTTTTCTTGCTTCTTTTCTGAGATATTTCAGTTTGTTTGATACGCAAATTAAACATTTTGACGTCACACGTGCATAATGCGTTATCGAAAAATGTTATATATTATATCTTGCTATAATACCATGATCGCCTCGGATTCTTTTGTTCTCCGAGGGAATGTAAACCTCGTATTTCCCTCATTGCTCATGCAAGAGGGAAATTTATCCTTTGTCTTCTAATTTTCCCGTGCATGTTGATGAGGGAAAATTAGAAGACAAAGAAATTTATCTTTTGTCTTCTTCTAAATTTCCCGCTTGCATATATTTTCCCTCATCAACATGCACGGGAAAATTAGATGCAACTTCTCTGATCAACCGCGTAAATTTCCTGTCGGTAAGATTCTCAAAGTTTTCCTCGGCGATCATAATATTACAAACTAATAACATGACTTTTCGGGAAATTAGCGATTAAATTTCCCCTTTGCCTCGGGAAGATTTGTAAAAGTCCTCGGGCCGCCTCGGCTGCGGGAAATTTAATCGCTAATTTCCCTCAAGTCATGTTATTACTTATAATTATCATCTGTGATCCTTTCCCTTTGCTTCTTTGCAAGCAGATTGCAACTTGGCTTTGATTTGATGATTTTGATCAGGATGAGATCGATCATCATCAGTTAATGTTTTCTCAAATTTTGTCAGAATCTTGATGCAAACTACGAGAAACGTTTAAAGAAAAAAAAACCCAACTCATCAATTGATGTATGGAATAAAAGTGTGCCATTACATGTAAGTCAGATTCAACTGTGCACAGAACTTTTCTGTTTTGTCTGCCATTAGACAGTAAAATGATAAAGGGGCAGCATTTGAAACACCCATGATGTACACAGAGCACATTAGAAATAAAAGAAACAAATGAAATGATATTCAAATGCATCATTGTTCTACTCACAAAATTACTAAACATTCTAGACTGAAATCTTTTGCAAACATTTTTGTTTTGAGCATTATACTGTAGTTTAGCAAATACTACCAAAACCAGTACTGTACAGTATTTAGAGTGTCTTTTCTGGAAGAAAAATGGTTTGGAAGGTGGCCAAATGTTTATGTTTTGTGACGTCAATGGCTCAGGAATGCAGTGTGGCATGTGAACGAATTTAACAAAATCAACGAATTCTGTTGAACAAGATTTTTTTTTGAACGGAGGGTACTACAGTATCACATTTATTTTACACTCAGTTCAAAATCAACGGAATTTGTCTATTTCATTGAATTCATTCACATGCACTTTTTTTCTTCTGGGAAAACACTCTACTGATTTTGGTAGTACAGTACTGTATCAGTGTTTGGATGGGTGACAACCTAAGCTTCATGCAAGTAGAGTTGTTACTTGTTACTTGTTAGTTCCTTCGTGCGCCTCAAGGATTTTTCGTAGGCTTCTCTGGTTTTCCTCCCTCCCTCCATCAAAATCAACACCGTAGTTTCCCCAGTTAATTCTACAAACTAGCTCCATCAAGAGGTGAGGGCCATTGAGTTATCAGTATCTAAATACTGTCATATGTCACCCTCAATAAATAAATAGAGAATAATACATGGATGTGCGGAAATATGAAATTTATTTCGAGTGTTGACCAGGATATCTCATGAGTGAGCGAAGCGAACGAGTGACATATCCTGGTCAACACGAGAAATAAATTTCATATTTCCAAGCATCCATGTATTGTTCTGTTTATTATATAAAAAAATTGTCCTATTGCCTTGCAAAAATTGCATTAAACTATAATGCTGATTCAGCGATAATCGTCACATGTGCAATTATCATAAATAATCGCACATGTGAGATTATCACTTTTATTAGTGGCGAGGTATCATCGGTTACAAAATATGAAGCTTAACCATCTAATATAACCATCCCACATGCGGGATGTTAATCTTGAACACATAAAGCTAAAAATCCTAGAGGGGTGTTGTGGTCGGGGTCTGAGAGGAGGCACATTTTTCCGGAGGGTTGTGGTTAGGTTTAGGGTTTCCGGGGGGCGTGATTACCGGGGGGTGGTATGGGGGTGAGGATTCGTTTTAAAAGGTTGTCCAATCAGATGGTGGTTTTAATGTTGGTTAAGCTTCATAATTTGAAGGTAATGATACCTCTAGTGGCGGAAAAATCAATAAAACACTCTATTTTATATAATAAAGTCACTTTACCAATCAAACACAAAATTTACTATAGTTGATTATTTGATTGATTGATTGATTGATTGATTGATTGATTAATTGATTGATTGATATTCAATACCAAACTACAGTACCTTCAGCAATTATTCATTGATTATCAAAATATATTGATTAGGTTATATTGATTGTTATTGATATCAATTTTAGTCCATTGTCAATTTCATCGATTGTATAGGCTAAGATATTGATTATGAAATCGATCAATTAATTGCCATTGATAGATATTGATTTCTGTTGGCCTAAGTAATCAGTGAAATTGATGATGATCAGAAATTGATATCTGTGAACAACAATCAATATGAATTAAGCCTTTTAACCGATTGATTTTTATAATCATTGAACAATCCATGAAAGAATATCCTATAAATTATGTAAATTCTGTGTGCGTTCTGACATGTCAGAAACAATAAAAACAGCAATAAAATGTTGAACAATACAATGTTGACGTTTATGCTACTTTAATGTCCAATGACATGAACAAATGCAAACAATAACAGCAAAACAGAACAAAAATGGGTACAAAAACATTTGAATTACAAACTATAAAAGCCGATTATCATTTAACAAAAGAGATCAACTTTATTCGGCTAAAAGTCAAAAGGTCTTATTAAATTTCTTGACTACACAAGTACACAGTCGCCGTCCCTCAATTTAGCTTCACTTAGGGGCCGTCGACAAATAGATTTCGTCCCCAATCGCGGACTTGTTCCGCGATTGTGTTGACCCCCTCCCCCCTATCATCGCGGACCAGTGGATATCTGAAACACACGAACGAGTATGTTGACCGTACTAATACTGCCATTTTGACAACGAGTATAGACACATAGCATAGTAATAGATGTAGACTCGTGGTGTATAACGAATGTTTATATTTAAATTCAGATTTCGTCCTAATTTTTCTTGTCGTCGCGGATTCAAGATTACCCCCCTCCCCCCCATCGCGGAACAAGTCCGCGATTGGGGACGAAATCTATTTGTCGACGTCCCCTTAACGTCAGCGAGCAAAGTAGCAAAGCAGTTACGCCGTAACCAATGTAGTTCATCTCTGCAAATGTTAGTTTAGTAATAAAAACCTTTTGGAAATGACAGACAAGGTTGTTTTGTGCCTCGTTCAACGTGTGCCAATGCCAATCTTCAGCTATGCGTGTGTCCCACGCGAAATCCACGCACAAAAAATCCACCGCGCTGACCGGCTGAGCGCGGGCTACAAAAGATGGCGGCCCTCACACTGGGTAAATAATACAATTTTTGTTGTTAGAAAATGCTTATAGACTTTTAAATTGAAAGCAAGAATGGGTGTTACGCGGTAAGTATTTGAAATTGACTTTGTATAATTATTTTATAGTTAAAATAACTAAAATATAAAATAAAATAACTAGTTTAAACTTTATTAATTAAGTAAATAACATAACATTTAAACATTAGTTATTAAATAGTTTTACATATTTTTAAAAATATGTAGATAAAATGGCGATATAAAAGTGTGACTAATAAATAACTAATGTTATTTTAGGTTTAATTATAAAATAACAAGTACATGTAGTTAGTTTTACTATATAAAAATAATTATACTAATAAAAATAAATATATAAATAAAAATATAAAAAATAGATAAATACTGCAAGTAAATATTTATGTATTTCATAAATAGATAAATACATATATTTCTAAATACATATATTTCTAAATACACATATTTAATAAATTATATTGAATACCATAAATACATTATAAATACATGTATTTAATAATTCCATATATTTATTTACATTTATATTTGAAGAAGAAGAATTTCAAATGAAGTTGAATCACTGCTGTAGTGAAAAGTTTTCTGACCACCCCAACCAGGAATCGAACCCAAGGTATCTGGTTTATGAATTAACATACGGTACGTACCAATGCTCCACCACTGAGCTATTGGGACTCCCGGCTGAGGCAGTCAGAAATATCCATATATTAAATATTGCACACATTACCGTAGCTCATCGGGGGTATATAATCCACCTAAATGAAGAGTTAGGTATCTTTCTCCAGGACGAAATCAGCTTGACCCAAGCCACCATAAGTTATAAACATTCAGTTGTCCTTCAGCAGCGTATATATGTGAAGAAGAAGAATTTCAAATGAAGTCGAATCACTGATGTAGAGAAAAGTTTTCTGACCGCAGTTAAACTGCCTCAGCCGGGAGTCCCAATAGCTCAGTGGTAGAGCGCTGGTACGTACCATATGTTAAACCAGAGACCTTGGATTCGATTCCCGGTTGGGCCGGTCAGAACTTTCCTCTACAGCAGTGATTCGACTTCATTTATATTCGTCTTCTTCACATATATACACTGCTGAAGGACAACTGAATATTTATATTTATTTTATGAATACATAAATATAAATTTATAATATTTTAATTATAAAATAACAGTTATTTAACCTATTCTGCATAGGATGTCTGAGGGTTCTCCCTTTAACAAGTACAATCCTCTCTCAGTCTTGCAATTGAACATTTTTATAGCCTGGAAAAGTCACTTGACTTGCCAGTTACCACTAGTAGCATTACTATAGTCAATATGTCTGACAGGTGTTAATTATTGTTATTATTATTTATTATTAATTTATTAATTATTTTACTATTATAAGCATCATTATTATTATTATAATAATAATGATGATGAAATAATGATGATAATGATGCTAAGGAATAAGATTAAGAAATAGATTCTATCTATTCTATCTAGGGGGAAAGCCTGGAAAAGTCCACTTTTCTGGGAGGTTTATATTCAGCTGTCTGCAGAAGAGGATGATGATGATGATGTGGTGGTGATGATGGTGATGATAGTGACGATTGATGTGATGGTGATAATGATGATGATGGTGATAATGATGTGGGTGATGATGATGATGTGATAGTGGTGATAACGATGGTGGTAGTGATGATGATGATAATGATGTGATGGTGATGATAGTGATGGTGGTGATGATATGATAATGTGATGGTGATTATAATGATGATCATGATCATCAGATGGTGATGATGATGATGATGATGGTGATGATGATGATGGTGGTGATGATGATGATGTTGTGATAATGTGATTATGATGATGATGATAATGATGATCAGATGGTGGTGGTGGTGATGATGGTGATGATAAAAATGATGATAAAAATGATGATCATGATGATAAAATGATGATGATAAAATGATGATGATATCATTATCTTCCTGTAAATATAAAAATAGTCACTTGGTTTGATCATGGTAGATTCTTCTAATCTAGTTTAACGTTCCCAATTTAGTGTGTGTCCTTGGCCATTATCAAGTGGTAAAAGTGGACAACAGGTGGTTGATGTATTGCAGAAGAATGTGGAATTAGCTGGAGCTCAGTGGACTGGCAGTTGGTGTGTTGACTGTGAGACTTATCAGTCAGTTTCCAGCATGGGTAAGTGCAGTGTAATATTGCAGTGGTATCAGCACTTTAAGTAATAGATAAAAGCATGAGCAGTGAATTGTATGTGATTTACAAGGCAAGCTGCAAGCGAGCCATAGTAAATCAGATACAGATCGGCTGTGAATGCTTTATTGTACTTATCAAATGGATTCATCTAAATTACCATGTTTTCAAACTAGCTTTCAAGTTAGAGTGATTTTAGCTAAGTAAATTGAGGAAAAAGTTTATGTAAATTAGGACGAATCTGTAATGTGATTTACAGATTTTGATTAAATATTCATTTCTTTTGAATTTTCTTCATGAATTTTTAAAGAATTTGATAAGTTTTCTTGTAGTATAGCAAAGTGAAAAGTTGTAAACGGATGAGATTTTTAGTAATGAAATACTGCCATTTTGGGTCGAGCTCTTTTTTCTCTGATGAAGGCCTGTGCCCATCTATTGTTAATTTTATTTATTTATTTTATTTATTTTATAAGCTTTACCACAATTCACCTATTATACAAACATGAACTGAACAAAGTCATACAATAAAAGTTTATAAAACATAATATAAGATGGTGGCAGGGTATTACCACAACAGCTTTTGGCCAATTTAACTGTGGTCCCAAATAAATTTAAGCTAGAAACATACAGTCGTTGGCACCTAAGCATGTACACCACCCGTCAAACATGTTTTATGTCAATGTCAAAGTTAAATATTTACCTTGGAAACGTATTAGGTTTTCATTCGATACATTCGAACCAATGCATTATTGTCACATGAATGTGCCCTTAGCCAATCACATCTCACCAATCCCATGGTGTTGATTTCAAAATGGTTAACTTTGGCTTGAATTTAGAACATGTTTTGATGGGCGGTGTACATGCTTAGGTGCCAACGACTGTATTTACAAAGTTATATATACAGACATCAAGCTGTAGAAACAACATGAAAGGGGTTTAGATAAGTCACGTGCCCGATTACATTTTATGCAAATCATTTTCCACGAACGAGGGTCATCTACGTTATAAGTGTTTTCCAAAGACGAATACAGTAGTACTGTAGTAATTAAATAATGATGTCTTAAAAGCTGATAGTGAGTTGTCTTTAGTTGTAATGAGTTTCGGTAGTACATTCTAGAGTGTTACATTTTATAGTTTGGAATTGGTGGAGGTCTGACATTAGACCGAATAAAACCATAAAGGGGCTAATTTTGGCCAGCTCAAGCAGGATTAACCACTTGTTAACTCATTGCTGCCTAAGATGTCTGGGAGTTCTACCTTTGACAAGTGAAATTGTCTAGCATTAGACCGAGTAAACAATAAAAAAGGCCATTTTGGGTTAGCTCGTAAGGAATGGGTTACTGGTAATTTAATAACTCTATGGAATAAATTTTGGGACATGATCAGTAAATTTTGCAAATGTTCATTATATATTTTTGAATTTGGGGCATTTTCAGGGGTCTAAAATGAAAATTTATCAATGACTATTTTAGTAGTCTAAATTTTAGATTATACAATACCCTAGTTGCTATGTGTGTTTTCATTGGTTGTTGCCCATGATCTATCAGAGGACAGACACATGGACACGTCAGGTCACGTCAGCTGACTTGCTTTTTTCCCCTTCATGCCCCAAAATCCGGCAAGAGTTTCGATAAAAACCTTTTAAATTTTTGTATTGTATAAAACAAATAGATTCCATTTTTTGTTGTCTGTTCAGTTATAGATGTACAGAAGACGTCACAACGTGGTAAGAACATCAGTGACCCACTTGACTGCGTCTCGTTGGCCACTTTTTTGTTCTTACCACGTTGTGACGTCTTCTGTACATCTATAACTGAACAGACAACAAAAAATGGAATCTATTTGGTAAATATTATATGAGATGTGACATCACATTAGTGACTAATGTCAACCAAATTGTATATATTTTGAGCAAAGTGAAAAGGTGGTAAACTTCTGAAATTTTTAGTAATGAAATACTGCTGTTTCAAGTGGAGCCTTTTACCAAGCTTGTGTGAATAATGATGTTGATGATGTTGATGATGTTGATGATGATGATGTTGATGATGTTGATGATGTTGAAGATGAAGATAATGATAATGATGATGATGATGATGAAGATGGATTGGTGATGATGATAATGATGATGATATGTTGATGGTGTACAGTCATGTACAGGTGTATATTCAATAATTCCTGTTTGTACCTGTAGGTAGTCCAGCAAAGATTTTACATATTGTACACAGTACAGAGTTTCCAATGTCCACCTTTGCATCTTTGGAGAATGGCTCTTGTCTTGTGGCAGATAAAGGATTTGACAGTGTGGTTCCAAAGCTCAAAGGCTTCTACGAACCAAGAAAGGGAGCCAAAATTGAGGTACTGTACAGCAGGTGTCAATCAAACATATATAATGTAACAGATGGTCTTGCATGGGTGGTTAATTCTACGAATCAGGGCTGTGATAATTATACAAATAAGTTTTTTGTAAAACCATAATTATCAATAATATATTATCAATAAATAAACAGCAAGCACACTGAAACAATTAGAAATTGTCAAATTGGTTTAATAAACGTCAGTTCTACCATTTGTAATTGATAACAGAAATTTAACAACATTCTTTTTAAGATTTTTGATACAACAATAACTAAACTATTCATATTGATTATTCATTCATCTTATAGTAAAAAAAACATTTTAACAAAATTAAACAGCCGGCTTTACTACCGCTGTTGCAAAACTTCTAGCTTCAATCAGGGGAGGAAGTTCTTCCCACGAATATGTATCAAAACTGAAGCATTCGACTGAATTAAGAAATCCTTGTTCATCATTATAACCTCCCATCACTACTATATTATTTCCAGTAATGATGGCGCAGCATCCCTCCCTCTTGTGTTTCATGGATGGCAACATTGTAATCTCTCCATGTACGTTGTACATAAGAACAGTATTTATGACTTCACCCGTTTGTAATTGCCCGCCGAGCAAAACAACGCTATCGCCAAAACTTACTGTTGCCATTCTAGCCAAAGCAAAAGGCAATGGAGGCATCTCTTTGGACTCATTTCTACATATATCATACATTTCAACACCGTCAATAATATCTTCATCCTCGTCAGTTGTTGAACCCCCGAGAATTACAATCTTATCATCAACAAGTGCTGCTCCATGATAATTTCTCTGTTGGACCATTTGGGATTTTAATTCACAAGAGTAAGAAGGAACAAGAAGTAATTGATAAATACTATCCCAAATGTTCTCTTCGTCATGTCCCCCCATAATGAAAAGACGATCTTTGTAAACCACACTCTGATGTCTACTGCATGCCTTAGTTAGAACTGCTGGAACCGATTGCTGCTCAACGTTCAGTGTTTCGATGTTATTCAGGTCCACCTTTCCATTGTAACCTCCCAGAACAATTAGCTGATTTTCATAAAAGACTGAAGATGCTCCTGAACGAATTTCCTTCATTGGTTGTAAGCGTTCCCACGTTCGCGTTGACCATCTGAACCGCTCTACGGAATTCAATCTTAAAGAATCGCTCGCTCTTCCACCAGCAATGAAAATGTCTTCTTTTACGTTGCAAGAATCTGCTTCAAGTTGATCTCGAGTAGAACTCCTTGGATGTTTCATCTCAGAGTTCATACGGCGCATTTGATCGTTTAGTTCATCTAAACGTGTCTTCATCTCGTCTCTCTGTTTCTTCATCTCGTCTCTCTGTGTCTTCATCTCCTCTCTCTGTGTCTTCATCTCGTCTCTCTGTGTCTTCATCTCGTCACTCTGTTTCTTCGTCTCGTCTCTCTGTGTCTTCATCTCGTCTCTCTCTTTCTTCATCTCGTCTCTCTGTGTCTTCATCTCATCTCTCTCCTTCCTCACGTTGTCATAATCAACCCAATTCACCTTTCTATAAGAACAATCTTCAGTATGATGAATTCTTTCATGTTTATTCATCAGAAAGCCACATCCATCGTTCGAGCACACAACTGGTGCAAAACCACAGCTGTCGATGTGAGTTTGAAGATGTTCTAGTTGAACAACCTCTGTACATCCTCGATCAACATATTCACAGTGAATCGACAATTTCAACAATTGTTTGGTCAAGTATCTTGCTGGCTTTTTCACTGTCTCCAACGTCAATTCTTCCATACAAGAAGGACATGTCTGGAAGTTGTCCAGGTGTCTCTCAATACATGGCCGGCAGAAATGATGTTCATTATTTTGACATTGAACTGGCTCCTTCAGCACGTTCAGACAGATTGCACAATGGAGATCTTCATCGACAACGTCCACGAAGCGAATGTCGTCAAAGCCTTGATCAAGATTCTCCATTCTTCATCTTCTTCGGTACTAACATTCTGATGGATTGTAATTGGTACTGCCAAGACGTACTCCACTAAAGTTTAAGAAACAGAAGCTCGTTTAAAGAGGAACAGATCAAGTGAAATGCTTCGTTCACAAATCACTCCCACATCACTTTCGTTTTCAATCTTGTGTTTCAAGTTTGAAAAGTCATGACCCGACTTCCTTTTATGGCTGACACGCTTGAAAAGACTTGGCTTCCTTGCATACTGATTCAGCTCATGCAATAAATGTGTACTGTATTAAATCAAGCAACCTTTAAATGTTGTCTATGAAACGATTAGGTACAAACTCTCGACCTCTACTCCACTGTCATTGCACAGTTCACCGTGGTGCTACACATGCATGTGCTCACCGCGCTGTTGCGTTGTTACTTTCCGTCTCTCGCTAGCACCCTCCCCCAACGCACAAATAAGTTTTTTGTAAAAACATAATTATCAATAAATAAACAACAAGCACACTGAAAGCATGGCCGTAGGAACCAGGGGTGCAAGTTGGGCTAGCGCCCCCCCTAATCGCCAGAAGGAGGGGGCTAAGTAAGCCCCCTAAAAAGTAGACGTGAAAGCACGAGTTTTTTCTGCTGCCAGTCACGATTGGAAATGGCGGCTGTCGAGGCTTGCGAAATACGGGCTGACCCGTATTAGCTACGCATGCGTAGAAGGAATATCTTGCGTGTAAACGTCATCAATCGGCCGACAGGCTGCACACTTCAGCGAGGACACCTCGAGCTCAAAGTCAAACATCTCCGCTCAAAATCGTCGCTCGACCATAATTTCTCCACGAGCGCATTGCACGAATGTTGGGCTTGCCATAGAATACGGTTTGTTGACAACTCGTGGAATTTTCGCGATGTACGAAATCATTACGCTTCTCAAATTCATCAGTTTCAAATGTCCTCAGAACTCACTTGAGCCAGCACGCACGTGGACTGCGAACTGCCCCATGAAAGTGACCGATTTTCTATGCGATTTCCGATCGTGTAGCGCAGACGTATGGCGCAGAGGAAGATTCAATCTTTCTTTGTCCCGGCTCCACGGCAAGACTATAGCAAGATACAGATACTGAAGTTGGTAAGTTAACCAAGATAACTTTACAGTTATAGCTACTGATGCGAAAGAACCTCGCAGTCATTGGAAATGTTATGCATCACCAATGCTTTAATATACTGATAAAGCTTGCGCGCTTCCCGCCCTTCTCGCTATACGATGCCCTTTCATAAAACTTCTGTTTTCTCCTGGAAAGAAGTAAAGGTAAACTAAAATGATGTTGTTTATGATCATAATATTTTGTTGTGAAACTGACCCCAAAATGCAGGAAAACGCGTTTCAGAGAGTTAGAAATAAAAATTTTTCCGGGGGAGCATGCCCCTGGACCCCCCCTAGAGGGTTCTCGCGCCTTCGCCGCTCGCCCCCCCCCCCCCCTAACCTGAAACATCTTCCTACGGCCCTGACTGAAAGAATTATAATTTGTCAAGTTGGTTTAATAAACGTCAGTTCTACCATTTGTAATTGATAACAGAAATTTAACAACATTCTTCTTAAGATTTTTGATACAACAATAACTAAACTATTCATATTGATTATTCGTTCATCTTATAGTAAAAAACACACATTTTAATAAAGTCAAACAGCTGGCTTTACTACCGCTGTTGGAAAATGTCTGGCTTCAATCAGAGGAGGGAGTTCTTCCCACAAATATGTATCAAAACTGAAGCATTCAACGGAATTAAGGAACTCTTGTTCTTTATTCCAACCTCCCATCACTACTATTTTATTTCCAGTAATGACGGCAGAGCATCCCACTCTCTTGTGTTTCATGGATGGCAACATTGTAATCTCTCCATGTACGTTGTACATAAGAACAGTATTTATGACTTCACCAGTTAGTAATTGCCCACCGAGCAAAACAACGCTATCATCCCAACTTACTGTTGCCATTCCACACAAAGCAAGAGGTAATGGAGGCATCTGTTGAGACTCATTTCTACATATATCATACATTTCAACACCGTCAGTAATAATTTTTCCCTTGCCAGTTGTTGAACCCCCGAGAATTACAATCTTATCATCAACAAGTGGTGCTCCATGATATTTTCTCCGTTGGACCATTTGGGATTTTAATTCACAAGAGTAAGGAGGAACAAGAAGTAGTTGATAAATGCTATCCGAAGAGTTCTCCTTGTCATGTCCCCCCAAAATGAAAAGACGATCTTTGTAAACCACACTCTGATGTGCACTGCATGCCTTAGTTAGAACTGCTGGAAAATCACGCCATTGCGCCGATTGCGGCTCAACGTTCAGTGTTTCGATGGTATTCAGGTACACCATTCCATTGTGCCCTCCAACGACAATCATCTGATTTTCATAAAAGACTGAAGATGCTCCAGAACGAATTTCTTTCATTGGTTGTAAGCGTTCCCACGTTCGCGTTGACCATCTGAACCTCTCTACAGAGTTCAGTCGCAAGGAATCGCGGGCTTTGCCACCAGCAATGAAGATGTCTTCTTTTACGCTGCAAGCATCTGCTGCAAGTTGATCTCGAGTAGAACTCAAAGGGTGTTTCATCTCACACTTCATACGGCGCATTTGATCGTTTAGTTCGTCTAAACGTGTCTTCATCTCGTCTCTCTGTGTCTTCATCTCCTCTCTCTGTGTCTTCATCTCCTCACTCTTTTTCTTCGTCTCGTCTCTCTGTGTCTTCATCTCGTCTCTCTGTGTCTTCATCTCCTCACTCTGTTTCTTCGTCTCGTCTCTCTGTGTCTTCATCTCGTCTCTCTGTGACTTCATCTCGTCTCTCTCCTTTCTCACGTCGTCATGATCAACCCAATTCACCTTTCTATAAGAACAATCTTCACTTTCATGATGAGTTCTTTCATGTTTATTCATCAGCAAGCCACATCCATCGTTCGAGCACACAACTGGTGCATAACCACAGCTGTCGATGTGAATTTGAAGATGTTCTAGTTGAACAACCTCTGCACATCCTCGATCAACATATTCACAGTGAATCGACAATTTCAACAATTGTTTGGTCAAGTATCTTGCTGGCTTTTTCACTGTCTCCAACGTCAATTCTTCCATACAAGAAGGACATGTCTGGAAGTTGTCCAGGTGTCTCTCAATACATGGCCGGCAGAAATGATGTTCATTATTTTTACATTGAACTGGCTCCTTCAGCACGTTCAGACAGATTGCACAATGGAGATCTTCATCGACAACGTCCACGAAGCGAATGTCGTCAAAGCCTTGATCAAGATTCTCCATTCTTCATCTTCTTCGGTACTAACATTCTGATGGATTGTAATTTTGTACTGTCAAGACGTACTCCACTAAAGTTTAAGAAACAGAAGCTCGTTTAAAGAGGAACAGATCAAGTGAAATGCTTCGTTCACACATCACTTTCGTTTTCAATCTTGTGTTTCAAGTTTGGAATGTCATGACCCGACTTCCTTTTATGGCTGACACGCTTGAAAAGACTTGGCTTCCTTGCATACTGATTCAGCTCATGCAATAAATGTGTACTGTATTAAATCAAGCAACCTTTGAATGTTGTCTGTGAAACGATTAGGTACAAACTCTCGACCTCTACTCCACTGCCATTGCACAGTTCACCGTGGTGCACAGTTCTCGCTAGCATCCTCCCCCAACGCACAAATAAGTTTTTTGTAAAAACATAATTATCAATAAATAAACAACAAGCACACTGAAAGCATGGCCGTAGAACCAGGGGGGGCAAGTTGGGCTAGCGCCCCCCTAATCGCCAGAAGGAGGGGGCTAAGCCCCCTCTAAAAATTAGACGTGAAAGCACGAGTTTTTTCTGCTGCCAGTCACGATCGGAAATGGCGGCTGTCGAGGCTCGCGAAATACGGGCTGACCCGTATTAGCTACGCATGCGTAGAACGAATATGTTGCGTGTAAACGTCATCAATACACGGCCGACGTGCTGCACACTTCAGCGAGGACACCCCGAGCTCAAAGTCAAACATCTCCGCTCAAAATCGTCGCTCGACCATAATTTCTCCACGAGCGCATAGCACGAATGTTGGGTTTGCCATAGAATACGGTTTGTTGACAACTCGTGGAATTTTCGCGATGTACGAAGCCATTACCCTTCTCAAATTCATCAGTTTCAAATGTCCTCAGAACTCACTTGAGCCAGCACGCACGTGGACTGCGAACTGCCCCATGAAAGTGGCCGATTTTCTATGCGATTTCCGATCGTGTAGCGCAGACGTATGGCGCAGAGGAAGATTCAATCTTTCTTTGCCCCGGCTCCACGGCAAGACTAGCAAGATACAGATACTGAAGTTGGTAAGTTAGCCAAGATAACTTTACAGTTATAGCTACTGATGCGAAAGAACCTCGCAGTCATTGGAAATGTTATGCATCACCAATGCTTTAATATACTGATAAAGCTTGCGCGCTTCCCGCCCTCTCGCTATATAGGATGTCCTTTCATAAAAATTCTGCTTTCTCCTGGAAAGAAGTAAAGGTAAACTAAAATGATGTTGTTTATGATCATAATATTTTGTTGTAAAACTGACCCCAAAATGCAGGAAAACGCGTTTCAGAGAGTTAAGGGTCGTTTACATGAATCCGGATTGAGTTTCAATCCGGATTGAAAAGCGAAAGTCAATCCGTGTTTACATGGGAATTGGGTTTCTGGATTGAAATCCGTAAATATTTGAAAACACGCATGCATTGTTTGTTCTAGTCCTCTTTGTCACGTTTTTCATTCCGGAATGAAACTCGCACCGCCTTTACATGATTCCAGAACGAAATTTCAATCCGGAATGAGATTTCAATCCGGAATGAGAACTGGATTGAACTCAATCCAGAATGAGCTAATCTCAATCCGGATTCATGTAAACAGATAAAGGGGTTTGGTCAGAAGCGGAATGAGTTCAATCCCGATTGAAACTCAATCCGGATTCATGTAAACGGCCCCTTAGAAATCAAAAATTTTCCGGGGGAGCATGCCCCTGGACCCCCTTAGAGGGTTCTCGCGCCTTCGCCGCTCGGCCCCCCCTAACCTGAAAAATCTTCCTACGGCCCTGACCGATAGAATTATAATTTGTCGAGTTGGTTTAATAAACGCCAGTTCTACCATTTGTTATTGATAACAGAAATTTAACAACATTCTTCTTAAGATTTTTGATACAACAATAACTAAACTATTCATATTGATTATTCGTTCATCTTATAGTAAAAAACACACATTTTAATAAAGTCAAACAGCTGGTTTTACTACCGCTGTTGGAAAATATCTGGCTTCAATCAGAGGAGGGAGTTCTTCCCACAAATATGTATCAAAACTGAAGCATTCAACGGAATTAAGGAACTCTTGTTCTTTATTCCAACCTCCCATCACTACTATTCTATTTCCAGTAATGACGGCAGAGCATCCCACTCTCTTGTGTTTCATGGCTGGCAACATTGTAATCTCGCCACGCACGTTGTACATAAGAACAGTATTTATGACTTCACCCGCTTGTAATTGCCCACCGAGCAAAACAACGCTATCATCCCAACTTACTGTTGCCATTCCACACAAAGCAAGAGGTAATGGAGGCATCTGTTGAGACTCATTTCTACATATATCATACATTTCAACACCGTCAGTAATAATTTTTCCCTTGCCAGTTGTTGAACCCCCGAGAATTACAATCTTATCATCAACAAGTGCTGCTCCATGATAATTTCTCCGTTGGACCATTTGGGATTTTAATTCACAAGAGTAAGGAGGAACAAGAAGTAGTTGATAAATGCTATCCCAAGCGTTATCCTTGTCATGTCCCCCCATAATGAAAAGACGATCTTTGTAAACCACACTCTGATGTCTACTGCATGCCTTAGTTAGAACTGCTGGAATGTCATTGCGCCATTGCGCCGATTGCTGCTCAACGTTCAGTGTTTCGATGTTATTCAGGTCCACCTTTCTATTGTGCCCTCCAACGACGATCATCTGATTTTTATAAAAGATTGAAGATGCTCCTGAACGAGTTTCTTTCATTGGTTGTAAGCGTTCCCACGTTCGCGTTGACCATCTGAACCGCTCTACCGAGTTCAATCTTAAATAATTGCTCGCTCTTCCACCAGCAATAAAGATGTCTTCTTTTACGTTGCAAGTATCTGCTTCAAGTTGATCTCGAGTAGAAGTCAAAGGATGTTTCATCTCACACTTCATACGGCGCATTAGTTCGTCTAAACGTGTCTTCATCTCGTCTCTCTCTTTCTTCATCTCGTCTCTCTGTGTCTTTATCTCGTCTCTCTCTTTCTTCATCTCGTCTCTCTGTGTCCTCATCTCGTCTCTCTCTTTCCTCACGTCGTCATAATCAGTCAAGTTCACCTTTCTATAAGAACAATCTTTAGTTTCATGATGACTTAGTTCTTGTTTATTCATTAAAAAGCCACATCCATCGTTCGAGCACACAACTGGCGCCAAACCACAGTTGTCGATGTGAATTTGAAGATGTTCTAGTTGAACAACCTCTGCACATCCTCGATCAACATATTCACAGTGAATCGACAATTTCAACAATTGTTTGGTCAAGTATCTTGCTGGCTTTCTCACTTTCTCCAACGTTAATTCTTCCATACAAGAAGGACATGTCTGAAAGTTGTTTAAGTGTCTCTCAATACATGGCCGGCAGAAATGATGTTCGTTATTTTGACATGGAACTGGTTCCTTCAACACGTTCAGACAGATTGCACAATGGAGATCTTCATCGACAACGTCCACGAAGCGAATGTCGTCAAATCCTTGATCAAGATTCTCCATTCTTCATCTTCTTCGATACTAACATTCTGATGGATTGTAAATTTATATTGCCAAGACGTACTCAACTAAGTTTAAGAAACAGAAGCTCGTTTAAAAAGGATGAGATCAATTGAAATGCTTCGTTTACTAATCACACCCACATCACTTTCGTTTTCAATCTTGTGTTTCAAGTTTCAAACGTCATGACACGACTTCCTTTTATGGCTGACACGCTTGAAAAGACTTGGCTTCCTTCTATAATTCAGCTCCAACGAATGTCTACTGTATTAAATCATGCAACCTATGAATGTACTCTCTGAAACAGTTAGGCACAACTCTCGACCTCTTCTCCATTGCCATTGCACAATTTGACATTCAAACGGGCGTGGTGGCGACCATAAATACACATGCGTTGCCCACCGCGCTGTTACTATGGACGGCGATTTAATTCAATAGCATTTTTCATTCAAAACAATGATAATGAGCAATTTAAAATCCCGAGAGCAAAGTGAACGCCGTCGTCGTTCTACACAAGACGTCATTGAGAGCATCTTCACGTTCTTGAGACGACGGGAACTTCTAGAACGTTGAAGCCTGTCATCGTTGTTTTACTACAATGAGACGTGCTTTTAAAGTAGAAAGCTTGTATTTTAAGAGGGATAATTCCATTACTCTACAATATAAAATGAAGGATCTGTATTTTTTTATAAAGATAAAATTTAAGCTGGTGAGCTAACTAGGCCTGTCACGTTTTAAGATGTGCAAATCGGTGTAGAGTTTCTTGTAGAGCACTACAACGCTACGATCAGGAATCGTTCATGCTATACACTGTTATACATGCTATATAGTGTAGTTGCTTTCGAGGCTTGTGAACAAACTTGTGAAAAAATGCACATGACTGATATCAAAATTCTGTTGTCATGGAAACAACATTTTATGGGCCTGTAACAGGAGCCAAAGAAATTTTAATTTTGGAATCCTAACAATTCTTGGGATGCAATTAATTAATGGCTTTAAATTATTACTGAAAATTAAGGTTTGGCAACCATATTGGATGAAACACAACATCGTGTGAAGCTCAAGAATTAAATAAGTATTGCTTTCAACGACACTTTGATATCTACACGTTCACACCATTTGCACCTGTGTATATCCATGCAGATATACTGTACGTACAACAGTCTACAAATCTACAACTCTACAGCTCTACAACTCTACAGCTCAACAGCTCTACAACTCTACAGCGCTCTACAGCGCTCTACAGCGCTCTACAGCGCTCTACAGCGCTCTACGGCGCTCTACTGCTTCTACAACTCTACAGCGCTCTACAGTTCTACAACTCTACTGACTCCACACCTTTATAGCTCTACAGATCTACAACTCAGATCTACAGCTCTTATATACAGCTCTACAACTCTACAGCTCTACTGACTCCACACCTTTACAGCTCTACAATTCTACAACTCTACTGATCTACAACTCTACTGCTCTACAGTAGAGTTTAGTATAGCTGTAGAGCTGTATAGTTTTGTAGAGTTGTAGAGCTGTAGAGTTGTAGAGTTGTAGAGTTGTAGAGTTGTAGAGCTGTAGAGGTTTGTAGAGTTGTAGAGCTGTAGAGCTGTAGAGTTGTAGAGTTGTAGAATTGTAGAGTTGTAGAGCTGTAGAGCTGTAGAGCTGTAGAGTTGTAGAGTTGTAGAATTGTAGAGTTGTAGAGCTGTAGAGCTGTAGAGTTGTAGAGCTGTAGAGTTGTAGACTGTTGTACGTACGGTATATCTGCGTGGATACACAGGTGCAAATGGTATGAACGTGTAGATACTGTATTAAAGTGTTGCTGCATGAAAGCAATACTTATTTAATTCTTGAGTTTCACACGATGTTGTGTTTCATCCAATATTTTCGCTAAACCTTAACTTTCAGTAATAATTTAAAGCCATTAATTGCATCCCAAGAATTGTAAGGATTCCAAAATTAAAATGTCTTTGGCTCCTGTTCCGGGCCCATAAAATGTTGTTTCCATGATAACAGAATTGCAACTGTGCATTTTTTCACAAGTTTGTTCACAAGCCTTGAAAGCAACTACACTGTATAGCATGTATAACAGTGTATAGCATCAATGATTCCTGATCTTATAGCGTTATAGAGCTCTACGACAAATTCTACACCGATTTGCACATCTTAAAACGCGACAGCTCTAATTTTTTGTACCTCTACAGACAACTCTACGCCAAATTTGTGCTCTTAAAACTTGACGCAGTTGTAGCTAACACCCTCACTCTTTCAGTTAGCTGAAGTTCTCTGTTCAGATATGTAATTATTCATAGTCTTTGTTTTGGGTAAAAAAAGCTTTTCAGAGAAGGCGCGGTTCGGTTGTTCTCTATTGTATTGCTGTTCTTCCGGTCACGTCCTTCTCTCAAAAACGCCTGATGATTAAGCTGTCTATTTCCGTCCCTCGCTAGCACCCTCCCCCAACGCATTCAATTCCGCCAGCTCGAGCTTGCAGGCTATTGCATTGTCAAGAAAAATCAATAAGACGTTATAGTTCATGACTTCCAATGTAAGTGAATCAGAAGTATTATTAATGTATATAGTGAAAACCATAAGATTATACATTTCTTTGTTGATAGTTCATTCTCCTCATTACCCGGTAAGTAGAATATGAAACCCACGTTTCTAAGTAACGACGGCGAGGTCAGTCGAGGTAGGAATCGCGCTAGTATATTTATAGCTAGAAAAATCGTTCCTTATTAGTCAAGAGAGTAATGTTATGCGCCTTAATTCAAATATGGAGTTGCCTTAACTCTTTCTCGGAGCCGTATTACGCGAGATATATTAACTGCCTTTTAGGCATTTTTTTGCGAGTCTCACAAACAAATGCCGCACACGATCAGTCGAGACTGCAGGGCTCAAAATAACGGCCGGTCACCGGTCAAATACCGGCCAAAATTTTAATGTGAACGGTCAAATTTGTATAACGCCGGTCATTTTGACCGGTCATATTACTGGCAATTAATTTTATTAACTTCCATTTGAAGGAACTTAAAATATTGTTGTTGTGTTGTTGTAGACCCGTTTCATATTATGTTAATTTGTGAGAATTTTCTTGGTTATTGAACTTTTTATTCGAATTTACATTTTTGGCGGGAAACTGTCAAAAAATCGTAATGTAAACAATCGCCGTCAAAACATCTTTGAATGCAGGCCCGTATATGCAGTAGTTGTGTGAAATACCTTTAAAATGGAGTGCGACGTTTGTCATCGGAAAGATATCAAATATCGATGTATTGGATGCAATATTCCAATATGTAATGTTTGCGCCATTGCTTGTTCTGATATAACGCCGGGTTACTGTGAAGAAAGCTATTTAGTTAGCAAATGTGAGAAGTGCGCAAAGAAACGAAAACATGAGGAAAGCGCGACACCTGCCGCTACGTCGGCGCCATGTACATCGTTTTTTGCCAAGAAAGTGAACGAGAAGGAACCTTCCTTCCAGAAAGAGAACGAAAAAAACCCTTCAACCAAGAGAGCCAGCGAAAAGCCAAAGGACACTTCGTCCAAGAAACCAAGAAACTTGTTAGCTTCAACTGCCAATAACTGGAAGTTAACTAGCCTTGCTTAATACATGGCAAGTGATTGGTTGATGATTAACTCCAACAAAGCAGGTTCCGTTACTAGCCTTTGTTGTTCAGTGTGTAAAACGTATGCAGAGAAAATCAAAGGAATGAGAAAATTTTTCTTATGTTTGGGCGTTTACTGGCTCCACCAATACACAGCTCAGCAACGCCGTAGATCACGCTCGCGGTGAACCCCACAAAGAAGCAATGAACTTGCATTTGAAGGCGGAAGGCAGAAGTTCATAAGAAAGAGCCAAGATGATGGGCGATGATCCTCGCATTTATGAAATAACGTTGTTTTAATATCAAACTGAATCAGTAGAGTACTTAGTTGCCTTTTGCAAATAGCATTTGATTGTATGTATATTCATATATGTAAACAAAATTTCCTAACTGATATATATTGAAGTGAACTATGTTTTTTGTGTTGTGTTGTGTTGTGTTGTGTTGTGTTGTGTTGTGTTGTGTTTGTGTTGTGATTGTGTTGTGTTGCGGGGTTGTTTTTTTGGGGGTTGTTGGATTTTTATTTTTGGGGGGGGGGGGGGGGCGTCGTGAAATTTGACCGGTCAAAAATCGCCTTTGACCGGTCACAATTGACCGGCGTAACATGAAACGTTATTTTGAGCCCTGGACTGTGATGTCTACTGTATTAAATCAAGCAACCTATGAATGTACTCTCTGAAACGGTTAGGCACAACAAATTCTCGATCTCTGCTCCATTAGTTTTCCTTTTAAAAAGGTATATGGTGACGACTTCAAATATACACGCTGTTATGATAACGAAAATTGATTGATGAGGTATTACAAGGTAAGTGTTTACAAGTCATGTAGTTTTATTATTTCTAAAATTATTTTGATTTGGTTGTCCTTGGATAGCATTCAATCAAATATATTTCTCAAACCATTAATAATTCATCAGCTAATTAGCCAATCAGAGAAAAATATTTGGTCATGTGCATGAGTTTTGAAACCCGGTAAAGGTCGCGCAAACTGAATTTATAATTAAGAAATTAGATAATAAACGGCACAAACAAAAGACCGTTTATTACCACATTTCTTAATTATAAATTCAACGTGAAACCATTGTCGAATCCAATATCACAACGTCCCTCTGCTACATAATTGACGATTGAGAAGCTATTTCATAAACTCGTGTATCGTGTTTTACCAGGGGTTGCAAACACTCGAGAACAACAAAAATCACTCGGCCTATTACCTCGTAATCTTCAATGTTCTCTCGTGTTTGTAAAACATTCGAAAACAATAAAAATCACTCGGCTAGCAGCCTCGTGATTTTCATTATTCTCTCATGTTTTACAAACACTCGAGAACAATGGAAATTACTCGGTTAAAGGCCTCGTGATTTTCATTGTCCTCTCGTGTTTGTAAAAACACTCCCACTCGTTTATGAGATATTACTTAATAAATGAAATTGAATAGAGACTTTCAAAATGTAAAACGTGTCTACACGAAGCAAAAAACCTTTTCGGGGTTTTAAACATGCAGATGAACATGACAGGAGCATTCACTGAAAATTTTAAGAAAATTTACTGCATGGTTTTTAAGCAGTAAGTTTTCAAAGATTGCAAAGGCTTATCTGTTTTTGAAGAAGTTAATCGTTCGGTTAGAGTGCTTGATGATGACGTATGCAGTAGTGTTAATAATCCAACAGCAGCATACGTCATGTACCCTTTATATTTAATAACCCCAGTTTTTCTTTAATTTGTAACGTCGAGAAGGCAACGTTAGCGTATAATATCCAGAAAAGTACATGTCGCACATTTATTTTATTTTTTTTGAAATTGGTTATTACTCGGGCTACCTGTGCTAGCGCGATTCTAGGGTTTCGGGTCCGTTTGTTACTCGAGCTACCTGTCTGTGGTAGGCCGAGTCTACAAAATGCCAAAATTACGCAATACTTCCCAATAATTACGCAGTATTTTATGCATAGCTAGACCTTATTCCAAAATGGCAAAACATATAAATTAGACCTTATGAACTTGTTTTCATGCCGGAAATTTAAAGGAATTTTTACTTTAAAATGAGGTGATAAGGGCTATTTGATATGCACATTATAGAATTTTAAAATGTTGGCCATTTTGGAATAAGGTCTATTGTCGTAATTTTAAATTTTAATACTCGCAAATCGATAATTAAAAGCACCACTAACCGTACTCAGTCTCAATGCAGTTCTACATTGCATAACTTCATTGCGTCTGAAATTTATGTACATTTAAACAAATGTTTGTGTGCACTGTTCGGTGCATGGGTTATGGCATGCCAAGGTTCAGCAGGTTGCAGTAATCGCTCAGTAGCCCGTGTGTACGCCTAAGCAGGCGTCTTGTTATTATTTTTTCCACTTGCTGCTTAGTCCAGCAACTACAATACGCAAGTAATAAGCACCAAATAATGCAAAAAATATAAACATGTACAATGATTTCATTTGTACGATGTTGAGCTGTTTGTACTTCTAGATTAACGCCGTGAAGTTAGCTGCCAGTTCGCCGCTGCACCAATTAATGTTTTGCCACTCTTGTAACTCGTTCAATCCAGCTTTACAAGCTGGCGAACTGGCAGCTAACTTTACGGGGTTGTCTAATGATTGCTTGAATCTATACTAATTGGGTACACTATAAAACGTTGGACAGTCTTTTCTGAGGAGGGAAACTGGAGAACCCAGAAAACTCCCGGAGAGAACTATATATAACAACTCTACCCACGTGAAGCTATTAAAGCGCATTAAGCCTTATACCGTCTGAGAATCGGCTAATTAAACCTTTGATGCACGGTTTTACCCGTGGTTTTACAGCATATCCTCCTACCTAGAATTACCAATAATCAGTAAGTGTGAAATCCCTAGAATTACCAATAATCGTTAATTTTAAAACACTAATTCCCAACCCACCACCCCAACCCAGACCACAACCCCCCGGAAACCCTAAACCTAACCACAACCCCCGGTGAACCTAAACCTAACCACAACCCTCCGGAAAAATGTGCCTCCTCTCAGACCCCGACCACAACACCCCAAGTTTAACATCCCGCATATGGGACAGAGAATTACCTACAATTACCAATTATTGGTAATTCAAGGCCGTTTCACGCTTACTGATTATTGGTAATTCTAGGTAGGAGGACATGTTGCAGCAAGCCCTCGCGAGAATAGTGGGCCTAATGTCTAGGCTGTATGAACCCTTAGACATCCTATAGTCGACAATGCCAATGGGTTAAAAATGCTTTCGTGCATACATGTACCGTATTTATAAGATCAAGAATTGAAGTAAAAGCAGGATCGTACTTATAGGGTCTATTTTTTAATAGCTGAAAACGACTAAAGCAGTTTTTAAGCAAGTAAACAAACGAGCGAGCGAAGAAGGAGACAAGCGGGCTAGAAAGGAAGCAAGCAAGCGAGCGAGCGAGGAAGCAAGCAATTGCGAGCAAACAAGCGAGAGAGCGAGCGGGCAAGCAACCAACCGCAAGCGAGCGAGAAAAGGAAGGAAGGAAGCAAGCAAGTAGTCAAACAAACAAACAAACACACTTCACTGAATACTACATGCTTCTATAGTAATTTTCTTTATCATATTGGAATATATATTTGTATAGTCGCCACCATGTACCCTTTTGAAATTGGCAAACCAATATGGAAGAGGTCGAGGGCTAAAGCCAATCTGTTGTTTTAGAGACCACATTCATAGGTGTCTTGATTTATTAATGCATTGCATTGATTCGTTCGAGCTGAATTATACATGCAAGGAAGCGACATTTTTCCAAGCGTGTCAGCCATAAAAGGAAGTCGTGTCATGACCTTTGAAACTTGAAACACAAGATTGAAAACGAAAGTGATGTGGGTGTGATTTGTGAACGAAGCATTTCACTTGATCTGTTCCTCTTTAAAACGAGTTTCTGTTTCTTAAACTTAGTTGAGTACGTCTTGGCAGTACAAAATTACAATCCATCAGAATGTTGGTATCGAAGAAGATGAAGAATGGAGAATCTTGAGCAAGGATTTGACGACATTCGCTTCGTGGACGTTGTCGATGAAGATCTCCATTGTGCAATCTGTCTGAACGTGCTGAAGGAACCAGTTCAATGTCAAAATAACGAACATCATTTCTGCCGGCCATGTATTGAGAGACACCTGGACAACTTTCAGACATGTCCTTCTTGTATGGAAGAATTGACGTTGGAGACAGTGAGAAAGCCATCAAGATACTTGACCAAACAATTGTTCAAATTGTCGATTCACTGTGAATATGTTGATCGAGGATGTGCAGAGGATGTTCAACTAGAACATCTTCAAATTCACATCGACAGCTGTGGTTTTGCACCAGTCGTGTGCTCGAACAATGGATGTGGCTTTCTGATGAATAAACATGAAAGAGTTCACCATGAAACTGAAGATTGTTCGTATAGAAGAGTGAATTGGGTTGATTATGACGACGTGATGAAGGAGAGAGACGCGATGAAGAAACAGAAAGACGAGATGAAGAAGGAGAGAGATGAGATGAAGACACGTTTAGATGAACTAAACGATCAAATGCGCCGTATGAAGTCTGAGATGAAACATCCAAGAAGTTCTACTCGAGATCAACTTGAAGCAGATGCTTGCAACGTAAATGCCGAAGACATCTTCGTTGCCGGTGGCAAAGTCAGCAATTCTTTACGACTGAACTCTGTAGAGAGGTTCAGATGGTCAACGCGAACGTGGGAACGCTTACAACCAATGAAAGAAATCCGTTCTGGAGCATCTTCAGTCTTTTATGAAAATCAGATGCTTGTCTTAGGAGGGAACAATGGAAAGGTGGGTCTGAATTTCATCGAAACACTGAACGTTGAGCAGCAAACGGCGCAATGGCGTGATTTTCCAGCAGTTCTAACTAAAGCATGCATTGCACATCAGAGTGTGGTTTACAAAGATCGTCTTTTCATTTTGGGAGGATTTGACTTGGAGAACACTTGGGATAGCATTTATCAACTACTTCTTGTTCCTCCTAACTCTTGTGAATTAAAATCCGAAATGGTCCAACGGAGAAGATATCATGGAGCAGCACTTGTTGATGATAAGATTGTAATTGTTGGAGGTTTTACAACTGACAGGGACAAAGATATTATTGACGGTGTTGAAATGTATGATATATGTAGAAATGATTCTCAACAGATGCCTCCATTGCCTTTTGCTTTGGGTAAAATGGCAACAGTCAGTCGGGGTGATAGTGTTGTTTTGATTGGCGGGGTATTACAAACTGGTGAAGTCATAAATACTGTTCTTATGTACAATGTACATGGAGAGATTACAATGTTGCCATCCATGAAACACAAGAGGCTGGGATGCTCTGCCGTCATTACTGGAAATAATATAGTAGTGATGGGAGGTTATAATAAAGAACAAGGATTTCTTAATTCAGTCGAATGCTTCAGTTTTGGTACATATTCGTGGGAAGAACTTCCTCCCCTGATTGAAGCTAGAAGTTTTGCAACAGCAGTAGTAAAGCCAGCTGTTTAATTTTTTCAAAATGTTTTTAAACTTAAGATGAACGAATATGAATAGTTTAGTTATTGTTGTATTGGAAAGCTTAATGTTCTTAAAATTTCTGTTATTAATTAAAAATATGATAGTTTACTGACCTTTATTAAATCAATTCCTAGTTCTTCCACTGTGCTTGTTGTTTATTTATTGATAAATTAAAATGTTTTTAAACTATAAGATGAACGAATATGAATAGTTTAGTTATTGCTGTATACAATATCCTCCAAAAGAATGTTTTTAGTTTAGTTTCTGTTATTAATTACAAATATGGTAGAACTGACGCTTCTAATTCTTCCAATGTTATCAATAAATAAACAACAAGCACCCTATGTCTCTGGAAAACTATATGTTTCCATGGAAAACTAATTTGTATATCACAAGCCCAGATTCTTAGAATTATTATGTATGTATTAATTTGGGGTGCAAATTGCAAATAAAATTATTATTATTATTATTATTATTATTATTAATAACCTCATACTCAGGATCATTTTAAGTGGTTGGGCCAAAATGGCGACTAAAAAACAAAATAGTATAAACAAATGTCCCCTGTTGTAGGCTAGCTCAAATTGCGCCTTATTTTGGGAATTTTTTAAATGGAACTCATACAATCACACAATATATGTGTGTGTGTAGCAAGCGAGTAAGCAGGCAGGCGAACGAGCGTGCGTGCGTGCGTGCGTGCGAGGAAGGAATGGATTTATCGATATTCACGAGCTTTGCCATTTCGGTTGAAATGTGTTGTTTGCTCGTCGACTTCTCCGACGCTGTTTTGACAGTTCTTATAATTCTTCGTCTTCTATTGAATATTCTGACTCTTTCGACTGCTGTTTCTTCTGTCTACACACTCTGGCGAAATGATTCTTCTTGCTGCAATTGTCAGGCATGCAGGTCTTTCCGAAAGCTGGACATTTTCTAGGAGGGCGTTTTACACCGCAATTTTTTTCAATTATTCATTGTTGCTGTCGACTGTTCTCTGTTCTCGGTTTTCCTTACCACACCTTTCCATGGCCTTCGATAACTTGTTTCTTTGAGTAAAATTAAAACGAAAGAGCTGATCGACTCCGACGTGCCTTGTTTTAGTGTATTGAATAAATGTCTTCCGAATGTCAAGTTCTTAAAAGGCATTCAAATGTTTTCAAAGTTGTAGTGAAAGTGAACGAATTGTATCTTTCCACCGCGTCTTCCGCATGCAGCCAGGTTGATTTAAAGGAATATAGGACCTTTCTTTCTTAGACTTCCGCCGGACTGTATCCAGCAGCGACGATATATATTTCACAATTCTGCTGCAAGCGGCGCCAATTCTTGGTTACTTACGTTTCCTTCGAACGAACGTCGAGTTGGTTTTGCAAACCCTCATCGCTGGCACCATGTAAATTGTAAACTACTTTAATTATTTAATGACTAAGACCTGGTTTATATATGTCGCACAATCGTCGCATTAAGTCAGACGAAATTAATTCCGCATAATTATTTAATAACTTCGTCGCATAGTCGACGTCAATGCCACTTGGTTTTATGCGACGAATTAATTCAGACGAATTTAATGGTTTGTGTAAACGAGCGAGGATCCTGCCAATACGACAATACTGCACTGTAAAAACTGATACCAATTTTAATGGTTGTCTCAGACTCAGACCAATTTTAATTGGTTGAAACAACCAAAACATTTGGTTGAAATAACCATATTTTGGTTGTTTCAACCAAAATTTAAGTTGTTTTAACCTTTAAAAATTGGTCAAAACGTGAGTCTGAGACAACCAATTGAAATAGGTTGATTGAACCAGTCAGTTTTTACAGTGTGCAACTACGAAAATTAATTTAACAGCCCTAGAAATTTATGCATTCGTGATGCGACGTTAGGGCGGCGTCTAAAACGAACGCACATTTCAGACGTTGTCTCCGTCTGATCATGACGGATACAACGTCTTAACGAATTTAACTCCCCAGACCGTTTTACCACAACCGTCGCATGTAATTCATTGAATTAAATTCGTTTGAATTAAATGCGACGATTGTACTTAGTTTATAGTATTCATGCAGGTGTTCAACACAGGAAGTACATGCAGTTACTTAATTTACATAATTTACAAAACGAGCTTCTGTTTCTAAAACTACCTGTAGTTGAGTCGTCTTCGCAGTAACTCTACAGCTCTACAACTCTACAGCTCTACAACTCTACAACTCTACATCTCTACAACTCTACATCTCTACAACTCTACAACTCTACAACTCTACAGCACTCTACAGCGCTCTACAGCGCTCTACAGCTCTACAACTCTACAACTCTACAGCTCTACAACTCTAAAACTCTACAGCGCTCTACAGCGCTCTACAGCTCTACAACTCTACAACTCTACAGCTCTACAACTCTAAAACTCTACAGCGCTCTACAGCTCTACAACTCTACAACTCTACAACTCTACAACTCTACAACTCTACAACTCTACAACTCTACAACTCTACAACTCTACAACTCTACAGCTCTACAACTCTACAGCTCTACAGCTCTAAAACTCTACAGCGCTCTACTGCCTCTACTGCCTCTACAGCTCTACAACTCTACAACTCTACAACTCTACAACTCTACAGCTCTAAAACTCTACAGCGCTCTACTGCCTCTACTGCCTCTACAGCTCTACAACTCTACAACTCTACAACTCTACAACTCTACAACTCTACAACTCTACAGCTCTAAAACTCTACAGCGCTCTACTGCCTCTACTGCCTCTACAGCTCTACAACTCTACAACTCTACAACTCTACAGCTCTACAACTCTACAGCTCTACAACTCTACAACTCTACAACTCTACAGCTCTACAACTCTACAATTCTACAGCTCAGGGAAACAGGAGAACCCATGGAGAGAAAAACCCGGAGAGAGCTAACAATTCAACCCACGTGAAGCTATTAAAGGTTGTAAAATGTCTGTGGAATGAAATTTCCAATAGAACAAATTGAAACTATAAATGGCCTAAATCTAATCTAAACAAGACGCCTGCTTAGGCGTTCACTCGGGTTACTGATTGCAACGCAGCTTGGCATGTATATCCTATGTACGAAACAGGGCAACAGCGTGCACATATTAAGCGTTTGTTAAAAAGTACAAATAATCAGACGCAATGTAGTTATGCGTTGTAGTTGTATAGAACCACACTCCGACTCCGAGACTCCGAAAGCAATTTTGATTGTACAGTTAAAGGTACTTCCAACCACAGCCGCGCATCAAGCCTTTGAGAGCATGCACGGTTTTACTCATCAAAGTATATGAACCCTCAGACATCCTAGGCGGCAATGCCAATGGGTTAAAAATGCTTTCGTGGCACTACATGTACTGTATTTAAGATCAAGAACTGAAAGAAAAGCAGGATGGTAGGGTCTATTTTTTAATAGCTGAAAACGACTAAAGCAGTTTTTAAGCAAGTAAACAAACGAGCCGAAGAAGCGAACGAGGAAGGAAACAAAGGAGCGAGAAGTAAGCGATGAAGCGAGTGAGGAAGCAAACAATCGGACTAGAAAGGAAGCAAGCGAGCGAGCGAGGAAGCAAGCTATGCAAGAGAACGAGCAAGCAAGCAATGCGAGAGAGCGAGCAAGCAAGCAAGCAACCATGCAACTGCAAGCGAGCGAGAAAAGGAAGGAAGGAAGGAAGCAAGCAAGCACTCAAACAATTTACTGAATACTATACATGCTTCTATAGTAATTTTCTTTATCATATTGGAATGTATATTTGTATAATCGTCACTATGTACACTTTTGAAAGGCGAACCAATGGAACAGGTCGAGAGCTAAAGCCAATCTGTTTTAGAGACTACATTCATAGGTGTCTTGATTTATTAATACATTGCATTGATTCGTTCGAGCTGAATTATACATGCAAGGAAGCGACGTTTTTCCAAGCGTGTCAGTCGTAAAAGGAAGTCGTGTCATGACCTTTGAAACTTGAAACACAAGATTGAAAACGAAAGTGATGTGGCGAACAAAACATTTCACTTGATCTGTTCCTCTTTAAACGAGCTTCTGTTTCTTAAACTTAGTTAAGTACGTCTTGGCAGTACAAAATTACAATCCATCCGATGTTAGTATCGAAGAAGATGAAGAATGGAGAATCTTGATCAAGGATTTGACGACATTCGCTTCGTGGACGTTGTCGATGAAGATCTCCATTGTGCAATCTGTCTGAACGTGCTGAAGGAACCAGTTCAATGTCAAAATAACGAACATCATTTCTGCCGGCCATGTATTGAGAGACACTTGAACAACTTCCAGACATGTCCTTCTTGTATGGAAGAATTGAAGTTGGAGACAGTGAGAAAGCCATCAAGATACTTGACCAAACAATTGTTGAAATTGTTGATTCACTGTGAATATGTTGATCGAGGATGTGCAGAGGTTGTTCAACTAGAACATCTTCAAATTCACATCGACAGCTGTGGTTATGCACCAGTTGTGTGCTCGAACTATGGATGTGGCTTTCTGATGAATAAACATGAAAGAGTTCATCATGAAAGTGAAGATTGTTCTTATAGAAGAGTGAATTGGGCTGATCATGACGACGTGAGAAAGGAGAGAGACGAGATGAAGACACAGAGAGACGAGATGAAGACACGTTTAGATGAACTAAACGATCAAATGCTCCGTATGACGTCTGAAATGAAACATCCAAGAAGTTCTACTCGAGATCAACTTGCAGCAGATGCTTGCAACGTAAAAGAAGACATCTTCATTGCCGGTGGCAAAGCCAGCAATTCTTTGCGACTGAACTCGGCAGAGAGGTTCAGATGGTCAACGCGAACGTGGGAACGCTTACAACCAATGAAAGAAATCCGTTCTGCAGCATCTTCAGTCTTTTATGAAAATCAGATGATCGTCGTTGCCGGGTACAATGGAATGGTGGAGCTGAATACCATCGAAACACTGAACGTTGAGCAGCAATCGGCGCAATGGCGTGATTTTCCAGCAGTTCTAACTGAGGCATACCGTGAACACCAGAGTGTGGTTTACAAAGATCGTCTTTTCATTTTGGGGGGACGTGACGAGAACATTTGGGATAGTATTTATCAACTACTTCTTGTTCCTTCTTACTCTTGTGAATTAAAATCCCAAATGGTCCAACAGAGAATTTATCATGGAGTAGCACTTGTTGATGATAAGATTGTAATTCTCGGGGGTTCAACAACTAGTAGATACAAAGATATTATTGCTGATGTTGAAATGTATGATATATGTAGAAATGAGTCCCAACAAATGCCACCATTGCCTTTTGCTTTGGCTGGAATGGCAACAGTAAGTTGGGGTGATAGTGTTGTTTTGATCGGCGGGATATTACAAACTGGTGAAGTCATAAACACTGTTCTTATGTACAATGTACATGGAGAGATTACAATGTTGCCATCCATGAAACACAAGAGGTCGGGATGCTCCGCCGTCATTACTGGAAATAGCATAGTAGTGATGGGAGGTTTGAATAAAGTACGAGGGTTCCTTAATTCCGTTGAATGCTTCAGTTTTAATACATATTCGTGGGAAGAACTTCCTCCCCTGATTGAAGCTAGATATTTTCCAACAGCGGTAGTAAAGCCAGCTGTTTAATTTTGTTAAAATGTTTTTAAACTATAAGATGAACCAATATGAATAGTTTAGTTATTGTTGTATCGAAAATCTCAAAAAGAATGTTCTTAAAATCTCTGTTGTGATAGAACTGATGTTTATTAAATCAATTTCTAATTCTTGTAGTGTGCTTATTTGTTTATTTATTGATAACCTTAGATCTCTGGAAAATTATGTGTTTCCACGGAAAACAATGAACGAATATGAATAGTTTAGTTATTGTTGTATTAAATATCCTCAAAAATAATGTTTTTAGCTTAGTTTCTGTTATCAATTACAAATATGATAGAACTGACGTTTATTAAATCAACTTCTAATTCTTTCAGTGTGCTTGTTGTTTATTTATTGATAACATTAGGTCTCTGGAAAATTATGTTTCCATGGAAAACTAATTTGTATATCACAAGCCCAGATTCTTAGAATTATTATGTATGTATTAATTTGGGGGTGCAAATAAAATTATTATTATTATTATTATTATTATTATTATTATTATTATTATTATTATTATTATTATTATTATTATTAATAACCTCATACTCAGGATCATTTTAAGTGGTTGGCCAAAATGGCGACCAAAAAAACAAAATAGTATGAACAAATGTCCCTTGTTGTAGGCTAGCTCAAATTGCGCTTTATTTTGGGAAATCTTTTAATGGAACCATGGCTGCCTCCTCCACAGGCCCTAGGAACCATGGATTGTAAAAGTACTGGATAGGAAACTAATAGTCACGTGGGGTGTTTTGAGCTTTTTGATTGGTTAAATTGCATTCACTCAGTTTGCAAAATGGTTGAAAGCTATAGTTGCAAATTGTGATGTCACGAATGGCGTGAGTATGCTTGTTTTACTGAGGTTTTTAAGTGAACTTTTCTTCAAATTCTTCATGTTCTCACATTCAGATGGCTATATTGTGACGTTTCAAATTATTTTATCGGCTTACAAACCTGCCTAAGCCACAATCGAGTGTTCGAGGTAAACGTTGTTGATCTTTGTTTTAATGTTTCCTGTGTTGTTTCAAAGAAACTGGCGTCCCAAAATAGTACTTTGTTTTGCTCGGAATTTGGGATGCATATTTTAACTAGTAAACCTTGATATTTTCTTTTAAAATGAGTAAGAATAGACGGGCATTTTATCGTATTGTGCATGGCTTTGTCCTATTTACAGACAGTTCGATTTTCATTTTAACTGGTTGTATATTAATCCTAAACTTTGAATATACTAGGGTTTTTTAAGCTTGTCAATTTCAACAAGGTTGTTATGCTCACGCCGCCAGTTTCCTATGCAGTCTTTTTACTATCCATGGTGGAACTCGTACAATCATACAATATATGTATGTATAGCGAGCGAGCGAACGTGCGAGGAAGGAATGGATTTATCGATATTCACGAGCTTTGCCATTTCGGTTGAAATGTGTTGTTTGCTCGTCGACTTCTCCGACGCTGTTTTGACAGTTCTTATAATTCTTCGTCTTCTATTGAATATTCCGACTCTTTCTACTGCTGTTTCTTCTGTCTACACACTCTGGCGAAATGATTCTTTGCTCTAATTGTCAGGCGGGTCTTTCCGAAAGCTGGAGATTTTCTAGGAGGGCGTTTTACACAGCAATTTCTGCAATTATTCATTGTTGCTGTCGACTGTTCTCTGTTCTCAGTTTTCCTTACCACACCTTTCCATGGCCTTCGATAACTTGTTTCTTTGAGAAGAATTAAAAGTTCGCGACGAGCGTATAGTTTATCGATATCTTTACAGTTGCGCACGTCTTTAACTTGTTGCTATGTCAGTTCCAGGGGCGTAGGAACCGGGGGGAAACGGGGCATGTCCCCCCCCCCAACTTTGTCATGAAGTGCCGTTTTTGGGACAGAAAAGTGCCCTTTTATGATAAAACATGTCTCAAGTGTCCTTTTGAAGTCCTACTCCCTGAACAAAGTGCCCTTTTGAAGCTGTGCCCCTCCAAGATCAACTTGCTTCCTACGCCACTGGTCAGTTAATTTGCTCGACAGATACGTAAAGCTTTCTCCAACGTTAGACTCGCTTCTCTATAAGAAGCATTGTATGTAGGGCGTCATTTTTAATAACACAGACAATGCGATATGTTTTTATGAACTAAAAGCAGGATCGTAGGGTCTATTTTTTAATAGCTGAAAACGACTAAAGCAGTTTTTAAGCAAGTAAACAAACGGGCCAAAGAAGCAAGCGAGCTAGCTAGCGAGGAGGCAAACGAGCGAGCGAGGAAGCAAACGAGCGAGCGAGGAAGGAAGGAAGCGGGCGAGCAAGCTAGCAATCAACTGCAAGCGAGCGGGAAAAGAAGGAAGCAAGCATGAGGCAAGCAATCAAACAAACAAACAAACACACTTTACTGAATACTATACATGCTTCTATATACATGTAGAGTTATTTTCTTTATCATATCGGAATGTATATCATGGTCGTCACCATTTTGAAATTGGCGATCCAATGCATGGAACAGAGGTCGAGAGCTAAAGTCTAATAACTGTTTCAGAGACTACATTCATAGGTTTATTAATGCAGTGCATTGATTTCTTCGAGTGAATTATACATTCAAGGAAGCCAAGTATTTTCAAGCATGTCAGCCGTAAAAGGAAGTCGGGTCATATAAATAACCTTTGAACTTGAAACACAAAATCAAATACGAAAGTGATGTGGGTGTGATTTGTCAACGAAGCATTTCACTTGATCTGTTCCTCTTTAAACGAGCTTCTGTTTCTTAAACTTAGTTGAGTACGTCTTGGCTGTACAAAATTACAATCCATCAGAATGTTAGTATCGAAGAAGATGAAGAATGGAGAATCTTGATCAAGGATTTGACGACACTCGCTTCGTGGACGTTGTCGATGAAGATCTCCATTGTGCAATCTGTCTGAACGTACTGAAGGAACCAGTTCAATGCCAAAATAACGAACATTATTTCTGCCGGCCATGTATTGAGAGGCACCTGAACAACTTTCAGACATGTCCTTCTTGTAGGGAAGAATTGACGTTGGAGACTGTGAGAAAACCAGTAAGATACTTGACCAAACAATTGTTGAAATTGCCGATTCACTGTGAATATGTTGATCGAGGATGTGTAGAGGTTGTTCAACTAGAACATCTTCAAATTCACATCGACAGCTGTGGTTTTGCACCAGTTGTGTGCTCGAACGATGGATGTGGCTTTCTGATGAATAAACATGAAAGAGTTCATCACGAAAGTGAAGATTGTTCTTATAGAAAGGTGAATTGGGTTGATCATGACGACGTGAGAAAGGAGAGAGACGAGATGAAGACACAGAGAGACGAGATGAAGAAAGATAGAGACGAGATGAAGGCACGTTTAGATGAACTAAACGGTCAAATGTGCCGTATGAAGTCTGGGATGAAACATCCAAGAAGTTCTACTCATGATCAACTTACAGCAGATGCTTGCAACGTAAATGAAGACATCTTCATTGCTGGTGGCAAAGCCAGCAGTTCTTTGCGACTGAACTCGGCAGAGAGGTTCAGATGGTCAACGCGAACGTGGGAACG
Organism: Paragorgia papillata; assembly: GCA_035771165.1. Classification (NCBI taxonomy): domain Eukaryota; kingdom Metazoa; phylum Cnidaria; class Anthozoa; order Scleralcyonacea; family Coralliidae; genus Paragorgia; species Paragorgia papillata. The sequence continues at coordinate 1,199,514 of JAWNZC010000191.1, forward strand.
CTTACAACCAATGAAAGAAATTCGTTCTGGAGCATCTTCAGTCTTTTATGAAAATCAGATGCTTGTCGTCGGAGGGTACAATGGAAAGGTTCACCTGAATAACATCGAAACACTGAAAGTTGAGCAGCAATCGGCGCAATGGCGTGATTTTCCAGCAGTTCTAACTAATGCATGCAGTACACATCAGAGTGTAGTTTACAAAGATCGTCTTTTCATTATGGGGGGACATGACAAGGAGAAGGCTTGGGATAGCATTTATCAACTACTTCTTGTTCCTCCTTACTCTTGTGAATTAAAATCCCAAATGGTCCAACAGAGAAGTTATCATGGAGCAGCACTTGTTGATGATAAGATTGTAATTCTCGGGGGTTCAACAACTGGCGAGGACAAAGCTATTATTGCTGGTGTTGAAATGTATGATATATGTAGAAATGAGTCTCAACAGATGCCACCATTGCCTTTTGCTTTGGCTAGAATGGCAACAGTAAGTTGGGATGATAGTGTTGTTTTGATCGGTGGTGAATTACAAACTGGTGAAGCCGTAAATACTGCTCTTATGTACAACGTACATGGACAGATTACAATGTTGCCATCCATGAAACACAAGAGGTCGGTATGCTGCGCCATCATTACTGGAAATAAAATAGTAGTGATGAGAGGTTTAAATAAAGAACAGGGATATCTTAATTCCGTCGAATGCTTCAGTTTTGATACATATTCGTGGGAAGAACTTCCTCCCCTGATTGAAGCTAGATATTTTGCAACAGTGGTAGTAAAGCCAGCTGTTTGATTTTGTAAAATGTTTTTGAACTATATATGAACGAATATGAATAGTTTAGTTATTGTTGTATTGGAAATCGTAAAAAGAATGTTCTTAAAATTTCTGTTATCATACCATTACTTATGTGATAGAACTGACGTTAATTAAATCAATTTCTAATTATTTTAGTGTGCTTGTTTGCACACTAAAATATTGCATGATAACCTTAGATCTCTGGAAAAATATGTTTCCACCAAAAACTAGTTTGTGTATCCCAAGCTCTGATTCTTAGAAATAACCTCATTCTCAGGTCCATTTGTTATACTGGTTGGGTCAATAAGGCTGCAAAAAACACAATGCCCCGTATATTTGGGTAATTTTTTAATGGAACTTATACCATCATGGAATATATGTATATTATATCCATGTATCCAGGCGAGCGAGGAAGCGAGCAAGCAGGCGAGCGCAGCCCTCTGAAGCCTCCGTTTGAAACGTCGGTAATTCGTTATAAAAATTTATTTCGGCAGTTTACCACCTTTTTACTTCGCTCCATTCAAAACACTGTTTCCGCAACACTCTTTTACTATTTATAGTAATTTTGTGGCCACCGCTGAGGTGCCCATATAGTCAGTGCTTGCTTGCTTTGATCAATATGACGTCATTACCCGACTCTTCGAGAAGTGCTCATTAAAATTTAGGCCAGAGAAGTCGCAAAATGAAATATATGTCGCATTTCCAAGTGATTCTTGACATAAAGTATGAGTTTTCAAGATTTCCAAGGCAACACTTATTTGTTATATTTTTACTCTGTTTCTTGCCTGTTTATCTTTTGCATTCATCATAATTTCTATGTGTGTCTCAGTTTATTCAGCGTTGTACGATTTGTTTGCCAGTATCTGTGAGACTGTTAAAGGTGAATAATATAGTCTCTTCTGAAACTCGCAACTGAAGAATGCTTGAAAGGCAGTTGATATATCTTGCGTAATATGGCTTCGAGGACGAGTTGAGCCAACTCCGTATTTGAATTAAGGCGCATAACATTACTCTCTTGACTAAAAACGAACGATTTTTCTAGTTATAAATATACTAGCGTGATTCCTGCCTCGACTGACCTCGCCAAGGCCAAACCGTCGTTACCTAGAAACGCGTGTTTTAAATTCCACTTACCCCGCTAATAAGAAAAGTGAACTATCAACAAAGAAATGTATAACCTTATTGTTTTCACTATAGATATTAATAATATACTTCTGATTCACCTACATTTGAGGTCATGAACTATAACAACGCCGTTTTGATTTCTCTCGACAATGTAATAGCCTGCGAGCTCGAGCTAGCGGAATTGAGAATGTTGGGGGAGGGAGCGGGCGAGAGACGCAAAGTAACAACGCAACAGCGCGGTGAACACATGCATGCGTATCATGCCTATTGTTTTAGTATGTCGGGATGTATATTTATGGTCGCCACCACGCCCATTTGAACTATGCAATGGTAATGGAACAGATGTCGAGAGTTTGTGCCTAACCGTTTCAGAGAGTACATTCATAGGTTGCTTGACTTAATACAATTCAATACTACTTTCATAAGTGGTTTTACCGTGTAGCAGGGCACAGAGTATACGTCACAGATAATCAGTCGTTGATTTCAATAATCGTTCAAAATATCATATTATATTGCATGAACTGTGCTCTGCTACTCGGTAAAACAACCCTTTCATAGCTTGCTTGATTTAATATATTCTTAAATCTCAAGCATAATTCCTTAACCCTTCGAGGCTTGGAACTCTCCCTGTGCTGAATAGAATCGTCTGGCGTTAGTCAGATAAAAAGAGTCGTCTTCAGGCTTCAAAGGGTTAAGACAATAACTAATCTTAAAGTATTTGGGTAGATGATTATGTCATACTATGAAACATAGCCATGCATGACATTTTACAAACATTTTTTTCTATATTTTTCGTGGCGGTGGTTTACCTGAAAGAATTTTCCCTTTTAACCACCGCACACTCTACTATCTATCTATTGTAATCTTTCAACCTTAAACTTTGTACTTATTATATACTTATATTTTTTTTCCATAAAATTGTTAAAAAAAACGAAAAAAATATTTGTTGTTGGAGCTGAATTATATAGAAGGAAGCCAAGTCTTTTTAAGCGTGTCAGCCATAAAAGGAAGTCGAGTCATGACCTTTGAAACTTGAAACACCAAGATCGAAAACGAAAGTGATTTGCGAACAAAACATTTCACTTGATCTGTTCCTCTTTAAACGAGCTTCTGTTTTTTAAACTTAGTTGAGTACGTCTTGACAGTACAAAATTACAATCCATCAGAATGTTAGTATCGAAGAAGATGAAGAATGGAGAATCTTGATCAAGGATTTGACGACTCTCGCTTCGTGGACGTTGTCGATAAAGATCTCCATTGTGCAATCTGTCTGAACGTGCTGAAGGAACCAGTTCAATGTCAAAATAACGAACATCATTTCTGCCGGCCATGTATTGAGAGACACCTGGACAACTTTCAGACTTGTCCTTCTTGTATGGAGGAATTGACGTTGGAGACAGTGAGAAAGCCAGCAAGATACTTGACCAAACAATTGTTGAAATTGTCAATTCACTGTGAATATGTTGATCGTGGTTGTGCAGAAGTTGTTCAACTAGAACATCTTCAAATTCACATCGACAGCTGTGGTTTTGCACCAGTTGTGTGCTCGAACGATGGATGTGGCTTTCTGATGAAAAAACATGAAAGAATTCATCACGAGAATGAAGATTGTTCTTATAAAAGAGTGAATTGGACTGATTATGACGACGTGAGGAAGGAGAGAGACGAGATGAAGACACAGAGAGACGAGACGAAGAAACAGAGAGACGAGATAAGTAAACAGAGTGACGAGATGACGACACAAAGAGACGAGATGAAGAAGGAGGGAGATGAGATGAAGACACGTTTAGATGAACTAAACGATCAAATGCACCGTATGGTGTCTGAGATGAAACATCCTTTGAGTTCTACTCGAGATCAACTTGCAGCAGATGCTTGCAACGTAAAAGAAGACATCTTCATTTCTGGTGGCAGAGCGAGCGATTCTTTACGACTGAACTCGGTAGAGAGGTTCAAATGGTCAACGCGAACGTGGGAACGCTTACAACCAATGAAGGAAATTCGTTCTGGAGCATCTTCAGTCTTTTATGAAAATCAGATGATTGTCTTTGGAGGGTACAGTGGAAAGGTTCACCTGAATAACATCGAAACACTGAACGTTGAGCAGCAATCGGCGCAATGGCGTGATTTTCCAGCAGTTCTAACTGAGGCATGCGTTGCACATCAGAGTGTGGTTTACTAAGACCGTCTTTTTGTTTTCGGAGGACGTGACTTGAAGAACATGAAAGATAGTATTTACCAATTACTTCTTCTTCCTCCTTACTCTTGTGAATTAAAATCCCGAATGGTCCAACAGAGAAGTCTTCATGGAGCAGCACTTGTTGATGATAAGATTGTAATTCTCGGGGGTTCAACAACTGGCAACGGCGACAAAGATATTATTATTGACGGTGTTGAAATGTATGATATATGTAAAAATGAGTCCCAACAGATGCCACCATTGCCTTTTGCTTTTTGTAAAATGGCAACAGTAAGTTTGGCCGATAATGTTGTTTTGATTGGTGGGCAATTACAAACTGGTGAAATCATAAATACTGTTCTTATGTACAATGTACATGGAGAGATTACAATGTTGCCATCCATGAAACACAAGAGGCTGGGATGCTCTGCCATCATTACTGGAAATAATATAGTAGTGATGGGAGGTTATAATGAAGAACAAGGACATCTTAATTCCGTTGAATGCTTCAGTTTTGATACTTCGTGGGAAGAACTTCCTTCCCTGATTGAAGCTAGAAGTTTTGCAACAGCGGTAGTAAAGCCAGCTGTTTAATTTTGTTAAAATGTTCTAAATTATAAGATGAACCAATATGAATAGTTTAGTTATTGTTGTATCGAAAATCTCAAAAAGAATGTTCTTAAAATCTCTGTTATCAATTACAAATATGATAGAACTGACGTTTATTAAAATAAATTCTTCTGGTGTGCTTGTTCGGTTTATTTATTGATACCCTTAGATCTCTGGAAAATTATGTGTTTCTATGGAAAACTACTTTGTGTATCCCAAGCTCTGATTCTTAGAAATAACCTCATACTCAGGAGTCAGGACTATTTGTTATATTGGTTGGGCCAATAAGGCGGAAAAAACCCAAAATAGTAGAAACAAATGGCCCTTTTTGGAGGCTAGCTCAAAATATCCCGTATATTTGGGTAATTTTTTAATGGAACTTATACAATCATGGAATATATGTATATTATATCTATGTATCCAGGCGAGCGAGAAAAAAGCGAGCGGATATAGGCAGGCGAGCGAGCGAGCGAGCGAGCATGCAAGGAAGGAAGGAAGCGAAGAAGCATGCAGGCGAGCAAGCGAGGAAGCAAGAAACAGCCAACAATCAAACAAACTTACTGTCTATAGATCAAAGTGAAAAGGTGGTAAACTTGATAATGAAATACTGACCTTTCGAGCAGAGCCCTCTGAACGCTCCGTTCGAAACCGGGGTGATTCGTTCTAAAAATTTATTTCAGCAGTTTACCACCTTTTCACTTCGCTCCATTCAAAACCGCACTGTTTACGCAGCACTCTACTTTTTTGTACATGTTTATAGTAATTTTGTGGTCACCGCTGAGGTGCCCATATAGTTTAGTGCTTGCTTGCTTGCTTGCTTGCTTGCTTGCTTGCTTGCTTGCTTGCTTGCTTGCTTGCTTGCTTGCTTGCTTGCTTGCTTGCTTGCTTGCTTGCTTGCTTGCTTGCTTGCCTTGATCAATATGACGTCATTACCCGACGATTCGAGAAGTGCTCAAAATTTAGGCCAGAGAAGTTGCAAAATGAAATATATGTCGCATTTCCAAGTGATTCTTGACATAAAGTGTGAGTTTTCAAGATTTTCAAGGCAACACTTATTTTGTTATATTTTTATTCTGTTTCTTGCCTGTTTATCTTTTGCATTCATCATCATTTCTATGTGTGTCTCAGTTTATTCAGCGTTGTACGATTTGTTTGCCAGCATCTGTGAGACTGTTAAAGGTGAATAACAGTCTCTACTGAAACTCGCAACTGAAGAATGCTTGAAAGGCATGAAGTTGGTGTATCTCGCGTAATATGGCTCCGAGAAATAGTTGAGCCAACTCCGTATTTGAATTAAGGCATATAACATTACTCTCTTGACTAATAAGGAACGATTTTTCTAGCTACGAATATACTAGCGTGATTCCTGCCTCGACTGACCTCGCGAAGGGCAAACCGTCGTTACCTAGAAACGCGTGTTTTAAATTCCACTTCCCCGGTGATAAGAAAAGTGAACTATCAACAAAGAAATGTATAACCTTATTGTTTTCACTATAGATATTAATAATATACTTCTGATTCGCCTACATTGGAAGTCATGAACTATAACAACGTCTTTTGATTTCTCTCGACAATGTAATAGCCTGCGAGCTATCCATGTATTCCATGTAGGTAGAAGTTAGATGGGATGACTCTCTGGGACCTTTTCCGAAGGCTGCGCCAAGTGACGTATTGAACTTTACTGCTCATCCCACAAACTTTGGAAACGACTGTGGACCATAAATTGAGGATTATACTAGGGGTGGTAGGAAGGGACGGGGAGGACTGAAAACCGATCACTTTTTAGGTTAGGGGGTGCTACCGGTTAGGGTTAGGGGGGGGGGGGTGTTGGGATAGGTTTTCATTAAAAACCATACTTTACAAGGCTACATCTTCGGGAAAGGTCCCCGAGAGTCATCCCATCTAACCTCTTCCGAGAAAAACTTAAAGTAACGCAGATAGATATAAAAGAATAAAATAATTTGTTGACAGGAAAACACTTTTATCAGTATATAATACCGATCACTTTTTAGGTTAGGGTTAGGGGGTGCTACCGGTTAGGGTTAGGGTTAGGGGGGGGGGGTGTTGGGATAGGTTTTCATTAAAAACCATACTTTACAAAGTTACATCTTCGGGAAAGGCCCCAGAGAGTCATCCCATCTAACCTCTTCCATTAATGTAATATAGCCTGCGAGCTATAAAAGGAAGTCGAGTCATGACCTTTGAAACTTGAAACACAAGATTGACAACGAAAGTGATGTGCGTGTGATTTGCGAACGAAACATTTCACTTGATCTGTTCTTCTTTAAAACGAGCTTCTGTTTCTTATCCATCAGAATGTTAGTATCGAAGAAGATGAAGAATGGAGAATCTTGATCAAGGCTTTGACGACATTCGCTTCGTGGACGTTGTCGATGAAGATCTCCATTGTGCAATCTGTCTGAACGTGCTGAAGAAGCCAGTTCAATGTCAAAATAACGAACATCATTTCTGCCGACCATGTATTGAAAGACACTTGGGCAACTTTCAGACATGTCCTTCTTGTAAGGAAGAATTGACGTTGGAGACAGTGAGAAAGCCAGCAAGATACTTGACCAAACAATTGTCGAAATTGTCGATTCACTGCGAATATGTTGATCGAGGATGTGCAGAGTTTGTTCAACTAGAACATCTTCAAACTCACATCGACAGCTGTGGTTTTGCACCAGTTGTGTGCTCGAACGATGGATGTGGCTTTCTGATGAATAAACATGAAACAATTCATCACGAAGCTAAAGATTGTTGTTATAAAAAGGTGAATTGGGTTGATTATGACGATGTGAGGAAGGAGAGAGACGAGATGAATGCACAGAGAGACGAGATGAATGCACAGAGAGACGAGATAAGTAAACAGAGTGACGAGATGAAGAAGGAGAGAGATGAGATGAAGACACGTTTAGATGAACTAAACGATCAAATGCGCCGTATGACGTCTGAGATGAAACATCCTTTGAGTTCTACTCGAGATCAACTTACAGCAGATGCTTGCAACGTAAAAGAAGACATCTTCATTGCTGGTGGAAGAACAAGCAATTCTTTACGACTGAACTCGGTAGAGAGGTTCAAATGGTCAACGCGAACATGGGAACGCTTACAACCAATGAAGGAAATTCGTTCTGGAGCATCTTCAGTCCTTTATGAAAATCATATGCTTGTCTTAGGAGGGTACAATGGAAAGGTTCACCTGAATAACATCGAAACACTGAACGTTGAACAGCAATCGGCGCAATGGCAAGATTTTCCAGCCGTTCTAACTAAGGCATGCAGTGCACATCAAAATGTGGTTTACAAAGATCGTCTTTTCATTTTAGGAGGAACTGACCGAAAGAGAACTTGGGATATCATTTATCGTCTTTTTATTTTAAGAGGACGTGATTTGGGGAACATTAAGCATAGCATTTATCAACTACTTCTTGTTCCTCCTTACTCTTGTGAATTAAAATCCCAAATGGTCCAACAGAGATGTTTTCATGGTGCAGCACTTGTTGATGATAAGATTGTAATTCTCGGAGGTTCGACAACTGGCAATGACAAAGATATTACTGACGGTGTTGAAATGTATGATATATGTAGAAATGAGTCCAAACAGATGCCACCATTGCCTTTTGCTTTGGGTAGAATGGCAACAGTAACTTGGGGTGATAGTGTTGTTTTGATCGGCGGGAAATTACAAACTGGTGAAGTTATAAATACTGTTCTTATGTACAATGTACATGGAGAGATTACAATGTTGCCATCCATGAAACACAAGAGGGAGGGATGCTCTGCCATCATTACTGGAAATAAATTAGTAGTCATGGGAGGTTATAATAAAGAACAAGGACATCTTAATTTCGTCGAATGCTTCAGTTTTTATACATATTCGTGGGAAGAACTCCCTCCCCTGATTGAAGCTAGAAGTTTTTCATCAGCTGTAATAAAGCCAGTTGTTTAATTGTGTTAAAATGTTTTTAAACTGTCATTAAGATAAACCAATATGAATAGTTTAGTTATTGTTGTATCGAAAATCATAAAAAAGAATGTTCTTAAAATCTCTGTTGTTAAATCAATTTCTAGTTCTTCCAGCATGCTTGTTATTTATGTATTGATATCTAATAGGTTCCTGGAAAATTATATCTTTTTATGGAAAACTAATTTGTGTATCCCATGGTCTAATTCTTAGAAATAACCTCGTACTCAGGAATTAAGGAAATGGCCCCTGTTGGAGGCTATCTCAAAATGCCCCGTATATTTGGGTAATTTTTTAATGAAACTTATACGATCATGGAATATATGTATATTAGTTTAGTTTAGTTTAATGGATTTGCCACAAGAAATAATTATACACAATACATTAACAAATTACAGAACATTACTAGAGGTGGTAGGGATAGGGCACAGGACTAACGTCCCAATTGCCCTTATATTATATCTATTTATCCAGGCGAGCGAGCAAGCGAGCAAGCAAGCGAGCCGGTAGGCATGCAAGCGAGCGAGCGAGCAAGGTAGGAAGCAAGCAACAATGATACAAACTTACTGTCTATAGAGCAAAGTGAAAAGGTGGTAAACTTGATAACGAAATACTGACGTTTCGAGCTGAGCCCTCTGGAGGCTTCGTTCGAAACGTCGTAATTCGTTATAAAAATTTATTTTTTCGCCAGTTTACCACCTTTTCACTTCGCTCCATTCAAAACACTATTTACGCGACACTCTTTTACTGTTTATAGTAATTTTGTGGCCACCGCTGAGGTGCCCATGAGTCCTTGCTTGCTTGCTTGCTCTGATCAATATGACGTCATTACCCGACGATTCGAGAAGTGCTCAAAATTTAGGCCAGAGAAGTTGCAAAATGAAATATATGTCGCAGTTCCAAGTGATTCTTGACATAAAGTATGAGTTTTCAAGGCAACACTTATTTTGTTATATTTTGATTCTGTTTCTTGCCTGTTTATCTTTTGCATTCATTATCATTTCTATGTGTGTCTCAGTTTATTTAGCGTTGTGCGATTTGTTTGCCAGCAATCCAGCATGCATCTGTGAGACTGTTAAAGGTGAATAACAGTCTCTACTGAAACTCGCAACTGAAGAATGCTTCAAAGGCAGTTGATATATCTCGCGTAATATGGCTCCGAGGCACCCTGCGAGCAGACCCTTATAAATACTCGCCGTATTTATAAGGGTCTGCTCGCATGGTGGTTCCGAGCCAATCCGAGGACGAGTTGAGTCAACTTATTAGGCCAGAGCTATAGAAGTATCATAATGAAATATATTTTGCATTTTCAAGCGATTTCAAGGCAACGCTTATTTTGTTATGTTTTTGTTATGTTTCTTGCATGTCTGTTTATCTCTTGCATTCATCGTTATTTCTATATGTGCGGTCTCAGTTTATTCAGCGTTGTACGATTTGTCGGCCAGCATCTGTGCGACTGTGATAGATCAGCGATGTGTTTAAAGGTGATTCACGGTCTCCGCTGATCATGTGCGGCATTTGTTTGTACTTTGTGAGACTGCAGGCAAAAAAAATGCTTAAAAGGCAGTTGTTATATCTCGCGTAATATGACTCCAAGAAAGAGTTGAGCCAACTGCGTATTTGAATTAAGGTGACTACTACTCTCTTGACTAAAAACGAAGGATTTTTCTAGCTATAAATACTAGCGTGATTCCTCCTCGAACGACCTCGCCAAGGCCAAACCGTCGTTACCTAGAAACGCGTGTTTCAAATTCCGCTTACCCCGGTGATAGGAAAAGTGAACTATCAACAAAGAAATGTATAATCTTATTGTTTTCACTATATTAATAATATACTTCTGATTCACCTACACTGGAAGTCATGAACTATAACAACGCCTTTTGGATTTCTCTCGACAATGTAATAGCCTGCGAGCTCGAGCTGCCGGACTTGAGAATGTTGGGGAAGGGAGTGGGCGAGAGACGCAAAGTATAACAACGCAATAGCGCGGTGGACATACAGTTGACTTTCTCCTAAGCGGCCACCTCGGGGACGGAGGTAAGTGGCCGCTTACGAGAGATGACCGCTTACGAGAATATTCACCACAGGTAGCCCAAACCTATTGTAATTCAGTTTTATACCGGAAGTGATAATTGTAGCCGATTCATATGTATTTCACAAAATATGTATTTCACAGAATCATAGTTCATACACTATACATGCTTCGTGAACAAGCATATGTGATGATAGCAAAAATTATAGAAACTATAGCGGAAATTGCTACAGTATAAATTGCTAAAGTACATATCAAATATTAAAATTAAATACAAACTAATAAAGCCAACATTGTTGCCGTCTGGTCTGTCATAGGTCTGTCATCGATCTCCGGGGTGGTCGCTTACGAGAGTAGAAAGACAATTAGAAAAGCCAAAAGGGAATCCCAAGAGGTGGCCGCGGCCGCTTACGAGAGTGGTCGCTTACGAGAGATGCTAAATACAGTGTTTGACTAAGAAATAAAATGGGAATTTGTGAAGGTGGCCGCTTACGGGAGATGGTCGCTTACGAGAGTGGCCGTTCAAAGAGAGTCAACTGTATGCATGCGTATCATGCCTATTGTTTTAGTATGTCGGGATGTATATTTATGGTCGCCACCACGCCCGTTTGAACTATGCAATGGCAATGGAACAGATGTAGAGAGTTTGTGTCTAACCGTTTCAGAGAGTATTAATACAATTCAATACTACTTTCATAAGTGGTTTTACCGTGTAGCAGAGCACAGAGTATACGTCACAGATAATCAGTCGTTGATTTCAATAATCGTTCAAAATATCATATTATATTGCATGAACTGTGCTCTGCCACACGGTAAAACAACCCTTTCATAGCTTGCTTGATTTAATATTCTTCTTAAATCTCAAATATAATTCCTTAAGACAAAAACTAATCTTATAAGGTGTTTGGGTAGATCATTATGTCATACTATAAAACATTGCCATGCGTGACATTTTACAAACATTTTTTTCTATATTTTTCGTGGCGGTGGTTAACCTGAAAGCATTTTCTCCTTTAACCGCCGCACACTCGACTATATCTATATATTGTAAGCTTCAACCTTAAAACTTTGTACTTATTATATACTTATATATTTTTTCCATAAAATTGTAAAAAGAAAACCAAAAAACATGTGTTGTTGGAGTTGATTATAGAAGGAAGCCAAGTCTTTTTAAACCTGTCAGCCATAAAAGGAAGTCGAGTCATGCATGACCTTTGAAACTTGAAACACACGATTGAAAACGAAAGTGATGTGGGTGTGATTTGTCAACGAAGCATTTTACTTGCCTTACTTGATCTGTTCTTCTTTAAAACGAGCTTCTGTTTCTTAAACTTTAGTTGAGTACGTCTTGACAGTACAAAATTACAATCCATCAGAATGTTAGTATCGAAGAAGATGAAGAATGGAGAATCTTGATCAAGGATTTGACGACATTCGCTTCGTGGACGTTGTCGATGAAGATCTCCATTGTGCAATCTGTCTGAACGTGCTGAAGGAGCCAGTTCAATGTCAAAATAACGAACACCATTTTTGCCGGCCATGTATTGAGAGACACTTGGACAACTTTCAGACATGTCCTTCTTGTATGGAAGAATTGACGTCGGAGACTATAAGAAAGCCAGCAAGATACTTGACCAAACATTTGTCGAAGTTGTCGATTCACTGTGAATATGTTGATCGAGGTTGTGCAGAGGTTGTTCAACTAGAACATCTTCAAATTCACATCGACAGCTGTGGTTTTGCACCAGTTGTGTGCTCGAACGATGGATGTGGCTTTTTGATGAATAAACATGAAATTATTCATCACGAAACTGAAGATTGTTCTTATAGAAAGGTGAATTGGGTTGATTATGACGACGTGAGGAAGGAGAGAGACGAGATGAGGACACAGAGAGACGAGATGAAGACCCAGAGAGACGAGATTAGCGAACGAAGGGACGAGATGAAGAAAGAGAAAGATGAGATGAAGACACGTTTAGATGAACTAAACGATCAAATGCACCATATGAAGTCTGAGATGAAACATCCTTTAAGTTCTACTCGAGATCAACTTGCAGCAGATGCTTGCAACGTAAAAGAAGACTTCTTCGTTGCCGGCGGAAAAGCAAGTGTTTTTTTAAGACTAAACTCTGTAGAGAGGTTCAGATGGTCAACGCGAATGTGGGAACGCTTACAACCAATGAAAGAGATTCGTTCTGGAGCATCTTCAGTCTTTTATGAAAATCAGATAATTATTTTAGGAGGGTACAATGGAAAGGTGGACTTGAATACCATCTCAACAC